>JARACL010000110.1:600000-1071432 GCA_029948455.1 Solanum rostratum | reverse complement strand
CATTTGAAAATTTAACAACTGGAATCCCATAATTATCACATCGATAACATAGTCATTACATTAATGACGCTATGCCACGTTTATAAATCACCCGGATATCTAGTAGACTAGGAAAGCACCACCCTCGATGCTGAAGTCTACACTCTTACCAATCCATTGGCTAATTTCTAAATATATCTAGCTAATGGTCACTCCTTTACCTGAATAGCTACAAGACCCCCCAAGCGTGAGGCCTTCCTACTCGAAGTATTATCTACCCCATTGGCTTTCCCAGATGATATAAGATACAACAACAACATACCCAGAAATGCCATGAACTCAGCTGAACTCACATTTGGAAAAACATGCCATATAACCTATCCTCTCTAATCTATTGAAGTACAATCCTCAAATGCCGCTCATAATCCTCTTTGGCATTGAAGTGGTCCACTACATTATTAATTAAAACAAAAAAACATGGAACCCAAATATAGTTGAAATACATCATTCATCAACTCTCTAAATGCGGCAAGGGCATTGGTTATCCCAAAGGACATCATAAGGAACTCATAGTGCCCACACCTCGTCCGAAATGCTTGCTTAGGAATGTTAGAATCCCTGATCCTTAGCTGATGATATTCGGATCTCAAATCAATCTTGGAAAACATGGTTTCACCCTAAAGTTGGTCAAAAGATCATCAATTATAGAGAGACGATACTTCTTTTTGATGATCACTTTTTCAACTATCTATAATCAATACACATTCTCATAGAACCATCATTTTTCTTTACAAACAAAACAGGGCAACCCATGGAGACACACTAGGGCATATGAACTCTTAACTCAAGAGATCTTAAAGTTTCTCCTTCAATTCAATTCCTTTGTTCGATACTAACATTTGACATATCTAATCGAACCACATCCACACCCAAATTGTTTCGAATCAAGGGACAATCCAAGGTTGACTACACATTCATCCCTTAAATCCATTACCTCTAAACTAGATCGAATATCAAACCACACAATGTATAGAGACCTATAACAACCACGCACAACCGGAATCGAAAGAATAAGAGGAAATTTCCTAACAATCTCTGTAGCCTCTCAAGGATAAGTAACAGACGTCTCCGCACCGATCCTTAAGACTCTACTCGATTGGGCTTGTACACACGTGAGACCTATGAACCTGGGGCACTGATACCAACTGTCACGACCCGAAATTCGGGCGTGATGGCACTCACCTAACCCACCAAGGCGAGTCAGCCCAATACCTACTGATCAAAACATAACAATAATCGCGGAAGAGAAAATAGTCTAATATGATAAATAATCATAGGAAAGACCAAACTAGAACCATCCCAAAACTGGTGTCACATGTACAAGCTTCTAAATACATAGTACCCGAATAAAATAAATGTCTCAAATGTCCAGTCCTGAAATCGGACGTAACATAATAATGGATTCCTTGAAGGTCCACCGATGAGATAAGCAGCTACCTTAAGGATAATCCAGAAGCTCGGTCCTGAAATGCGAAAATTCTAACTAAAGGGACCGGGCTCGCAACCTACAAAAATGTAGCAAGGGGTGAGTACCAAAAACAACACGGTACTCAGCAAATGGAACTAAGCTAGAGTAAAACAATGAAGAACCAAGTAACTCCTTCACACCCAACCACATACCGCCGAACTACAAACCTGCACTCAGAAAAGTCCCAGCCCAGCAACACATAATACACCATAAAGATAGTTTTACAATATATCACAATTATCAAATCACAAGTCATAACATAATCAATCACATGCATAACACCATGCCACATAATAGTATGCAAGGATGAGATGCAATGCTTATGCAATAATTGTCGGCAATGACCTCGGCATCACAATATCAATAGCAAAGATCTCAGTATCACAATATCACCGGCAAAGGCCTCGGCATCACAACATCGCCGGCAAAGACCTCGGTATCACAATATCGCTGGCAAAGACCTCGGCATCACAACATCGCCGGCAAAGACCTCGGCATCACAATATCGCCGGCAAAGACCTCAGCATCACAACATCGCCGGCAAAGACCTCGGCATCGCAATATCGCCTGCAAAGACCTCGGCATCACATCTTGGTCGGTAAAGACCTCGGCCCCAATTTCTTTTTCTTTTTTTCTTTACCATCTCACTCATATCCATATCAAGAATCAATGCAAATTATGTGTGACATAGAATGAATGAATATGAGATGAAGTTCACAAGCAAATCAACTCATAATCACCAACCACAACAATATATCTCAAAAATAGAATTCTCATCACTTAGCAACATTTTCAATTCAAGTGTCACAACACCACACCAACTCACGTTTATATTTAATTGCCTTATTTTTTTTATAATGTTAAAATATTCCATGAATCACACATAGAAGAAATTTCAAGAATATGGGTATTACCCAAAACCATAAATGTTGCAATATCCTTAATATCTCAATACCATCACAACCTCAACAACAGTCACATCTCAAAACAAGTACCAATTCGATATCAATATCGAATAATTCATTATTTTCCCTAAAATACACTTCCACAATTAATTCACAAATCAAGTATCACCATAGAAATAATTATTCAATTCAAAATATTTTGATCAAAGCCTACATTAATCCATCTCTATCCCAAAATACTCAATTATATACACATTAGAGCATACAAGGTTCAACATATTTAACAAAAGATTAGAAATCCACTTGCCTTATATAAAGTCTCGAATCATGTCAATTCCGAAGTTTTTCCCTCTCTACGATACTCCAAATCACCAAAATCTATTCAAGTATAACATCACAATCATACAACGAATCTAATAACACTAAAATCAATTAATTTGGTGAAAAAGGCAAAATGGTCCAAAAATTTCGTCATCGAAAATATTCTTCGGAAATCTGAAAATTTATATATGAAAATGTTCTCCCGATCATAATGAATTCAATAGCGAAAACCGTTTAAAAAATGGAGCTAAAACGAGGTAGAAATCTCATATTTAAAGTCTCCAAAAAAGAACATCCAAACCAGCCGAAAAACGGCAAAATTTACCTCGAACGGTGTACCAAAATTAATTTCTGAAACTCCCATGGTGTTCCTCTCGAAAAAATACGCAATTTAGCCTTTTGAATCGCCCAAGTCTGACCAAATTCGAGGGAGAAATCGTTGATGGAAGTTTGTGAGAAACCTAGAAAAGTTTGAGAAGAAATCTGCATTTTTTTAATATCGAAAGGACCAAAGCACATTCGGAAGCTTTGAAAACTGAACGAAGGGTCCTTCTACACCAAAATCGATATTCCGGATCCAACGGAATCATCATAATTTGAATTTAAAGTCTCCTTGGACAAAACCCGAGAAAACTCATTTAAACTAGTTTGGGGCTCAAAAAGTCAAAATCATGTTCAGGGTCATTACAATCATAATCATTGTTATTCAGCCAATCTTGGCTCGTTGGTACACTTATTCTCATAGAATCATAGTCATTATCATTCAGGCAATCTTGGTTCGTTGGTACACTTATTCTCATAGCATCATAATCATTGTCATTGCATATACATATGGCTCGTGGGATCATACATGTCTTTTAAACAAGTTTGGGAATTTAAGCCAACATTTAGAGGGAAGCCTTAACTTTGAAAATGTTCATAAAGGTGCTTTATATAATGATTATATTTGGTCCCATGTTAATTAGTAATGGATATATTTAAACAGGATCAAGTGCCTTAGTAGTTTAGACAAGAGCATTTCACTTGAGAATATTGGAAACCAACACGTTACTTGTTAAATTCTTCAATTATATTTTTGTATGGAAGAAGGACTGAGTCTGAATGCTAAATTCCCTTTGCATTCTATATTTATTTTAATGGCACTACACCAAGAAGAGAAACTCCTCGAACGTATGAATAGGTAGCCGGGAACTGACAAAATGATATATAAAAATTGAATGTCCAGTTTAAGAGAATGAATGGAATTTCAACCTTATACCATCGTGAATATACCTTAGTTGCAATCCCAATGCCTTACACAGAAGGACTTTCTAGCAACAGAATAGTAAGATATCACATTTGACGTTTTGGGAAACTTCCCGGATTTCGTGCTAAAAGGAGGGACGGAGCTTAGCCTTAACATACCTCTCCAACAAACGTCCAATTGCCAAAAGTTCCTTAAAGTTGTTCCTTACGTCCAGCTGCAAACCAACAATACCAGCAAGAACACCACTTTTTTCACATCCCAAAAACACCTCCAAACACAGGTAATACGTGGGAAAAACAATCGCAAAGTGTAAGGAACACATTTCTAGGCACACGAACAAATTTTAATGGTAAAAATGCGAAAAAAGTTACGCAAATCCCTTTGGCACCTTGAGGGGAGTTTTCCTTAAGTTTCAAAGCTGTTGGGGACGAAATGGAAGTGATTTAAGCTTTAAAAAGCTCAAATTAGCGGACATTAAGTTGGGTCAACCTGACCCGACCCATGACCCGGTTTCTAGCTCGGGCAGTCCTGGTAAAACGGTCATAACTCTTTATTCTGAGGTTGGTTTGGTACGCGGTTTTATGCGTTGCAAACTAGACGCCCAGATCTTAATTTTATAGGTCATGCACCTTCTAAATCCTTGTATTTTGGGAGATATGAGCTGATATATGTTATCCAAATTTAAGAAGGATTTCATAAAGAAACTTACGGTAACATTGGCCAATCATTATCTTGCAACTTTCTTGATTTCAAAACATAATGTATGACCTTTGTGCTATTAAAATAGCTTTTAAAAATCCATTGTTAGCAAAGTATACACTTTTAGTTCCATCGAAAAAGGGCAAGGTGCCACTGAGGTCATTTCTTTAATCCCGAACGTGCATTTAGGGTATTTCCTTTGGCTTAAAACTTTAGGTCACTTGATATTACCACTTATTGGCAGCCCTATTGTCCTAAGGTTCTAGCAAAAATCACATGTGCCTTATACAACGCCACACTATTTATACAATGGAAGACGAGAAACACAGGGTCTCACAGGTAAGATATGCGTACTATGAAAATAAAGATGATTTTTTGGAGGTTCAAATATATTAGATATTTAATAAACCTTTCTGAAATTTTATAGATTAATATCTTGGATATTTGTATTTAGGAAAAATCGAGAAAGTCTAGAATATATGATATTTTAGGAAGATATTTGTAGTAGACGAATAATAAAGATTTTTTTTTTGATATTTAGAAAATAATATCTAGATATTTATGGTAGATGTATGTAGAATAATATTCTAGAAGCATCTTACACAAGTATAAATAGGGATGATCATTAGGCATTTGTTATTAACCGAAAATTTGAATTCAATTCAAGTTGTCTTCTCTTATAACAAAACCTTTTCTTCTTTAGTTGAATCATTCGATCATAGTTAACGATCTGGGGCTAGTAGAAGGTCTCCGAATTATACCTTTTCCTGTTACATTTCACTATACGTGCATTGTACCCTCTCTAAATCCTACTTTATGGAATTACACTAGATTTTTTGTTGTTTTCGTATCAGACATGAGGTCGATATGATTATAGAGAGATGTTATATAAATATACTTGAAGACATTATCGCGAACAGTGATTGATGCCTCCTTGTCCAAGCCTTATGTTATCACAATTGTCGCGGCAGAAAAGTGAAGAGAATCATATGATAAGCCTAGTGAGTGAAGGGAGGATCAATTTATAGAGGTTCAGACTTAATCTTGAACGTCCGTCAAATAACCAATCTAACATGCGAGAATTCTTTTTCATTGGACATTAGTTGTAGACTTTACATTAATAGGATCACACTTAAAATAATAAAATTCTAGCATTTATTATAAAACACATAAATTTTTACATTCAATTTCTATCTCAATATAGGCTTAGTTACTTAATCAAAATATTTTAAATAACGTCAATAAATAATAAATAATATTACAAAAATAATATTTTAATTCAGTTGCTAAGCTATATTGAAATACAAATCGAATGCCAGGATTTATGTATTTATAATTAATGTTAACATTTTATTATTTTATGTGGACTTACTTTATGTAAAGTCTAAAGCTGGCGAATGAAAATTAAATCTCATATATTAGAATTGTTACTTCATGGATGTTCAAGATTAAGTTTGAAACTCTATAAACTAGTCTTCCCTTCATTCACTAGGGTATCATATAATTCTCTATAATTTTTCACCTCCTACAATTGCAGTAATATAATGTTAGGTAAAGAGGTAGAAAATAATCTTCAACTTAGGTACTACTTTCTCTGCAACAATATCTTCAGGTATATAACTATAACCTCTTAGGATCTTGATGTGCATTAAGTTTATGTTTACAATAAGTTCTTAAAGTAAAATATTATTTGAAACAAGTTTAACAATATTTTTATATAAAATAATAATTACAGATATAAGAATATAATGTAGGGTTACTATTATCTTGTTTCACATAAATGTCATTTTTACTAGCGTATATAAAGTCTTAATAAACTTCTTTAAATTTGTCAAATATGAAGAATTAAAAAATCATAATACTTCCGTTTAAATAAAAAGGACTATAAAAAATTGGTATCCTACCTTATATGTATAAGTAGTAATAAGAAAATATCTTATTTTCAAAAATTGTGATTCTAATCCATGTCATAATTGATAATAAATCACACTTCACCATATAAAAATATGATTTCTCTTTTAATGTGCTGCATCAAATAATGTTGGGAAGATGGTTCAACATTGTTAAATAAATCAATTAAGTTTTCATGATGAAAAAATGTTGAAAAATAAGGATATAGCTTTATGGTTTAAAGCTTTTTAATGGTTCTAAATTTTTTTAAGAAATAACTGAAATAGTTTATCCATAAGATTAACCATTAGAAATTACATATAACTTCAAGGATAATGATAGTGCAGATCTATTCTCTACACACTCGCAAAATAAGTCCTGCATTAAGCTAAAACATACGCATCCTTCCAATATATGAATTTACGATAGCAGTTTTCTATTTCAACCATTTAACTCTATGGGTAACATCTCCATCTATTATTTCATTCTCGTGAAAAGAGTCTACATGTATAAATTTTGCATTTTGACACCACAATCATATCTATCTCTTTTCATGCTATTATTTAGTTTTACTTCTGCTTATCATAAAATCCTCTCTTTAAATGTTTCTTCATAGTTCAAATTGTTGGTTACCACCCTCTCTGTTTTCTTCAATTAAAAAAAGTATGGCTATCATCTTGTATATTGTTAGTTAACTAAGGTTAAATAATAGGGACTCATTTTTCCCGTTTGCAACAAATTTTCATCAATCCTCTGTAATGTCCCTCCAGGTCATTTCAATGGTTCCACGAATATTTTAGCAGTTTGAGTATTTGCATAGTGACCTTAGTCTATTTTGTGTCTTATTGACACTGGTTGTTCGGTTTTTGGGTGAATCATTTGACATTTATTGCAGTTTTTCGAGTTAAACAAGGGATTATAACCATATAAAAAATTCTGGTGAAGTCCTAGAAAATGGGCTCGGAGTAGAATTCTGACGATTCCATCAGCTCTGGAATCACCAAATTAGGATAGGAACATGTTCGGTGTAATTATATCGAGTTTTGCAAATTTAGCCTCCGGAATGGGTCAATAGTTGACTTTAGCCAACATCCTTGGGTAACATATCACAAATGGGAATTCTAACCGAAACGTTGGATCTGGAATATTATGTTTGGTATAGGAGAACCTTTCATTCGGTTCCGGGGGTTCCGTGTGTGTTTGATCCCTTCGATAGATTGGGGTATTAGGAAATGGACCCCACAATGGAATTAAATGATCTCTGATGGGAATTTTGACTACATCATTGAATCGAGAATGCTATTTCCAATTAAATTTTATATATGAATTATATTTTTTCACTCCAGATGAGACTAGAATATCGAAATTAAGTTTGAGTAGTTGCTGAAAGTCAAAGGTGGTGGGTGACGTGGCCCAGCATGAGTTTCCACGTGGCAGACGGTCTAAAGAAAAAAAAATGAAAAATCATGTATAAATCTGAAAAGTTTCTAGAAAACATAACAAACATACGAAAAACCTTCGAACAACATTTTCTCCCCCATTTTCTAATCATATATTGACTATTTTGGTTATGTATGTAGATATTTATATTTTAATTTGAGTCTATAATAGCTCTATACAGGTGACTTTCAGGTCTTGGGTATGCTATGTTCATTATACTTATATGTTGCTAGTATCTTTATCATTAATGATTCAGGGCAGGTGTCGTGGGCATTTGGTTGGCTTGCCTATAGGAGGGATCTGACAAGAACTATCATGATTTGAGAATTCGGGTCGTGAAAAGGTGATATCAGAGCTTAAGGTTCGTTGATCTCATCGATACAGAGATACCATATAGTAGATTCTAGTGGATAGATGCGGAGACATTTGTGACTTATCTCTACGAGGCTTTGGGATGTTTTAGAAACTTCTTGTGTTATTGATTTTGGTCGTGTGGTATCACCAATGGTCTGTATACTTCTTGAAATTTGATTTGATTCGCCCTTTCATGCATGTGCTACGTAAAGAGTGGACTTCGGGCAGGGGTAGTGCTACATCATCAGCCCCAGATAAGGAGCAACCCCTAGAGGCCGTTGAGCATAGATTGGATTCCCTCGAGTTTTGGCAGATGTATATGAAGACTATAGACATTGAGATTGTGAGAGCCCCAGAGATAGGCTTCGTAATTAGTTACTTATCTGGAGATGACTATGTATGGAACTATGGTATATGTTGTTGAGTTTGGGAATCTGTTACACCGATACTTGTATGTTATCTGTTGTTTAAAGGTTATGCGGGCTGTGAATACTTCTGCTAAAGATTATACAAGCGAGAGAGGTTGTGACTGAGGTAATACTAAGTATTGATGGTCTTTGTACATTCGTATTAGATCGTTGGTCTAACTCATTGGGCTTCCTAATAAGAATGAATATGCTATAATTGGTAGGATTCTAAATAACCAACACTTATGTTATGACTATACCCTATTAAGGGCTAAATGTTAGCCAAAACCCTGTGACCTATACGTATGATCCTTTTCCTGCTTGACTACTAGAGTGGGTAGTCTGATATGAGAGTTACATAGTATTTAAAAGGTTGGTTCTCATTTATACCACTAGCTACACCTTGTTCCTCTATGGTTATGATCCTGTTCTGAGGATTCTGTTGATATGCGGTTCTCCAGATTCCTTGGTGACTGGAATGTTAGAATGTTATGCCCCGGGGCTTAGTTGGGTTGTCTATTGTTGGATGGGATATTGTTAGGTTATCAACTAAGCTGCCGACAACTCTCCCCTGGAAACTTGTTGTAATTGTTAGTTGGCTGGGATTGTGTTTTCTGGATTCCTAGCTATGTTTTTCAATGGGGATGTTGATCATTTGGTCATGTTGCCTTGGGGGTTAGATTGACTTGTTTCAAGTGTGTGGTTATCAATGTCGTACTCCAGTTTGATGGTTTGAGCCGACAGAGCTAAGAAGCTATTAGGGGTGAAGTTGTATTTGCATAAGGAAATAAGAAACAAGGTAAGGTCTATATATGTGGAATATGGCTGCAATTTGGGATAATTGTGATTGGTTGGGTATCGGCTAGTATATTGAAGGCACGTATAGTTAGCCTATTGATGTCATTTTATGTGTTAGTGGATTGAGTTTATGGGCTAAGGGGTTGATCTTTTGGGGATCCCTTATAGATTGGTACACTAATTCTCGTTTGCATATGAACGGGTTATTATATTTCTGATTAGCTGGGGCGGCTAGAATTGTTGTTTAATGTTGAGCATGTTTAAGCTTGTTGAATTCACTATCTACTATAAGTGTGGGATTGGGATCCCTATGTGGTTCGGATGGGAGTCTTCGGGTACATCCTCATTCTTACTTTCGCGAATGAAAGTTCTATTAGTGGAGGATGTTGTAATGACCCTCCAAGTCATTTCTATGGTTCCGTGAATATTTATTAGTTTGAGTATTTACATAGTGACCTCAGTCTATTTGTGACTTATTGGCACTGCTTGTTTTGTATTGGGTGAATTGTTTGATATTTATGCAATTTTTCAAGTTAAACGAGGGATTAAAACCATAAAAGGAATTTTCAGGTAAAGTCCTAGTAAATGGCCTTAGAGTGGATTTTTGACAGTTCCATCAACTTCGAAATGGCCTAATTAGGCTAGGAACATGTTCGGTACATTTATATCGAGTTTTGCAAATTTAGCCTTCGGTTGGGTCAATAGTTGCTTTAGTTAACGTCCTTCAGAAACATGTCACAAATGAGAAATATGACTGCGCTGTTGGATCTAAAGCATCAAGTTTAGTTTGGGAATGCCTTTCATTCTATTCTTGGGTCTTCCGGGTATGTTTTGGTCCCTCCGATAGATCCTAATATTGGAAATAGGACCCACATTGGAATAAAATGACCTCCGATGGGAATTTCGACTATATCGTCGAATCCAAAATGCCATTTTCGATCAGACTTCACAGATGAATTGTATTTTTTGACTATGAATGAGATTGGAACATCGAAATTAAGTTTGAGTGGTCTTGGAAAGTCAAAGGCGGCAGGTGATATGGCCTAGCCATGAGCTGCCACATGATAGGCGGTCTAAAAAGAAAAAAATGGAAAATCACGTACAGATCTGGAAGGTTTCTGGAAAATGTAACAAACGTACGAACAACCTTCGAACACCATTTTCTGCCCCATTTTTTATCCAATTTTGGCTATTCTGGTTATGTATGTAGATATGTATATTTTAATTTAAGTCCATAGTAGCTCTGTACAGGTGACTTCCAGTTCCTGGGTAGGTTTTAGTTGCTATACTTATATATTGCTAGTATCTTTATCATTAGTGATTGAAGGCAGGTGACGTGGGCATTGAGTTGGCTTTCCTATAGGGGGAATCTTACAGGTGTCATCACGACCTAAGAGGTCGGGTCATCAAAATCTTCATAGCCATAATAATATTTCAATTTAAGATCTACGGGGTTTAAACCAAACAAGTTAATTGTCACTTAGGTTGGATTCATCAATCTTCATTGAAAGAGTATAGTGTGCGATAGCTAAAAGCAATCATGATCTATGTTTCTTGGAATTTTTGGGATTCAATGATCTATTTGTAAGCTTCATGCACACCAAGTTGGAAATTAAATTGACTGTATTAAATGAGTACAAATGGATTAGGCAGAACTGCTAACATTGTGTTGTAGGGGGTGCAAAATTGTTGAAAGGAAGACGTGAGACCCCCACAAAATGGTTACCCCATAATACATGAAGCTAACCAAATATTCAAATCCCAAAAATATAATCAGCTATATTATAATATATTATATTATATTATATATTAACATTTTGTAAAAAATCTCAATATCTCGATGACTTTGAAATGATCATACCCAATGAGTCATATTTGCAAAGGCATCAAGAGAAGAAGCTTAAAGTCAATCCATCATAATAAAAAGGCACAAATGCATGGGACAATTCATGAACAAGATAAGGCCTGCAAAACTAGAAAAGAAGGGAAAACCTAAACATTAAGGGACTAAATCGAACAACTGCCTAAACTAACCTTACAGATGACTCAAGACCCAAACATGTTCAAATCATCACAAGCAAAACATTAAAGTTGAATGTCATGGATGATTTTGAATAACTTAAAACTACATAAGAAATATTAAAAGCTTCTATTGTAGCAGGATTTTCTCATCATTGCAATGGTAAAAGCTAAAAAAAACGACTGGAAAAAGGAGCCAGGACCATATTCATCAGAAAACTCAAGTTGTTACACCCAAAAACAACATATTGCAGCAATCATGAAAAAACTTCAGTAGACCCATCTTCACCATAGCCAATGTGTAAACTGCACAAGATCTAAATCAGAACCTACGTAGTAAAGGATATCACAACTCAGGTGTTCTCTAAAAGTGTGTCAATAGTACGAGAGTTGATTCCAGGACACTAGTATGTTCGAGCTCTGAAGGTCCTGAACTAAATTTGCCAAGAAAGGTAAGCTATTGTCTGACACTGAAATGCAACTGGACAGTGGGAGGATCCACAAATGGAGCTGGCCAAATTTCTAATCCCTGAACCAGTGATTCCACACTTGGAAACATCAAATTCTACCAGGTGCATCAGTAACAGGTCTGCAACCATCAACAATTAGAGACATCAGAGATCCCCCATGCACCTCAACATTGCATGAAACCAATATGTCTGTAACATTGGGGCACACCGCCTAAATTCACTGCCACCAAATTATCTACGCAGCTCTAAACAAGAGGGAAGAGCCCCTCAACAGTTATACCATAAAGCCCACTCAGCTCCAGATGAGTCAGAATGTGACATAGTCTATCTACAACAAGAATGGTAATTGCTTACTCCAGGAAAATTGTGAATGGATAAAGAGTTTAGATTAGGGCAGTTCCTCACGATGTCTAACAAAGACTTGTGAGTATTTATTGGGCATAAGAAAAGATCATGCTTCCGTAACAGATGACACCCATGAGCAATCTCACATAATCCTTCATCACGAATAGAAGACATATTCAACAAGGAAAGATCTTCGATAATAGGGCAACCTCGAATGATAGCCTTCAGAACAGTATCAGTCACACCACACTGAAGGTTATTTCCCTGAATAGATAGCTTAGCTAAACCTCCACAATTTGCAGTTCCAACAACAACATCAGCAAGTCTGATATCTGTGGCTATCCTACAAACAAGGTACCTGGGAAGATAGCCCTCACCATGTACACCATTAGGCTCGGAGGCAAATGTGTCATTTTTGGGATGTTGCTTATAAGGGTAAGCCGGCATTTGGAAACACAAGCACAAGAACTTTTCTCTTGGCCATTAGACATTTGAATACCTAAAAGAGGCATTCATCTAGAAGGATTTCAATGGAAGGCTGCTGCTTTTACTCGAAAGTGTCCCAGAGCCAACTTCTCTTAAAAGAAGGAAAATATACACCCCTATTTTGCCCACGTGACACCAATAGAGAGGATTGTTTTGGACTTCCTGGAAATCAGAAGTTTAAATACATCAGATAAAGACCAGAACAACAAATAAAAGATTTCTTAGGAATATATAGTATATACCCAAGACAAATTTTCCCTCAATAAATATTTCTAGTCTCAAATCTGAAATTTTACAGTCCGGAATGCCATTTATGGTAGGGTTCCATGTTTGGTTTGTGTTCACGGGGTTCTGAACGAATCTGGAGGGCTTATTTCATGTTTTTATTGAGTTGTTATTGCTGATTTTGCTGATGTCTGGTGCTATTAATTTTGTTCTCCACATTCGCGCCTTACCTTTCGCATTCGCGGAGGTCAAGTGGTTAGACCTCCACGTTCATGGTGTTGAGGAAGTCACCTCCGCATTTGCAAAGGGTCAATCCCTCAGGACATCCACGTTTGCAAATTGTTAAATGTGTACATGAACTGTGACTTATTTTAAGTGACAAGTTTTGTTAATTTTCACCTTTTTCAAACTCCCAAGCTTCGTTTTAAAGAATATCTTCAAGGTTTTTCATGGAAAATCTATTGGGCCACTATGAATTTTTGGTGATGTCATTTGGGTTCACTAATGCCCACGCAACGTTAATGGAGTTAATGAATAGGGTGTTTCGTCCGTACTAAGATTCTTTTCTAATAGTATTCATTGATGACATATTGGTATATTTCAAGACTGAAGTTGATCATGTTCGTCACTTGAGAATAGTACTGCAAAGGTTGAGAGAGAAAACATTATATGTAAAATTTTCCAAGTGTAAATTTTTGCTTGATTCGATGGTATTCTTAGGGCATATGGTGTCTAAGGAGGGGATTAGAGTAGATCCGGCTAAGGTTGAGGCAGTTAGAGGTTGGATACGACCTACATCAGCTACTGAGATTTGTAGTTTTATGGGGTTAGCTGGGTATAATCGACGGTTTATTTAGGGTCTTTCTTCCATTGCAGCCCCATTGACTATATCAATTCTAAAGAATGTAACCTTTCATTGGTCTTATGAGTGTGAGGCGAGCTTCAAAAATATCAAGTCTTTGTTGACTTCAACTCCCATTTTGACACTACCTGAGGCAGGTGTGGACTTTACGGTGTATTGTGATGCTTCAGGGGTCGGATTAGGCGGTGTGTTGATGCAAAAGGGGAAAGTGATTGTCTGTGCTTCTAGACAGTTGAAGGTTCATGAGAAGAACTGCCCTACCCACGACATAGAGTGTTAGTGATTGTGGTTGTTATGCTTAAGTTGTGGCGTCATTACTTATGTGGTGTACATTGTGAGGTCTTCACTGATCATAGGAGCCTTCAGTATATTTTCAGTCAAAAAGATATGAACTTGAGGAGTCGTAGGTGGATTGAGTTGCTAAAAGACTATGATTCGACCATCTTATATTATTTGGGGAAGGCTAATGTTGTGGCTGATGCCTTGAGTAGAAAGACTTCTATCATGGGGAATCTATCCGCCATTCGAGTTGAGTAGTGACCTTTGGCCAGGGATGTTCAGCGTCTAGCTAATGGCCTAGTCAGGTTGTAGCTTTCTGATCAGCTTAGTGTACTTGCTTTCATTGAGGCTCATTCTTCCTTGATGGACAGGATTCGAGAGCGCCATTATGAGGATGAAAAGTTGTATCTCATCATTGACAATGTGGCTAGAGGAGAGGCTACGGAAGCGATGCTTTATTCTGATGGTGTTTTGAGGATTAGGGGTCGAATTTGTGTGCCTAAGGTGGGTGACTTGATTAGATTGATTCTTGATGAGGCTTTTTGTTCTTGTTATTCTATTCATCCAGGAGCAGAGAAGATGTATCTTGACCTAAGTCAGCACTACTGGTGGTGTGGCATGAAAAAGGACATTTCAGATTTAGTACCCAAGTGTTTAACTTGTCATCAGGTTAAGTGTGAGCACCAATGGGCTGGAGACAAGTTTTAGATTATGCCCATTCCCATATGGAAGTGGGAGCGTATCACCGTGGATTTTTTGGTTGGTTTGCCCACTACTTTGGGTGGTTATGACTCTATCTGGGTAGCTGTGGATCGATTGACTAAGTCTGCCCATTTCATTCCGGTCAAGGTTTAGTATACAATAGAGAAGTTGGCCGAGCTTTTCATTAGTTAGATAGTTCGACTACATGGTGTGCCTATTTCCATCATTTCTGACCGTGGTTCACTCTTCACTTCATATTTTTGGAGGGCCTTGCAGCATAGTCTAAATACTCGGTTGGATATGAGTTCAACCTTTCATCCTCAAACAGATGGACAACTTGAGAAGAAGATTCAGGTGTAGGAGGATATGCTTCGAGCGTCTGTGATCGATTTTGGTTCCCATTGGGACCAGCACTTGCTCTTAGCAGAGTTTGCCTATAATAATAGTTATCACTCCAGTATTCAGATGGCTCCATTCGAAGCTTTGTATGGTAGACAGTGTAGATCTCCAATTGGTTGGTTTGATTCCACTGAGATGGACTCATTAGATGCTGATTTTCTTAGGGATGATATGGAACAGGTCCATATGATTTAGGATAGGTTTTTGACTGCTCAAAGTCGACAGAAGAGTTATTCAGATAGGAGGATTCGAGCCCTAGAGTTTATGGTACGCGATCATGTTTGGCTTAGAGTGTCACCTATGAAGGGTGTTATGCGGTTCAGTAAGAAGGGAAAGTTTAGCCCTCGATCCATTGGCCTATTTGAGATTTTGGAGAGAGTTCGAGAGGTGGCCTATAGACTAGCCTTGCCACCTAGCTTATCCTCTGTACATCCTGTGTTTCATGTCTCCATACTTCGAAAATATGTACCAGACGAGTCTCACATACCTTCATTTGATTCGGTGGTGTTGAGTCCAGACTTGTCATTTGAGGAGGAGTCCAGACTACTACTAAATGCACCGGGCTTGCCCCTTTTTTTAAATAACTAGAATATCAACTAGTGAAGGTAAATCAGGTTTCTGAAAATAGGTGTAATGACCGGAGTTTTCTCCTTGGTAAAGCTTTTTAATGATTGAATTTAATTTAATTCGGTCGTTAACCTTTTATAGAGTAGCTTTTAATGATCGCCGATGACGGGATTTTTAACGGTCGTTATTAACTAATAATGACTGGATTTATACTTTTTGTGACTAAATTTCACCTCGTTAAAGACCTATTTTCTTGTAGTATCAACCCTAAAGTAAGAATACAAGTATAATTTCTTTTGCTAATGATTGTAATATATTCACGCACATTACTTATTTCCTTTTAGGTAAACAAACAAGCTCAGAAACTAGAAAAAGACAAGATACATACCACTAAACTATTTTATACTTATTGGTATACAACAGATGAACAAAGTAACTTTCCAGCACACTGTTTAAATGATATAGTTTGATTTTCCATATCAGCACCAATCAACTCTTTGGCTCCCTGAGCTTGTAACATCAAATCAGTTCTACTCAACACAAAAACAATAAGACATGCACAAATACCTTGAGCAACCAACAAACCCATATAAAAGCCCAACAAGCCCATCTCCATCACTAAGCCCAAAATAATTACGAGAGGCAAGCCAACTCCATAGAAAGAGCCCAAGTTTATGTGAAAAGAAAGATCTGGTCTTGCACTGCTCCTCAAAGCACCACAAATGGTGGTCTATGGCCAGTCGCCCAATTCACACAACCCCACCACTGGCATTGTCGTTATTGCCAACCACAAAATTTACTTGTCTTTTGTAAAAGTCTTGCCCCAAGTTCATCTTGATGTTGTCATAAATAGCATTCCTAGGACGCTTGTAAGTATAGCACACACAATTGCTACATGAAATGAAGTCTTTGCTTTATTAGGCCTATTTGCTCCCAACTCATTCCCAGCTCTTGTAGAAACAGCTAAATTTGATGCTGATAGAAATATATAAGCAAGTGAAGTTGCCTGTATTAGAATTCCCACAGTAGACACTGCCTCTGCAGAATTAGAAAGAATCCCTAATAACAGTATCATCAATTCATACCACCATCACTCTAAGCATACAACTAGGGAAAGCAAGAACCCGAATTGGTTTATACCCATGAAAGCATTCAGCTGACCAACCTTGCTACGATTTTCTATGAACCCTAGAACAATTAACATAAAAAAAAGAACAAGTAGATTGAAATCAGCTATCACCACAACCATAGCAGCTCCTTTAATCCCAAGGCCAAGTTAATAGCTAAGGCAATAGTTGACAGGGGCATACAAAGCAACTGAAAAAGCAGCACTAACAGTAACAGGGAAAGTAACATTCTGAGTCCTCAAGTAGATTTTGAGAGGATTGATAATGGATTGAAAGAAAAGATTAGGGAGACAGACAGACATTAGATGAATCAATTGATGAAATGATTGGATCTTGGCCACAGAAAAGGAGTACAGGTTCAATCTTTAGCCACAAGAGAGAAATGGTGATGGATGGAAATTACACAATCAAGATGGTATGTTAGAGAGTTTGACCTATAAGTGGCCATTGCTTAGCACCACAAGATTGAGAAGATATAGCCTCCATACCAATATTAAGGCCAAAAAGAACAGAGTAGCCAGAGATATAAGCTATGCCAATAGCTAAAGATCCACCATCAAATGGATGACACCCATGAACAATCTCAGATAATCCTTCATTACCAACAAATGACACATTCCACAAGGAAAGATCTTTGAGAGTAGGGAAACCTCGAGCGATAGTCTTGAATTAGCATCAATCACACCACACCGAAGGTTATTTTCCCCAAATAGTTAGCTTAGCTAAACCTCCACAATTTGCAGTTCCAAAAGCAATGGCAGCAAGTTTGATATCTGTGGCTTTCCTACCAACAAGGTATGTGGTAAGATATCCCTCGCCATCTACCCATTAGGCTCGAAAGAAAATGTATCATCCCTAGGATGTTGATTAAATGGGTAAGCCAGTGCTTGGAAACACAATCACGTCTCTCTTGTCCAACCAGAAGACGTTTGAATATCTCAAAGAGTCATTCATTTAGAAGGATTTCAATGGAAGGTTGCTTCTTTTGCTCATAAGAGACAGGGATCCAAGTCTTCTTCAAAGAAGGAAAATATACAAAGTTATTTTTTCCACATGCGAACAACAAAGAGGATTTTTTCCAACTTCCTGGAAATCAAAAGATTAAAAACATCAGAGAAAGACCAGATTAACAAATAAAAGTTTCTTAGAAACATACATGATATACCCAAGACAAATTTTCCGTCAATAAATATGTTCTTTGTGAACTATACATCTTCGATACTAACAAGTAAATTTAGTTATAAAGAAATACACAAATGTTAGCTTTGTTTGCAACCTCTATCTAAGAAATGACAAAAGTTTTCTTCACAATCAATCAGAGCTTGCTGTTTAAAAGAGATCGAAAAATAAAAGTTAAGAACCCCAGGAACAAAAAACAAAAAATAAGGAAAAGTCACGAGCTTTAAGCGAAAACATGAAAAAGTTGAGAACAAAAATAATCCTCGCTTACAAATGGGTATATACGAACCTTCCAAGAGAGATTGAAACACAACTACACAAATCTTGTTGGTAAGAGTTCGATTCTCCAAATTATAATCCCCTCTCCATTTTCCCTAACCCTAACCCAATTCTTTTTTCTTTTTTCAAAAAACTACTAGATACACTTTTTCATGTTGTTTTTATAGGAAGAAGGGTCAACTTTGTCCTTGGTAAAAAGATTTTTATTTTACCTTTTCTTTTTATTAGATTAAAAATACTTTTGAACGAAATAAAGCATAAGATAATTCATAAAAGGTGAGGATTGAGATTATTCTATAATAGAATAGTTCACATATTCATCCACATCATTAGTTGCTAATTAACTCATTATTTTTTTCTTTTTTGAGATAGATGCTTGAGTTGATGATCTTTTAGAAATAGTTTCTCTATCTCCATGAGATAACGATAAGGCATGCGTGCTATGAAAATAAAGATGATTTTTTGGAGGATCAAATGTCTTAGATATTTAATAAACCTTTCTTGAATTTTATAGATTAATATCTTGGATATTTGTATTTAAGAAAAATCGAGAAACTTTAAAGTATACATTATTTTAGGAAGATATTTGTAGTAAATTTATAATCTAGATTTTTTTAGATATTAAGAAAATAATATCTAGATATTTATTGTAGATGTATGTAGAATAATATCTAGAAGCATCCTACACAAGTACAAATAGGGATGATTATTAGGCATTTGTTATTAACGGAAAATTTGAATCCAATTCAAGTTGCCTTCTCTTATAACAAAACTTCCTCTTCAATAGTTGAATCTTTCGATCTTAGTTAACGATCTGGGACTAGCAGAAGGTCTCTGAATTATATTTTTGTCTATTACATTTCTCTATATGTGTGTTGTACCCTCTCCAGATCCTACTTTATGGAATTACACTAGATTTTTTGTTGTTGTAGTATCACTCATGAGGTCGATATGATTACAGAGAGATGTTATATAAATATACTTGAAGACATTATCGCGAAGAGTGATTGATGCCTCCTTGTCCAAGCCTAATTTATCACCATTGTCGTGGCAGAAAAGTGAAGGAAATTAAATGATAACCATAGTGAGTGAAGGGAGGATCAATTTATAGAGGTTCACACTTAATCTTGAACGACCAATAAATAACCAATCTAATATGCGAGATTTCTTTTTAATTGGACATTAATTGTAGACTTTACATTAATAGGATCAAACTTAAACTAATTAAATTCTAGCATTTATTATAAAACACATAAATTTTTACATTCAATTTCTATCTGAATATAGGCTTAGTTACCTAATCAAAATATTATAAATAACGTAAATAAATAATAAATAATATTATAAAAATAATATTTTAATTCCGTTGGTAAGTCTATATTGAAATAAAAATCGAATGCCAGGATTTATGTATTTATAATTAAAGTTAAAATTTTATTATTTTATGAGGACTTACTTTATGTAAAGTCTAAAGCTGACGAATGAAAATTAAATCTCATATATTAGAATTGCTACTTGATGGACGTTCAAGATTAAGTTTGAAACTCTATAAACTAGTCTTCCCTTCATTCACTAGGGTATAATATAATTCTATATAAGTTTTCACCGCCTACAATTGCGGTAATATAAAGTTAGGTAAAGAGGTAGAAAATATTCTTCAACTTAGCTTCTGTTTTCTCTGCAACAATGTCTTCAGGTATATAACAATAACATATTAGGATCTTGATGTGCATTAAGTTTATGCTTACAATAAGTTCTTAATGTAAAATATTATTTGAAACAAGTTTAGTAATATTTTTATATAAAATAAATAATTAAAGATATATGAATATAATGTAGGGTTATTATTATCTTGTTTCACATCAATGTCATTTTTACTAGCGTATATAATGTCTTTAATAAAATTCTTTAAATTTGTCAAAAAGGAAGACTTAAAAATTCATAATACTTCAGTTTAAATAAAAACGACTATAAAAAATTGGTATCCTACCTTATATGTATAGGTAGTAATAAGAAAATATATTATTTTAAAAAATTGTGATTCTAATCCATCTCATAATTGATAATAAATCACACTTAACCATATAAAAAATATGATTTCTCTTTTAATGTGCTGCATCTAATAATGTTGTGAAGACGGTTCAACATTGTTAAGTAACTCAATTCAATTTTCATGATTAAAATATGTTGAAAAACAAGGATATAGCTTTAAGGTTTAATGCTTTTTAATGGTTCTAAATTTTTCGAAGAAATGACTAAAATAGTTTATCCATAAGATCAAGCATTAGAAATTACATATAACTTCAAGGATAATGATAGTACGGATCAATTCTCTACACACTCGCAAAATAAGTCATGCTTAATGCTAAAACATACGCATCCTTCCAATAAAATGACTTTTCGATAGCACTTTTCTATTTCAACCATTTAACTATATGGGTGTCATCTCCATCTATTATTTCATTCTCTTGAAATGAGTCTGCATGTATAACCTTGGATTTTGACACTACAATCATATCGGTCTCTTTTCATGCTATTATTTAGTTTTACTTCTACTTATCATAAAATTCGTTCTCTTTAAATGTTTCTTCATAGTTCAAATTGTTGGTTATCACCCTCTTTGTTTTCTTCAGTTAAAAAAAGTATGGCTATCATCTTTTATACTGTTAGTTAACTAATGGTTAAATAATAGGAACTCATTATTCCCATTTGCAATAATTTTTTATCAATCTTCTGTAATGACCCTCCAGGTCATTTCTATGGTTCCACGAATATTTTTTCAGTTTGAGTATTTGCATAGTGACCTTGGTCTATTTTGTGTCTTATTGACACTAACTGTTCAGTCTTTGAGTGAATCATTTGACATTTATGTTGTATTTCGAGTTAAACAAGGGACTATAACCATAAAATAAATTTCAGGTTAAGTCCTAGAAAATGGCCTCAGAGCAAAATTCTGAGGATTCCATTAGCTCAGGAATCGCCAAATTAGGCTAGGAGCATGTTCGGTATAATTATATTGAGTTTTGCAAATTTAGCCTCCGGAATGGGTCAATAGTTGACTTTAGTCAACGCCCTTGGGTAACGTGTCACAAATGGTAATTCTAACCACACTATTGGATCTGGAACATCAAGTTTATTCTAGGAGAACCTTTCGTTCGGTTTCGGGGCTTCCGGGTGTGTTTTCGTCGCTTCGATAGATTTTGATATTGGAAAATGGACTCGACATTGGAATAAAATGACATCTGATGGGAATTTTGACTACATCATTGAATCGAGAATGCTAATTCATATTAGATTTTATGTATGAATTATATTGTTCAACTCCAGATGAGACCAGAGCATCGAAATTAAGTTTGAGCAGTTGCTGAAAGTGAAAGGTGTAGCACCCCACATCTTACATGTACTAGATCAATGTATATGAAACATGATATGTCGGGGTCAAACCAGCAAACATTTTTTTAAAAGTGCTTGAATTTCAGATTAGAGGGCTATATGTACGTCTAACGCTTAAGATGACTGAGTGTATATAAGTTTTAAGTAAAATTGAGGAGAGCACAACCTTAAACAAAGTGAAAAGAAGTGAGGTGCTTGTGAGACTTAGGAAGCTAACAGGTGAGTCACCTACGTGCTTAGCTTAAATAGGTTAGATAGATGGAGACGAGGCCCAACACCGAATTTGTTCAAGTCCGATAAGGAATAAACTCCGAGTTAAGGATGTCATTTGGGCCCATGGTTTTGCATTATAAAGGGTCAAAATTTTCAGCCCAAGATGAATGGGAAAAGGGCCAAATCACATTCACAACCCAATTCACAAATAGGGTCCAAACTATGTGGGTGTAAAAGGGAAACATTTGCAGCAAAGCCCATCCAATTGAAGCCCAATAAGGCCAAAGTGAAAGGGCCAAGTTTCTGCATCATTGACTTAATAAAATAAGGCTTGAAATACAAAAGAAATTCGGCCAAAAGTGGCTCTTTAAAAGGGGCTAAAATCCAGCAACGTTTAGTCATTTTCTCAAAGCCAAAAATCAGATTTCTTCAAAGTTTCTCCTTGCTCTCTCTTCATTTTATAAAGCATCCAAGGCACACCTCTAGGGTTTTTAAAGAGCATCTGATCCTTGATGTCTAAGGTAAGTAAAAATACCTATGGTTTGGTATAATATTTCCATTAAAAACATGAAGAGTATGCTGGTTGCACTTGTGCAGGAATTTTGGGACAGCATGTGTTTCAAATGTTGTTGTACACTTTTCTTGTTTATTAAGAGACTTTTCTCTTGTTGATTGGCTGGATGATGAAGTAATATTTATGTCTTTAACAACGCTTGGTTCTGTAGTGATGTAAGAAGGCTGCTGGACCATTTTTATCTTCCGCAAAAATGAGTTCTTATATGATATCTTAATTGCGCTCCTAGTAAGAATTTGTAGACTAAATATTGGTAATTATTATCTCATATTTTCCATCTACTTGGGGACAGTTTTTGGACTGTTTTGGGACTGTTGTTGTGTGTAAATATGTTGAAGGCATTTTTGTTGAGGTTGACACGGATTTGGAATGGTTGACGCCGAAATGTAGCGAAAGGACGTAATGTTACGTTGCCTACTTGCGTGTTGTATAGAGTTCTTGTATGTTGTACTTTATGAACTGTTGAAACACTGTTATGGGACTAAAACAAGCTGGATATGCTATGTATATGAGAATGTGTATTAGAAAATACGATTGGGAGTGGAAATGTTGAAATAATACTCTTTTGCTGCCAATTACGAACTTGCTGCCCGGATATTATTTTTTGGTGAAATTGGATTACCAAGATGTGTTTATTAGCTGCTAATACTAGTTTTATCACCTAGTATATTGTAGATAAGTATTTGGAGGAAAGGAATACTACTCCGTGGTAATAACGACATAGTACAACGAGGTATGTAAGGCTACTTGATTTCTTATTACTTGGCATGAAATCTAGGTTCTTCCTTGGTACATAAAAGCACTTACCAACTCCGACGTAATTAATAACCGTGTCTCCACTCTTTACCATGTTCTTATGTTCCCATACATAGCCATTGTCAAATCTGCATACGTACTTGGATACCAAGATACATGAGTTCCTTTTTACCGAATAAAGTCCATGTGTTGTTTAAACTCCTACACGTTTCATTAGCTGTGTAACTCTCTCTTGTCGTTGTGGTATTATCTTGTGTGGTTGTTTATATGTCACATGTCATGTCTATACTCCTACAACTATAAATGTTATGACCACTAAAAGAATCATCTCAAAAATAAATAAAAGATAATTCAAAGTTGCTTATTAATTGGAGGTATCCCAGGGGTGGAAGAATTAACTAGCATGGGTCGATCCCATATTACGGGGGTATCCTAGGGGTGAAAGGAAAACCTAGCATGGATCGATCCCGATATTAATTTACCACTGATCAGCTGGTCATTTACATGATAAATTGTGCACAGATTATACAGAAAAGAAAGGTAAATTAATAAAAAGACATAAAGTACATGATTCCACAGTATGACTGAAGGTGGTCTTTTTTATCCTTACACACCAGCATGTGATTTCATTTGAGTTCATATTTCATATACAATATTTCCTGCCTTACATATTAAGTATATTATCCCGTACTGATGTCCTTACGGGGGACCTGCATTTCATGTTGCAGGTACAGGAGCTACTAGATCTCCCCAGTAGGAGTACAGGACTTTCAGCAGCTGTTACTAAGCTCCAGGTTGCTTAAGGGATTTGTCTTTCTAGAGCTTACATTGTATTGTATAGTTGGTTATGAGGCGGGGCCTGTCCTGACCCATATAGATATTGTTCCTTATCTAGAGGCTTTGTAGACTATGTAATGTGAAGTGTGGTCAAGTAGCATACTGTAGACATCGTGGCTCCAATGGTCTAGTCTTATGCATTTACTTTTGGCTTGTTAATACAGTTCACTATCTTTTGATAGCATGTTGAATATAGAAACCTCTTAAATGTTCATGGCAGGTGCATAGTTATATGTTTGTTCTCCCGATCCTTGTTGGAAACGGGTGCTAGTCCGCCTTAATGGGACTTAGGGCGTGAAAAAAGGTGGTGGGTGATGTGGCTCAGCCATGAGTTTCTACGTGGCAGGCGGTCTAAAGAAAAAAAAGGAAAAATCATGTATAAATCTGGAAAGTTTCTAGAAAACATAACAAACATACGAACAACTTTTGAACAACGTTTTCTCCCCCATTTTTTATTCTTATTTTGGTTATGTATGTAGATATGTATATTTTAATTTGAGTCTATAATAGCTCTGTACATGTGATTTTCAGGTCATGGGTAGGTTGTGTTCACTATACTTATATGTTTCTAGTATCTTTATCATTAGTGATTCATGGTAGGTGTCGTGGGCATTAGGTTGGCTTTCCTATATGAGGAATCTGACAAACACCATCATGATTAGAGAAGTCGAGTCATGAAAAGGTGATATCAGAGCTTAAGGTTCGCTGGTCTCATGGATACAGAGCTACCGTATAGTAGATTCCAGTGGATAGATACGAAGACATATGTGACTTATCTCTACGAGGCTATGGGATGTTTTAGAAACTTCTTGTGTTATTCATTCTTGTAGTGTGATAACGCCAATGGTCTATCGACTTCCTGAAATCTGATTTGATTCACCCTTTTGCACATGTGCTACGTAAAGGGTAGACTCCGGGCCGGGGTAATGCTGCATCATCAGCCCCAGATAAGGAGCAGCCCCTAGAGGCGATTGAGTAGAGATTGTATGCCCTCTATTTTTGGTAGTTGTATTAGAAGACTACAAACATTGAGATTTTGAGAGCACCAAAGATAAGCTTCGTAATTAGTTACTTTTCTGGAGATGACTATGTATGGCACTATGGCATATGTTGTTGAGGTTGGGACTCCGTAATACTGAAACCTGTATGTTAACTGTTGTTTAAAGGTTATGTGGGCTGTGAATACTTCTGCAAAAGCTTATACATGTGAGAGAGGTTGTGACTGAGGTAATACCAAGCTTTGATGGTCTCTATACATTCGTATTAGATTAATTGACCGCTGGTCTGACTCGTTGGGCTTCCTAATACGAATGAGTATGCTATAATTGGTAGGATTCTAAATAACTATCACTTATGTTATGAATATACCTTACCAGGGGCTATATGTTAGCCAAAACCCAGTGACCTATACATATGATCCTTTTGCTTCTTTACTACTAGAGTAGGTAGTCTGATACAAGAGTTACATAGTATTTAAAAGGTTATTGTGATTTATACCCCTGGCTAAACCTTGTTCCTATATGGTTATGATCCTGTTTTGAGGATTCTGTTGATATGCAGTTCTCCAGATTCCTTGGTGACTGGATTGTGAGAATGTTATGCTTGAGGGCTTAGTAAGGTTATCTATTGTTGGATGGGATATCGTTAGGTTATTAACTAAGCTGGTGAGCACTCTCCCCTGGAGACTTGTTGTAATTGTTAGTTGGCAGGGATTTTGTTGTATGGATTCCTAGCTATGTCTTTCGATAGGGATGTTGATCATTTTCTCAGGTTGCCTTAGGGATTAGATTGACTTGTTTCTAGTGTGCGGTTATCGTTGTTGTACTCCAGTTGGATGATTTGAGCATACAAAGCGGAGAAGCTATGTGGGGTTAAGTTGTATTTGCATAAGGAAATAGGAAACAAGGTAAGGTCTATATATGTGGCATATGGCTACAGTTTGGGATAATCGTGATTTGTTGGGTATCGGCTAATATATTGAAGGCACGTATAGTTAGCCTATTGATGTCCTGTTATGTGTTAGTGGATTGAGTTTATGGGCTAAGGGGTTGATCTTCTGAGGATCCCTTATAGATTGGTATACTAATTTTTGTTTGCATACGAAAGAGTTATTATATTTTTGATTAGTTGGGGCGACTAGAATTGTTGTTTAATGTTGTGCATTCTTAAGATTGTTTGATTCACTATCTAATATAAGTGTGGGGTTGGGATCCCTATGTGGTTCGGATGGGAGTCTTCAGATACATCCTCATTCTTACTTTCGCGAATGATTGTTCTATTAGTGGAGAATGTTGTAATGACCCTCCAGGTCATTTCTATGATTTCATGAATATTTTATCAGTTTGAACATTTAGCTAGTGACCTCAGTCTATTTGTGATTTATTGACGAAAATTGTTTGGTATTGGGTGAATGTTTGATATTTATGCAGTTTTTCAACTTAAACGACGGATTATAACTCTAAAAGGAATTTTTAGGTAAAGTCCTAGTGAATGGCCTTAGAGCGAATTTTTGGCAATTCCATCAACTTTGAAATGGCCTAATTAGGCTAGGAGCATGTTCGATACAATTATATCGAGTTTTGCAAATTTAGCCTTCAGTTAAGTCAATAGTTGCTTTAGTCAACGTCATTGAGAAACATGTCACAAATGAGAATTTTGACTACATTGTTAGATCCAAAACATCATGTTTGGTCTGGGAAAGCCTTTCATTCTGTTCTCGGGGCTTCCGAGTGTGTTTTGCTCCCTTCGATAGATCCTGATATTTGAAAATAGGACCCACATTAGAATAAAATGACCTCCGATGGGAAATTCGACTATACCGTTGAATCCAAAATTCCATTTTCGATCAGACATCACATATGAATTGTATTTTTCGACTACGAATGAGATAGAAACATCAAAATTATGTTTGAGTGGTTTTTGAAAGTCAAAGGCGGTAGGTGATGTGGCCCAACGTTGAGCTGCCACGTGGCAGGCGGTCTAAAAAGTAAAAAAGGGAAAATCACGTGTAGATCTGGAAGGTTTCCAGAAAATGTAACAAACGTATGAACAACCTTTGAACACCATTTTCTTCCCTTTTTTTTAATCCAATTTTAGCTATTCTAGTTATGTATGTAGATATGGATATTTTAATTTAAGTCTATAATAGCTCTGTATAGGTGACTTCCAGTTCCTGGGTAGGTTGTAGTCCCTATACTTATATGTTGCTAGTATCTTTATCATTAGTGATTCAGGGCAGGTGACGTAAACATTGAGTTGGCTTTCCTATAGGAGGGATCTGACAGGTGCCATCCTGACCTGAGAAATCGGGTCATCAAAATCTTCATAGACATAATATTATTTCAATTTAAGATCTACAGGGTATAAACCAAACAAGTTGATTTTCACTTAGGTTGGATTCATCAATCTTCATTGAAAGAATATAGTGTGTGATAGCTGAAAGCAGTTACGATCTATGTTTCTTGGAATTTTTGGGATTCAATGATCTATCTTTAAGCTTCATGACACCAAGTTTGAAATTAAATCGACTATATTGAATGAGTACAAATGGATTAGGATGAACTGCTAACATCGAGTTGTACGGGGTGCAAAATTGTTGAAAGGAAGTCGTGAGACCCCCACGAAATGGTTACCCCAGAATACATGAAGCTGACTAAATATTAAAAACCCAAAATCAGCAATTTATATTATATATATTCACATTTTGTAAAAAAATCTCAATGACTTTGAAACGGTCATACCCAATGAGTCATATTTGCAATGGCATCAACAGAAGAAGCTTAAATTCACTCCATCATAATAAAAAGGAACAAATGCATGGGACAGTTCATGAACAAGACAAGGCCTGCAAAACTAGAAAAAAAGAGACAACCTAAACGGTAAGGCACTAAACTGAACAACTGCCCAAACCAACCTTACAGATGATTCAAGACACAAACATGACCAAATCATAACAAGCAAAACATTGAAGTTGAACGTCATGGATGATTTTGAATAATTTATAAATAAGAGACATAAAAAGCATATAGTGTAGCAGGATTTTCTCATCATTGCATCGGTAAAAGCTAAAAAAAACTACTGGAAAAAGGAGCCAGGACCATATTCATCAGAAAACTCAAGTTTTTGCAGTCAAATAACATATTGCAGCAATCATTAAAAAACATCAGTAGGCCCATATTCACCATAGCCAATGTATAAACTGCAGAAAGGTCTAAATCAGAACCTACTTAGTAAAGGATATCACAACTCTGGTATTCTCTATAAGTGCATCAATAGTACAAGAGCTGATTCCAGGACACTAGTATGTTAGAGCTATGAAGGTCCTGAACTAAATTGGCCAAGAAGGGTAAGCTATTGTCTGACACTGAAATGCAACTGGACAGTGAGAGGATCCACAAATGGAGCTGTATAGCACTGGCCAAATATCTAATCCCTGAATCAGTGATTGCACACTTGGAAATATCAAGTTCAGTAAGCATCCGACAAGAGTTTGAAATTCTACTAGGTTGCATCAGTAACATGTCTGCAACCATTAACAAGTAGAGACTTCAGAGATCCCCCATGCAGCTCAACTATTGTTGAAACCAATATGTCTGTAACATTTACACACACGCTTAAATTTACTGCCACCAAATTATCTACACAGTTCTAAACAAGAGGGACGAGCCTCTCATCAGTTATATACCATGAAGCCCACTCATCTCCAGATGAGTCAGAATGTGACACAGTCTATTTTCAACAACAATGGTAATTGCTCACTCCAGGACAATTGTGAATGGATAAAGTGTTTAGATTAGGGCAGTTCCTCGCGATGTCCAACAAAGACTTGTTAGTAATTATTATCCATAAGAAAAGATCATGCTTCCCTAACAGATGAAACCCATGAGCAATCTCACATAATCCTTCATCACCAATAGAAGACACATTCAATAAGGAAAGATCTTTGACATTAGGGAAACCTCGAATGATAGCCTTCAGACCAGTATTAGTCACACCACGCTGAAGGTTATCTCCCTTAATAGATAGCTTAGCTAAACCTCCACAATTTGCAGTTCCAACAACAGCAAAAGCAAGTTTGAGACTTGTGGCTTTCCTACCAACAAGGCACCTGGGTAGATAGCCCTCACCATTTACACCATTAGGCTCGGAGGAAAATGTGTCCTCCCTGTTATGTTGCTTAAAAGGGTAAGCCGGTACCTGGAAACACAAGCACACACACTTTTCTCTTGGCCATTGGGAAGACGTTTGAATACCTCAAAGAGGCTTTCATCTAGAAGGATTTCAATGGAAGGTTGCTGCTTTTACTCAAAAGCATCTGGGACCCAACTCCTCTTAAAAGAAGGAAAATATACACCCCTATTTCGCCCACATGACAACAATAGAGAAGATTGTTTTGGACTTTCTGTAAATCAGAAGATTAAAAAAATTAGATTAAGACCAGAACAGAAAATAAAAAATTTCTTAGGAATATACATGATATACCCAAGATAAATTTTCCCTCAATAAATATTTCTAGTCTCAAATCCGAATTTGAACAATTTGGAACGCCATTTCTGGTAGGGTTCCATGTTTAGTTTGTGTTCACGGGGTTCCGAACGAATCTGGAGGGCTTATTTCTTGATTTTATTGAGTTGTTATTGCTGATTTTGCTGATATCAGTTGCTATTTATTTTGTTCTCCACATTCGCGCCTTACCTTTCACATTCGCGGAGGTCAAGTGGTTAGACATCCACGTTCATGGAGTTGAGGTAGTCTTGACCTCCAAGCAAATTGTTAAAAGTGTACCTGAACTGCGACTTATTTTAAGTGAGAGGTTTTGTTAATTTTCACCTTTTTCAAACTTCCAAGCTTCGTTTTAAAGAATATCTTCAAGGTTTTTCATGGCAAATCTTTTGGGTAACTATTTTCTAACCTATTTCTTCAATCTTCATTGATTAAATTAGGTTTTGTATCTTAGAAATTAGGGTTTTTAATTAAGGAATTTGGGGATTCAGACTTTGATTACTAAATTGATGATTTCTCCCTCATTTTAAATTTATTTTCAAAACGACTTTTATAGTTAAAATCCTTATTACTTGGAGCGCATTTTCTTGTATTAAATTTTAGATTTCCAGTTACATTTTCTGACATGAGATTTTTTTATCATTTTACTTTTTTCATTCCAATTGATTTATTTTAGTGTCATTAGATTCATTATGTGATTGTGATGATATATTTGAATGGATTGTGGTAATTTGGATTGCCGTGGAAGGGGAATAGCTGTGGATTTAACAAGATTGGAGACATTTTCTTTGGCAAGTGGACTTCTAACCTTTTATTAAGTATGTTTGAACCTTGTATGCTCCTATGTGTATGTAATCTGACCTACTAATTGGTATTTATCTCCAAGCATGGATACTTTTTGACTTTTATTATCGTCCAACCATTACTTATGTCTTTGCTTCTATTCGATACATAATGACTGAAACCATCTTTGGTTGGTTAAACTTATCCGTTCATCGATCATTCATTCGCCCTCTACCACACAGGCCAGTGTCCTCTTATCGCTAACCCAAGAGAGGCTATACTCTAAGAGCCAACCGACTCGTTATCCCTGGACGCAAGGATTAAGAAAGACCAGTGTATCAACAGCCGAGCATACCTTCCACTTAGGAAAGAGAAATGGAGCTATTAAGTTAAGGTGCCGCTTTCCGGGTAGAATTTTATCTTCTTAGGGTTTGATTATTAGATTACAGACTGAGTAATTGTTCATGTTGTAAAATCTTGACACGTGAATTAATTGTGAACTCGTAATACATGAGATCGTGTGAATTATTTGATATTGATATCGAGATGAAACATATAGTGAGATATGATTAATATAGAGACCTTGATGATATCGAAACTGTGAACATATTAAAATCATTATGATATTAATGTTGCAATCAAATTGAGAGCATGCACATTGTATTCACTATTATTTGTGCATTGGTACTTACGATGGCTATGGCCGAGGGATGAGGAAGGAAATGTGGATTGGTGGTCGAGGTCTCTACCGATTGATGTTTCGTCAAGGTTTTTGCTGGCGAGCCGAGATAATATGCTAGCTGATTATTTTGTTGCCCAGTTCATTTCCAGTCGGGTCAACATTGGCTGAGGTCATTTCTAATAATGTTCACGGATACATGGTCCTTGTGTGCCCCCCATGGGATCTGGTATGAGTTTACTAGCGGATGTGTATCGTAGGAAAGACATGCATCATTATTATTTGACAATGCATTACATTATTTACATTTCATGGCATTCAATCCATCTCATATCATTTCTTCTCGATAATATTATATGTATCGTTTATGATATCGAATATCCATTGTAAAATTTGACTTGAGTATTAGTTGGATATTTTGAGATATGATGTTATGTGATGCGGTGTATGTGTGTGTGTATTCTTGTGATTTGTATATTTTATTGTGCTAGAACATTTCTGAGTGCAGGTGTGTAGCTCAGTAGTAAGTGGTTAGGTGGTAAGGAGTACTTGTGTTCTTGGTTGCTTTATCTTAGGTTAGTTTCATTTGCTAAGTACCTTGTTGATTGGTGCTCACCCCTTCCTATATTTCTGTAGATTGTGAGCTTGGTACATCTTGCCAGATATTCTTCATTACAAGATCGAGCTTCTAAATCATTCGTGAGGTAGTTTCTTATATCATCAGCAGGCCTTCGAGGATTCCATTTTATGTTTCATTCTATTTGAGAACTAGACATCGGACTTGTATTTTATTGAGTATTTAATATTTATAAGCTTATACATGTAACACCAGTTCGAGGATGGTCATAGCTTTTGATTTCCTATGCTTATCTCTCTTAATAGACTATTGATCTTCCGCTTTTATTGTTATGTTGGTTTGTCTAGGTTTTGGGCTGACTCGCGTTGGTAGGTTAGGTGAGTACCATTGCACCGAATTTTGGGTCATCACAATTTTGTATTAGAGCCCCAGATTCATAGGTCTCACATATGTATAAGCCTAGTCTAGTAGAGTTTGGAGGATAAGTGCGAAGACGTCTGTTACTTATCCTTGAGACGCTAAAAAGATTGTTTGGAAGTTCTCTTTTACCTCTTTCTAATCAATTTTTTTGTGGGTTTTGTTTAAGCGTTGAGTGATTTTGTGTCCTTTGGATAGATAGTGAGGACTAGAGCTATAGCGGCTACTAAACAAGGGGTAGCAGTCCCTAAGACTATTACTGAGACCCTTGTTAGGGGTAGGGACTGAACCATAGGTCAAGGTAGTGGGTGGGGCTGAGAAGCAGCATTGGTGAGAGATTATGAGCATGGTATCTCCCTCGAGCAAGTTATGGAGCCTAGGGGGCATCAGGTTCCTTATGACTATGTTGCAGCACCAATACTGCAGGATACCCTTTTAAGAGTTCTAGGTGTTTTAGAGACTTTAGGCCAGGCAAGTAGCGCAGGTGATACATCGAGTACTCCCTAGACACGAGTTATGGTTCAACCAACGGGTCAGCAGAAGACCCTTAGGCCCAAATATAGGTGGGATAATCATTTCCAACACCTATTATTGAGATTCCTCCCGCTGCTGTCATTACTAATGATGAGAAGCGTAGATACAAGAGGTTTAGAAAGATGGACCCATTTTAGTTTTGGGGTGGGAAGTCCGAGGATGCATACGAGTTTTAACTACTTGAGATAGATCTTTCGTATTGTGGGGTTAGTAGAGACTCATCGCATGCGGTATGTTACCGTGTAACTCCGTGGACCTTTCAGGGAGTGATGGAGAACTGATTCTGGATCCCTTCTAGTTGGGTCTCCTTAGATGACTTTGGAGACATTTTCCAGTTCCTTTTATGATCGATTTGTTCCTTGGAGTGTCTGTGAGGAGAGCTGTCCAAGGTTCAGAGTTTTAGATAGGGAACTATGCTGATTTTTAAGTATGAGATTTGTTTCTATCAACTAGCTCGGCATGTTACAACTATACTTCATACCAAGGCAGAGAGAGTTTGCCGATTTGTGAGAGGGACGGCTTATTCAATTAGACAGTCAGTATTTTAGGTGTTTAGAGATGGAGCATCTTTTCAATTAGGTATTAGTGCCACCAAGGAGGTGGATCTCATGTAGAGAGAGGAGTTTGGGGACCTCAAAAGAGTTCATACATCGGGATAGTATTCAGGTACCTCATCAGGAGGCAGAGGTATGATAAAGGAACGTGGTTCGTGTTAGCACCGCGAGATTCATGTAGTTTTGCCAACTTCGGAGGGAGGTCAAGGTCCCTATGTTCTTATAGGTCAGGTCAGAGTTCATCTAGTTCCAACAGAGGCCTATGGGCAGGGGTGGCTACTGTATCCCTCTTATTTCATCACAACAACTATCCACCCCTAGATCTTGTTTTGGATGTAGATCTCTTGATCATACGATTTGACAGTGCCCCATGTAGACTTAATCTTGGGTCTGCCATTCTTACTCCATAACAACGATCAGAGAGATCTAGCACCATTAGCTAGAGGTTCAGCCCCGCAGACTAGGGGTTAGGGTAGAGGTCAGGTCGATATAGGTGAAGCACCAGAGGTAGAGGGGAAGCTTCGACTAGTGAAGTACGGGGAGGCCATTGCTATGATTTCCCAAGTAAATCCAAGGCTGAGACCTCTGATGCTATCATCACAGGTATTGATCGGGTTAGCCATCGTCCTACATCTGTTTTATTTGATCTTGGCTCTTCTTATTCATACATGTATGCATATTTCTCCTTGATGTTTTATTTGCCATGTGATACTATGTTTGTGCTTATTGAACATGTTTTGACCCCAATAGGTGGGACCTTTGTAGTGGATCAGGTGTATCGATCCTGTCTTGTGACTTTAGTTGCTACAGATATGATTATACTAGACATAGTAGATTTTGATGTTATTATGGGTATGGATTAGCTATCTCTGTATAGTTATATTCTTAATTGTTATGCCAAGGTCATTACCTTAGTCATGCTAGGCAAACCTAGGATAGAGTGGCAGGTTCGAAGGGTTTTTATCCTAGAAAGGTGATATCTTATAGTCGGGGCCAAAAGTTGATTGATAAAGGGTGTTTAGCTTATTTGGCTTTTATTTGTGATACTGCTGTAGAGTAACCTTATATGGAGTCTATTCTAGTAGTTTGGGAGTTTTCGAATGTGTTTCCTACTGATCTATTGGGAGTCCCTCTTGACAAGGACATTTATTTTACTACTGATCTTGAACAAGGCACTGAGTCCTTTCGATCACTCCTTATCATATGGCTCTAGAAGAGTTGAAGTAGCTAAAAGAGTAGCTCCAAGATCTATTGAGCAAGGGCTTTATTCACCCTATTGGTTCACCTTGGGGTGGCTTGGTCTTGTTTCTAAAGAAGAAGGATAGATCCATGAGGATGCATATTGATTATAGGGATCCCCTATAATGGTCACACGGTCCGTACAAAGGCACACGGACCGTATGCCCTTCCGTGAAGCCTCCCTTAGGAAATATTTCACTAACAAAGTTCACAGACGGTGATTCAACACTTAACAAATTTTCACACCAATGCCCATACCCATACGGAGGGCTATTCAGACCATGAAGAGGTAAACAGTTCGTGAGAGGTTCATGTGGTCCAAGCCTTGGCCAAAATGTTGTTTTCGGGGCCAACGCCACTCACACAAGCCACCAAATAGTCCATAAAGTGCCACACAGATTATGTGTTCATGTGGTATGTGCCTTGGTCTTAAACTCCAAGTTAACGACAATACTTGACACACAAGGTGAAGGGTCACTTCAAGGTGCCTCCACAAGGCCTGTGGAGGTGCCCATAAGGTGTCATCTTGGTCAAAAACTTTTCGGAACCAATTTCCAAGCATCATTAAGGTCATACCATGTCCGAATCCTTATATCATCTCCCCCTTGGGAAAAGTCATCCTCGAATGTGCTAGAACAAGGCTTGAAAGAATTGATTTAGAACATGAAACATCTAAACACAAGATACGATGTATATTTCGTCACTTGGAAAAACATAAAGTCATTAAAACTCAAATCAAAACATCTTCAAATCATTCAAAACATCTTTAAAATCATTTCCGTGCACATGTATGCATGTCATGTCATGAAACTCAAGAGTCAAAGAATTAGGACCATTTAAAAGAGGAGGAACCTAATACTTTAGGCTTGAGCAGATTGTAAAAGATGGGGATATCATTTCATCATGTCCAACTCCGCCTCCTATGTAGCACCCTCCACATGTTGATTTCTCTAAATCACCTTAATCGAAGTCACATCCTTGTTGCGAAGCCGCTTCACTTCCCTATCCAAGATCTCAACCGGGAATTCCTCATAAGACAAGTTCTCTTTAACTTCAACACCTTCCCAAGGCACAGTTGTACTAGGATTACCAACTGATTTCCTCAACATAGACACATGGAAAAATTGGTGAATAGAACTCAAATTCAAAGGAAAATCCAATCTATAAGCCACATTGCAAATCTGCTCAATGTTCTCATAAGGACCTACATATCAGGGACTCAACTTGCCCTTCTTACCAAAACGTATTACACCCTTCATGCGTGAGACCTTCACATACACCAATCTCCAACATGAAACTCAAGATCCCTCTTCCTAACATCCAAATAAGACTTTTGGAGACATTGAGACATTTTCAACATCGCCCTAGTAAACTTCACCTTCTCCATAGCTTCCACCATCAATTCCAAGCTAATCAAAGCTATCTCTCCCAACTAAAAAAACCCCACCAGAGATGTAGATCTCCTTCCATATAAAGCCTCAAATGTAGCTATCTCAATGCTAGCCTGAAAGCTATTGTTATAAGAAAACTCTATGAATGGGAGATGATCGTCCAAATTACCCTTGAATTCCAATACACAAGCCCTCATCATGTCCTCCAAATCATGTATTGTACTTTCGGCTTGTCCATCGTTTTGAGGATGAAAAGTGGTACTTAACCTCACCTTGGTGCCAAGTACTCTTTGAAATGACCTCCAAAAGTGAGAAGTAAATTCTGTGCAATGATCCAATATGATAGACCAAGGCACACATGTAACCTCACCAACTCTCGTATATACAACCTTGCATAATCTTTGGCACAAAAGGTAGTTTTGATCGGTAGGATATGGGCCGATTTAGTCATCGGATCGATAATAAACCAAATTAAAAAAAACCTGACTTCGGGTCTAAGAAAAACCAACCATAAAATCTATGTTCACATCTTCCCACTTCCAATTAGGAATATCAATATTTTGAACCAAACCACCGAGCCTTTGATGCTCTACCTTCACTTGTTGACAATTAGGACATTTCGATACAAACTTGGCTATAATCTTTATTCATATCATGCCACCAATACATTTCCCTCACATCCCAATACATTTTGGTGATCCCACATGAATGGAATAATGAGAGTTATGGGCTTCACATTTGATCACTCTCCTTAGATCATCATTATCCGAAACACACAACTGATCTTGATACTGAAGCACACCATCTCTCCCTTCGGAGAAAATCTCTATCTTCTTTCGGAAACTACCTTCTTCAACTCGACCAACGATGAGTCTAGATCTTGCTTATCCTTGACATCAATAACAACAGAAAATTCAAACCCATTCTAAACATGAATTCCACCCTCATTAGAGTTAGCTAACCTAACACCCAACCTAGCCAAACGGTGAACATCTTTTGCCAACTCTTTCTTCCCTTAATCAATATAAGCCACACTCCCCATAGACAGTCTAGGAAGAGCATCGACTACAATATTTGCCTTGTCGGGATGATATTGAACACTCATGTCATAGTCCTTAAGGAGTTCCAACCATCTCCGTTGCCTCAAGTTAAGATCTCTTTGGGTGAACACATATTCCAAACTCTTGTGATCGGTAAAAACATCAACATGAACTCCATGCAAATAATGTCTCCAAATAATCAAAGCGAACACCACAGCGCTAACTCAAGATCATGAGTCGGGTGTCGAATAATTACGCTCGTGCACCTTCCATTGCTTTGATGCATAAGCTATCACCTTACCATGTTTCATAAGCACACAAACCAACCCTGTTCGAGAGGCATCACAATATACTACAAACCAATCACAGCGATCCAGTAGAGTTAAAACAGGAGTCGATGTAAGCTGATCTTTCAAAGTCTGAAAAATCTTCTCACATTTATCCATTCATACAACTTGGCATTCTTTTGAGTCAACTTGGTCAATAGAGATGCAATAGATGAGAAACCTTCAATAAACCTTTTATAATAACTAGCCAACTCAAAAAAAATTCTAATATCTAAAGCAATCAATGATCTAGGTCAATTCTTCGTAGCCCCAGTCTTCTTTGGGTCAACCTCAACACCATCATCGGATGCCACATGACCAAGAAAAGCTACCTAACCCAACAAAAACTCACATTTACTGAATTTAACATACAATTGCTTCTCCCTCAAAGTCTGGTAAACCAACCAGAAATGATCCATATGCTCCCGCTAACTTCAGGAATAAATAAGGATATCATCGACGAAGACCACCACAAAACTGTTAAGAAATGACTTTGTAGTGACCCGTTAAATTATTTTGAAAATTAATTCTCTTGACTTCCTAAAAGTACCTCGTAAAATTTTAATGTGTAATTTGGAATATGGGGTAACGTAAGACTATTTAATTTATGGGTAAGTTTGGATAATTGATTTAATGGGTGTACTAAATATTAATTTCCTTAACATCTTATAACACTTGTCTATGTATTTTAGAATAAGTAAGTGGGTTTATCCCTTTTAACAAAAAATCAATTGTCACGCCCTAAGTCCCATTAAGGCGGACTAGCACCCGTTGCCGACAAGGCTCGGGAGAACTAACATATAAATATGCACCTGCTATGAATATTTAAGAGGTTCCCATATTCAATATTCTGTCAAAAGAAAGTAAACTATATTACCAAGCCAAAAGTAAATGCATAAGACTAGGTCGTTGGAGCCACGATGTCTATAGTATGCAACATGACTACACTTTAATTTACATAGTCTACAAAGCCTCTAGGTAAGGAGAATTATCCCTATGGATCGGGACAGGCCCCGCCTCATGACCAACTGTATAATACAAAATACAAGTTCTAAACACACAAGCCCCGAAGCAACCTGGAGCTTAGTAATAGTAGCTGGAAAGTCCTGTACTCTTACTGGGGAGATCTAGTAACTCCTGTACCTGCAACATGAAATGCAGGTCCCCCGTAAAGGACGTTAGTACGAGATAATATACTGAATATGTAAGGCAGGAAATACTGTATATGAAATAAGAACTCAAATGATATCACCCACTGGTGTGTAAGGATGAAAAGACCACCTTTAGTCATACTATGGAATCATGTACTTTATGTGTTTTTATTACTTTACCATTCTTTACTGTATAATCTGTGCACAATATATCATGTAAATAACCATCTTATCAGTGGTAAATAAATATCGGGATCGACCCATGCTAGGCTTTCCTTTCACCCCTGGGATACCCCTCGTGATATGGGATCGACCCATGCTAGGTGATTCTTCCACCCCTGGATACCACCCATTAATAAGCGACTTTGAGTTATCTTTTATTTACTTTTCAGATGATTCTTTTGGCGGTCATAACCTTTAGAACTCTAGAAATATGGACATGTGACATATAAACAAGCATACAAGATAATACTACAATGAAAAGAGAGATACACAACTAATGAACCGTATAGGAGATTAAACAACACATGGACTTTGTTTGGTAAAAAGGAACTCATGTATATTTGGTATCCAAGTACGTATGCAGGTTTGACAATGGTTATGTATGGGAACATATGAAAATGTTAAAGAGTGGAGACACAATTATTAAGAGCGCAATAGAAAATCAAGTAGCCTTACATACCTCGTTGTACTATGCCGTTATTACCTCGGAGTAGTATCCTTTTCCTCCAAACACTTATCTACAATATAGTAGGTGATAAAACTAGTATTAGCAGCTAATGACACATCTTGGTAATCCAATTTCACCCAAAAATAATATCCGCGCAGCAAGCTCGGAATTAGCAACCAAAGAGTATTCTTTCAACATTTCCATTTCTAATCATATTTTCTAATATACATTCCCATATACATGTCATATCTAGCTATATTTAGTCCCATAACAGCGTTACAACAGCTCATAAAGTACAACAGACTACAAATCTACACAACACGCATGTAGGCAACACAACATTACATCCTTTCGCTACAGTTTGGCGTCAACAATTCCAAATCTGTTTCAACCTCAACCAAACTATCCACAACATATTTACACAAAAATACAGTCCTAAAACAGTAGAAAAATAGTCCTCAAAGAGGATGGAAAACATTAGACAACCATTCCCAATATTCAGTCCACTAATTCCTACTAAGAGCGCAATTTAGGTATCATATAAGAACTCATTTTCACGGAAGGTAAAAATGGTGCCGCAGCCTTCTTACACCACTACAGAACAAAACCTTGTTAAAAACATACATATTACTTCATAATCCAGCCAACCTACAAGAGAAAATCCTCTTAATTAACAAGAAAAGTGGACAACAATCTTTGGAACACATGCTTTCCCAAATTCCTGCACAAGCACAACCAGCATACTCTTCATGTTTTTCATGGAAATATTACACCAAACCAAAGGTATTTTTACTTACCTTAGCTCTCAAGGATTAGGTTCTCTACAAGAACCCTAGAGGTGAGCCTTGGCTGCTTTACAAAGTTAAGAGAGAGCAAGGAGAATCTTTAAGACAAATCTGATTTTTGGCTTTAAGAAAATGACTAAAAGTTGCTAGATTTTGATCCCTATTATAAGGCCACGTTTTGCCGACTTTCTATTGGATTTCCAGCCTTACTTTATTAAGGTTATGATGCAGCAACTTGGCCTTTTCACTTGGGCCTTATTGGGCTTCAATTGGATGGACTTTGTTGCAAATATTTCTCACTTAAACCCACTTAATTTGGGCCCTAGTTGTGAATTGGGTTGTGAATGTAATTTGGCCCTTTTCCTATTCATCTTCAGCTGCAAATGTTGTCCTTTTATGATGCTAAACCATGGGCCCAAATGACATCCTTAACTCGGGGTTTATTCTTTATCGGACTTGAGCAAATTCGGTGTTGGGCCTTGTCTCCGTTTACCTAGCCTATTTAAGCTAAGCATGTAGGTGACTCACCTGCTAGCTTCCTAAGTCTCACAAGCACCTCACTTATTTCACTTCATTTAAGGTCACAATCTCCTAAACTTGACTTAAAATTTATATGCACTCGGCCATCTTAAGCGTTAGACATACGTACACCCCTTTAATATAAAATTCACGCACTTTTAAAATGTGTGCGGGTTTGACCCCGCCATATTATGTTTCATCTGCGTTGGACTAGTACATGTATGATGTGGGTTGTTACATCAATCTAGAGAAATAAACAAAGAGGAGGAGAGGGTTTGATTGAAACCGCCTGTGGCTGAACTCAAATCGTCATACATTCAGGTAGAAAATTTTCAAATCTCAACTCTTTGTTTAAATGCAATTTACTAGGGATAATGGTGTATTCGTTTCTTTGCATTTAAGCCTTGGAGGTCTATTGAAGACTCACCAAACCATATATAGAGGTTATATAATATTAGTTATTGGAAAATAGTAGTAAGTAGTATGGATTGAAATTGAGAAAAGTTGGTGGCAAACATTAGTGGGCCCAGTTACATTGTAATCAGGATCCGGTGATGTTGTATCTATTTGGAAATATGATTTCTATAGTTAATATGTTGCCAGGAGCAATTGTAAGCTTACGGATAGTTTTGAGATCTTCAATTTGATCTCTTACTGTCATTAGTTTAATTGCTTTTCGTGTTTAATGTTGTCCTTATAATTATCACTTTATAGTTTAGGTTTTAATACATTGTGATAGACAATTAAATTATCAAATAAAATAAAATTTTGTTGTTAGGTTAGATAGATGTATATCAATATGGGTATTGTTAGTTTTGAAATCTTTTTGTCTTAATTTATTTGATTATATCGTGGTGCTACGGATTCGACTCGAAAGGGGAAGGCTCAAGTCCCGCAGTGAGTACTCAATTATTAAGGCAAGTGGACTTTCATAACTTTGTAATTCTCGTAGAGTTCTCAAATTATCCTTTCTTCTATGTGTGATTCATTATGTATTTTAATATTATAAAAAAATAAGGTGATTAAATGTAAATGTGAGTTTGTGTGGTGTTTGTGACACTTGAATTGAAATTGTTGTTAAGTGATGAAAATTCTATTTTTGAGATATATTGTTGTGGTCAGTGATTATGAGTAGATTTTTTTGTAGACTTCATCTTATGTTAATTCATTCTATGTCACAAACATTTGCATTAATTTTGAATATTGATATGAGTGAGATTGTAAAACTTAGGGTTGACGTCTTTACCGGTCGAGATGTGATGTCGAGATCTGTGTGGGTGTTAATATTATGCCGAGGTCTTTACTGGCAATGTTGTGATTTTGAGGTATTCTTCAGGGATGTTATGATGACGAGGTCATTACCAGCGATTATTGCATAAGCATTGCATCTTATCCTTGCATATTCTTGTGTGGTATGATGTTACTCCAGTGATTTATTGTGTTTCACTTGTGAGTTGTGGCTTGTGATTTGATAATTGTGATATACTAAAAAGCTATCTCTATTATGTATTATGTGTTGTTGGGCTGGGTTGATTATTTGTGCTGGTCGTAGTTGTGGAGGTCGGTCGGGATGAAAGGAGTTTGTGTATTCTATTGGACTTATTCTGTTTTGTTAGTTGACTTGTTAGGTATCGTGTTGTTTTTGGCACTCACCCTTGCATCTACACTTGTGTAGGTATTGAGCCCGAATAGTGAGTAGTAATTTTCCTTGATCATCCGAGGCTTCCCAAGAGATTTAGAGAGGTAGTTGTTGTCATCCGGCAGACTCTCTTGTTCTTATTTCTTTTCTATTTTGTTCTATTCGAGAAGAAAGACAGTTCAGACATGTAATTCATTAGATTTCTGTATTGCTAGTGGCTTGCACACGTGACAACAAATCCTTGGAATGTGTTTAAGTTTGTGAATATTTTCAGCTTTAGTTACCTATCATAGTTAGTTACTTCCGCACATTATTTTGTTTCTCGTTGGGTTTAGGCTGACTTGTTCTAGTGGGATTGAGCAAGTGCCATCACGTCTATTTTTCGGTCATGACAGTTGGTATCAAAGCCCTAGGTTCATAGGTATCACGTGTGTACGAGCCAAGTCTAATTAGAGTCTCAAGGATCGGTATGGAGATGTCTGTACTTATCATTGAGAATCTATGAAGACTGTGAGAAAACTTCTTTTTATTTATTCTCTCTTGTCGTGCGTGATTATATTCATTAGTATTGAGTTGTGCCCATGCCTTTTTGACAGATGGCAAGGACTATAGCTACGATTACTAGTGGTAGAGGCGAGGCAGCTCCCGAGACCATTGTTGAGGCCCCAATTTGAGGTAGGGGGAGGGGTTGAGCTGGAGGTCGTGCTAGTGGAGTGGCATCAGTGAGAGAACATGCCTGAGAGGAGGCACCAATTAGAGGACAGGCTAGAGGGACTTCTCTTGAGATACAGATAGAAGTTGATGAGGATCAGGCTTTTCCGGAGCCTACAGTTGCACCGTTGCTTTTGGACGCCCTGTTGAGGATGATGTGTATGCTTGAGAACCCCACTCAAGGGGGTGGTGCGATAGGCACACAGGGAGTTTCTCAAAAGAGAGTTGAAGAAGATGATCAGCTTAGTTACGAAAGATTTCAGAAGATGAAATCACCTCAATTTCAAGTTGGTAGGAGCGAGGACGCGAATGCGTTTCTGACCTTGTGCCATGAGATGCTAGAGGCAGTGGGTTTGGTTGATTAGCGTGGTGTCCCTTTTGTTACACTCCAGCTACGCGGACCAGCCAAGGTGTGGTGGAGGACTTATGTGAGATCTAGGCCAGTCAGATCCCCTCCAGTGGATTGGGGTGTATTCTCCTATTCTTTTCAGGATCATTTCATTCCTTGGAGTGTATGAGAGGAGAGTCAATTGAGGTTTGAGGACTTGAGGTAGGGTTGTATGACTGTTACTAAGTATGAGGCTCGTTTTTGTGAGTTATCTCGACATGCCTTAGATATAATTCAAGATGAGGTGGAGAGAAGCTGCAGGTTTGTGAGGGGCTTGAATTTCTCCATTAGATCTTATGTATTCAGAGCAGCATGTGAGGGGGCTTCCTTTCAGTCTACTGTGAGCACCGTTAAGTAGGCAGAGTTGATGGTACGAGAGGAGTTTGGGGACCCTAAGAGGGCTCGTACTACAGGGTAGTTTTTTGGTACATAATCAGGAGGTAGAGGTTCGCATAGGAATGGTGTATCTTTCAACCATACGGATCCTATGCATGCATCTAGCTACTTGAGGATAGTACTATAGAGGTTGATCATGCATCATGCCTTAGTTTCTTCTGTAGTAGTATTCATTGATGACATATTGGTATATTCCAAGACTGAGATTGATCATTTTTGCCACTTGAGGTGTCACGCCCTAAGTCCCATTAAGGTGGACTGGCACCCGTTGCCGATAAGGCTCGGGAGAACCAACATATAACTATGCACCTGCTATGAATATTTAAGAGGTTCCCATATTCAATATGTTGTGAAAAGAAAGTAAACTATATTAACAAGCCAAAAGTAAATACATAAGACTAGGCCGTTCGAGCCACGATGTCTATAGTATGCTTCTTGACCATACTTTAATTTACATAGTCTACAAAGCCTCTAGGTAAGGAGCAATATCCATATGGGTCGGGACAGGCCCAGGCTCATGACCAATTATACAATACAAAATACAAGTTTTAAGCACACAAGTCCCGAAGCAACCTGGAGCTTAGTAATAGCAGCTTAAAGTCCTGTACTCTTACTGGGGAAATCTAGTAGCTCCTGTACCTACAGCATGAAATGCAGGTCCCCCGTAAGGGGCATCAATACGAGATAATGTACTTAATATGTAAAGGCAGGAAATACTGTATGTAAAATAAGAACTTAAATGATATCACACACTGGTGTATAAGGATGAAAAGACCACCTTTAGTCATACTGTGGAATCATGTACTTTATGTGTTTTTATTACTATATCATTCTTTACTGTATAATCTGTGCACAATATATCATGTAAATGACCAACTGATCAGTGGTAAATCAATAATGGGATTGACCCATGCTAGGCTTTCGTTTCACCCCTGGGATACACCCTGTAATATGGGATCGACCCATACTAGGTGATTCTTCCACCCCTGGGATACCACCCATTAATAAGCAACTGTGAGTTATCTTTTATTTACTTTCCAGATGATTCTTTTGGTGGTCATAACCTTTAGAACTGTAGGAATATAGACATGAGACATATAAACAACCATACAAGATAATACCACAATAAAAAGAGAGATACACAACTAATGAACCATATAGGAGATTAAACAACACATGGACTTTGTTTGGTAAAAAGGAACTCATGTATATTTGGTATCCAAGTACGTATGCAGGTTTGACAATGGCTATGTTTGGGAACATATGAACATGGTAAAGAGTGAAGACACAATTATTAGTTATGTCGTAGTTGGTAAGTGCCCTCTATGTACCAAGGACGGACGTAGATTTCATGCCAAGTAATAGGAAATCAAGTAGCCTTACATACCTCGTTGTACTATGCCGTTATTACCTCGGAGTAGTATCCTTTTCCTCCAAACACTTATCTACAATATAGTAGGTGATAAAACTAGTATTAGCAGCTAATAAACATATCTTGGTAATCCAATTTCACCCAAAAATAATATCCGGGCAGTAAGCTCGAATTAGTAGTCAAAGAGTATTCTTTCAACATTTCCACTCCTCATCGTATTTTCTAATACATGTTCTCATATACATGTCTTATCCAGCTTGTTTTAGTCCCATAACAGTGTTACAACAGCTCATAAAGTACAACTTACAACAATTCTACACAACACGCAAGTAGGCAACGTAACATTACATCCTTTCGCTACATTTCGGCGTCAACAATTCTAAATCTGTTTCAACCTCAACCAAGCTATCCTCAACGTATTTACACACAAATACAGTCCTAAAACAGTACAAAAACAGTCCCCCAAGTGGATGGAAAACATGAGACAACCATTCCCAATATTCAGTCCACAAATTCCTACTAAGAGCGCAATTTAGGTATCATATAAGAACTCATTTTTGCGGAAGATAAAAATGGTCAAACAGCCTTCTTAAATCAATATAGACCCAAGACTTGTTACAAACATATATATTACTTCATAATACAGCCAACCAACAAGAATGAAGCCTCTTAATTAACAAGAAAAGTGGACCACAATCTTTGGAACACATGATGTTCCAAATCCCTGCATAAGTACAACCATCATACCCTTCATGTTTTTCATGGAAAAATTACACCAAACCATAGGTATTGTTACTTACCTTAACCCTCAAGGATTAGGTTCTCTTCAAGAACCCTAGCGGTGTCCCTTGGCTGCTTTATAAAATGAATAGAGAGCAAGAAGAAACTTGGAGAGAAATCTGATTTGTTTGGCTTGAGCAAATGACTAAAAGTTGCTGGTTTTTTCTCCCTTTTATAAGGCCACTTTTTGCCGACTTACTTTGGATTTCCAGCCTTACTTTATTAAGGTTATGATGCAGCAACTTGCCCTTTTCACTTGGGCCTTATTGGGCTTCAATTGGATGGGTTTTGCTGCATTTCTCCTTTATACCCACTTACTTTGGGCCCTAGTTGTGAATTGGGTTGTGAATGTAATTTGGCCCTTTTCCTATTCATCTTGGGCTGCAAATGTTGTCCTTTTATGATGCTAAACTATGGGCCCAAATTACATCCTTAACTCGGGGTTCATTCGTTGTCGGACTTGAACAAATTCGGTGTTGGGCCTTGTCTCCGTTTACCTAGCCTGTTTAAGCTAAGCACGTAGGTGACTCAACTGCTAGCTTCCTAAGTCCCACAAGCACCTCACTTATTTCACTTCACATAAGGTCACACTCTCCTTAACTTGACTTAAAAATTATATGCACTCGGTGATCTTAAGCGTTAGACGTACATATACCCCTTTAATCTAAAATTCACACACTTTTAAAATGTGTGCGGATTTGTCCTCGCCATATCATGTATCATCTGCATTGGAATGGTACATGTAAGATGTGGGGTGTTACATGAGGATAGTACTACAGAGGTCGAGGGAGGAAATAATATATGCAAAATTTTCCAAGTGTGAATTCTGGCATGATTCGGTGGTATTCTTAGGGTATGTGGTGTCTGAGGAGGGGATAAGACTGGATCCGGCTAAGGTTGAGGCAGTTAGAGGTTGGAGACGACCTACTTCAGCTTCCGAGATTCGTAGTTTTACGGGGTTAGCTGGGTATTATCGACGGTTTATTTAGGGTTTTTCTTCCATTGCAGCCCCATTGACTAGATCAACTCAGAAGAATGTAACCTTTCATCGGTCCGATGAGTATGAGGCGAGCTTTCAAAAGCTCAAGTCTTTGATGACTTCAACTCCCATTTTGACACTACCTGAGGGAGGTGTGGACTTTACGGTGTATTGTGATGCTTCAGGGGTTGGATTAGGTGGTGTGTTTATGCAAAAGAGGAAAGTGATTGCCTATACTTCTAGACAGTTGAAGGTTCATGAGAAAAACTACCCTACCCACGACATAGCATTAGTGGCTGTCATTTTTACGCTTAAGTTATGGCGTTATTACTTATATGGTGTACATTGTGAAGTCTTCACTGATCATAGGAGCCTTCAGTATATTTTCAGTCAAAAAGATCTAAACTTGAGGTAGCGTAGGTGGATTGAGTTGCTAAAAGACTATGATTTGACCATCTTATATCATCCGGGGAAGGCTAATATGGTGGCCAATGCCTTGAGTAGAAAGACTTCTAGAATGGGGAGTCTAGCCGCCACTTGAGTTGCGGAGCGACATTTGGCTAGTTTTGTTGCAACTTTCTGATAAGGGTGGTCTACTTGCTTTCATTGAGGCTCGTTCTTCCTTGTTGGAACAGATTCGAGAGCGCCAGTTTGAGGATGAAAATTGTGTCTCATCTGTGACAAAGTGGCTAGAGGAGCGGCTAAGGATGCGATGCTTGATCATGATGGTGTTTTGGGTATTGGGGGTCGAATTTGTGTGCCTAAGGTGGTAAATTGATTAGATTGATCCTTTATGAGGCTCATCGTGCTCATTTGAGTGCCTTAGAGTGTCACCTATGAAGGGTGTTATGCGGTTTGGTAAGAAGGGAAAGCTTAACCCTTGATTCATTGGCCTATTTGAGATTTTGGAGAGAGTTGGAGAGGTGGCTTATAGATTAGCCTCTCCACCTAGCTTATTATCAGTACATCCTGTGTTTCATGTCTCCATGCTTCGGATATATGTGTCGGACGAGTCTCACATACTTTCATTTGATTTGGTGGCGTTGAGTCCAGACTTATCATTTAAGGAGTAGGAGTCCAGACTTTCCCGGAAGTGCACCAGGCTTGATCCTTTTTTTAATAATTAGAATATCAATTAGTGCAGGGAAAATCATGTTACTGGAAAGAGGTATAACGACCGATTTTTATCATCGTTAAAGCTTTTTAATGATCGAATTTTATTTGGTCATTAACTTTTAAAGGTGGAGCTTTTAATGATCATTGACGACGGGATTTTTACCGGTCATTATTAATTAATAGTGACGGGCTTTATATTTTTAGGGACTAAATTTCACCTCGTTAAAGTCCAATTTTCTTGTAATACCAATCCTAAAGTAAGTATACAAATATAATTTCTTTTGCTAATGATTATAATATATTCACAGACATTACTTATTTCCTTAAAGGTAAACAAACAATCTCAGAAACTTGAAAAAAACAAGATACATACCACTTTACTGTTTTATACTTATTGGTATACAACAGATGAACAAAGTAACTTTCTAGCACACTGTTTAAATGATATAGTTTGATTTTCAATATCAGCACAAATCAACTATTTGTCAATCTGAGCTTGTATCATCCAATCAGTTCTACTCAACACAAAATCCATAAGACATGCACAAACAGCTTCAGCAACCAACAAACCCAAATAAAAGCCCAACAAGCAAATCTCCATCACTAAGCCCAAAATAATTACGAGGTGCAAGCCAACTCCGTAGAAAGAGCCCAAGTTTATGTGAAAAGCCAGAGCTGGCCTTGAACTGCCCCCCAAAGCACCACAACCGGTGGTTTGTGGCCAGTCGCCCAATTCACACAACCCCACCACCGACATTGTCGTTGTTGCCAACCACGAAATTTACTTTTCTTTTGTAAAAGCCTTGCCCCAAGTTCTTCTTGACGTTGTCATAAATAGCATTCCTAGGAAGCTTGTAAGTATAGCACACACAACTGCTACATGACATGAAGTCTTTGCTTTATTAGGCCTATTTGCTCCCAACTCATGCCCGCTGAAATTTGTTGCTGATAGAAATATATAAGCAAGTGAAATTCCTTGTATGAGAATTCCCATAGTAGACACTGCCTCTGCAGCATTAGAAAGAATCCCTAAAAACAATATCGTCAATTCATACCACCATCACTCTAAGCATACAACTAGGGAAAGCAAGAACCAGAATTGGTTTCCACCTATGAAAGCATTCACCTGACCAATCTTGCCAAGATTTTCTATGAACCCCAGAAAAATTAACATAAAAAAGCACAAGTAGATTGAAATCAGCTATCACCACAACCATAGCAACACCTTTAATCCCAAGGCCAAGTTTATAGCTAAGGAAATAGTTGACAAGGGCATACAAAACAACTGAAAAAGCAACACTAAAAGTAACAGGGAAAGTAACATTTTTTGTTCTCAAGTAGATTCTGAGAGGATTTATAATTGATTGAAAGAAAAGATTGGGGAGAAAGAAAGACATAAGTTGAAGCAATTGATGAAATGATTGGATCTTTAGCATTTAGCCACAAGAGAGAAATGGCGATGGATGGAAATTACACAACCTAGATGGTGTGTTAGAGGGTTTGACCCATAAGTGGCCATTAATTAGTACCACAAGCTTGAGAAGATATAGCCTCCATACCCATAGCAAGGCCAAAAAGAACAGAGTAGCTAGAGATATTAGCTATGCCAATAGCTAAAGATACACCATTAAATGGATGACACCCATGAGCAATCCCAGATAATCCTTCATCACCAACAAAAGACACATTCAACAAGGAAAGATCTTTGAGAGTAGCGCAACCTCGAGCGATGGTCTTGAACCAGCATCAATCACATCACGCCGAAGGTTAGTTTCCCCGAATAGATAGCTTAACTAAACCTCCACAATTTGCAATTCCAAAAGTAGTGGTAGAAAGTTTGATATCTTTGGCTTTCCTACCAACCACTACAAGAAAAGAGACTTTTAACGACCATTTCTTAACGACGAGAAATGAATCCGGTCGTTATAAATACACTTATAATGACCAAATTCTTTTCCAGTCGTTATAAATTTACTTATAGTGACCAAATATTTTTCCGGTCGTTATAAATATACCTATAGTGACCAAATTTTTTCCCGATCGTTATAAATATACTTATAGCGACCAAATTATTTTACGGTCGTTACAAATACACTTATAGTGACCAATTCTTTTTCCGATTATTATAAATACACTTATAGCGACCAAATCTTTTTCTGGTCATTAAAAATAAATGTTAATCTAACATTAACGAGGGGACAAATTTGATTTTTAAAAGCATACCATACCATTGTTAAAACATATTAGTTAGGGTAAAAATATGTTTAACTAATATGAGAATAAAGAGATCAGACCAAATCATGTTATAAGTATAACAAGTGGTGTTTTGTTAATCATTCTGATAAAAATCCTCCATCTTTTATAATTTTGCTTATTTCATAAAAAAAACTTTAATAAAAATAAAAAAATATTAATTTATTATTTTCTAATAACTCAATCCATCATTTGTATTATATTCAATTATATAAAATTTTGAAATATTATAAAAATATTTAGTTACAATCTTTTTGACATAATTTTTTTAACTTAAATATTTTCTTGATATAGTTTTTATATATGTTTTTATTTTGAGAGACAATTTATTCATCTTTACTTGACATTTTTAAAGATGCAAGATGAAGTAGGTCAAAACAAAAAATTGTAATGAAACAAAAAATTAATAATAAAAGTAATAATATTAAATATATAATTATGAGCTTATGAGATTTATTTAAGGTAGAAAAGTTAAATAAATTTGGTCGTAAGTAATTTTCTCAAGAGGAAAGATGTTTCTCCACTTGCAAATTACCTTGATCAATAGACTTAAGAATCAGTATCCAGTAATAATGTTTCTTCTAATAAGAAAATATATATTGTGCTAATTCTTTTTTCCCATTATTGGTTGTGAAACCAACAAGTGTATACAAAGAAAAATCATTTGTTTAAGTTAGAAAAGTATAACGTGAAATTTTACAAACAGAAAATTTAAAAACTTTACATGACATATAATCAACAACTAATTAATTAAAAAATCGTGATTTTTTTATTATTTAAAATTTAAGATGATATAATTGATTTGTATCTTTATTATAATTTTAATGATGTTGAATTATCTATATTAGGTGAATACCATTGGTATAAAAAGTGAAACTAAAAGAAGTTGGGGGTTTAATCCATGAAGCAATGTGCAAAAAGTCAATATTTTAAGGTGCAAAATACAAAAACAAACAATTTTAAGTCTAGAACTAGGAAGCCAAACTATCTATATGGTTGTGAGAACAGAAACAAATTTTATATTTTATTGTGGTTAATCTTTGATTTTGCGAAAAAGAAAAAGGAAGATAATAGTTATTAGGAGTATTATTAATAATTTTACGTGAAGTTTTTATACTTGTTTTTTGAAAAGTCATGCAGTTTGAAGAACTCATCCTCAGAAAAAGTGTAAAGAAGTATAAGCAACAGAAAATTTTGAAGCACAGAAAGAATGCATTTTTGTAACTTTACAAAATATCATTCTTTGTAGTGAACTATGAAATTTTATATGAATATAATAAATTTGTATGTTTTCATATGTGCATGTTTTTGTATGTATATGTGTGTAAATCTATACGTAGTTTGTACTTTTGCTGATTTGATTTATGGTCATAATTAAGGTTTTAATAACTAGAATTGAAGAGGGCCTTGGAGTAACTGGTAAAGATGTTGTAATGTGACCATAAGGTCACGGGTTCAAACCTTGGTAACATCATTTGGTAGAATTGCAAGGTAAGACTACTCTACAATTGATTCTTGTGGGTTAGTCCCCTCATCGGAAGTGTACCGGGCTTGCCTTTTTTTTAATAACTAGAAAATCAATTAGTGAAGGAAAAATTTGGTTGCTACAAAAAAGGTATAACAACCGGATTTTTGTCGTCGTTAAAGCTTTTTTAACGGCCAAATTTAATTCGGTCGTTAATTTTTAACGACAGGATTTAATCCGATCATTAACTTTTAACGTCGGAGCTACTAACGACCGGTGACGACGGGATTTTTATCGGTCGTTATTGACTAATAAAAACCGAATTTATACTTTTAACAACTGAATTATCCCTCGTTAAAGACCTATTTTCTAGTAGTGAACAAGGCACGTGGTAAGATATCCATCGTCATCTACCCATTGGGCTCGTAGGCAAATGTATCATCCCTAGGATGTTGATTAAAAGGGTAAGCCAGTGCTTGGAAACACAAGCACTTCTCTCTTGTTCAATAGGAAGACGTTTGAATATCTCAAAGAGTCATTCATTTGGAAGGATTTCAATGGAAGGTTGCTTCTTCTGCTCAAAAGAGACAGGGATCCAAGTCCTCTTCAAAGAAGGAAAATATTCAAAGTTATTTTTTCCACATGCGAACAACAAAGAGAATTTTTGCCAACTTCTTGTAAATCAAAAGATTAAAAACATCAGTGAAAGACCAGATTAACAAATAAAAGTTTCTTAGGAACATACATGATATACCCAAGAAATATTTTCCCTCAATAAATATGTTCTTCGTGGACTCTACATCTTCAATACATACAAGTATATTTAGTTATAAAGAAATACACAAATGTTAGATTTGTTTGCAACCTCTATCTAAGAAATGATAAAGGCTTTCTTCACAATCAATCACAGCTTGCAGTTTAAAAGAGATCGGAAAATAAAAATTAAGAACCCCAGGAATAAAAACAAAAATTAAGGCAAAGTCACGGGCTTTAAGCGGAAACATTAAAAAATCAAGAACAAAAATAATCCTCCTTGCTTATAGTTGGGTATATACGAACCTTCCAAGAGAGCTTGCACAACTACAAAAACCTTGTTGGTAAGAGTTCGATTCCCCAAATTATAATCCCCTCTCCATTTTCCCTAACACTAACCCTAACCCCATTCTATTTTTTCAAAATACTACTATATACACAGCTTTTTGTCTTGTTTTTATAGGAAGAAGGGTCATCTTTGTCCTAGGTAAAAAGTTTTTTATTTGACCTTTTCTTTTTATTAGATTAAAAATACTTTTGTACAAAATAAAGGATAAGATGAGTAATAAAAGGTGAGGATTGAGATTATGCTATAATATAATAGGATAAAGGGTAAAATTGTTCTTTTAAATAAAATTTGATCTTTTTGATTTTATAAGTATAACTTTAATCGTCAAGATTCTAAGTACATTAAAAATATTAGACAACCTAATTTATATCTTTATCTTAATTTGAATCATAATAATTCACATATTCATCCACTTCATTAGTTGCTAATTAACTCATTATATTTTTCTTCACTATTTGTTTTCGTTTTTGAGATAGATGCTTGAGTTGATGATCTTTTAGAAACAGTCTCTCTATCTCCATGAGATAGCGAAAAGGTATGCGTACTATGAAAATAAAGATGATTTTTTGGAGGTTCAAATATCTTAGATATTTAATAAATCTTTCTAGAATTTTGTAGATTAATATCTTGGATATTTGTATTTAGGAAAAATCAAGAAAGTCTAGAGTATACAATATTTTAGGAAGATATTTGTAGTAAATGAATAATCAAGATTTTTTTTAAATATTTATTATAGATGTATGTAGAATAATATCTAGAAGTATCCTACACAAGTATAAATAGGGATGATCATTAGACATTTGTTATTAACCAAAAATTTGAATCCAATTCAAGTTGTCTTCTTTTATAACAAAACTTCCTCTTCTTTAGTTGAATCTTTCGATCTTAGTTAATGATCTGTGCTAGAAAAAGGTCTTTAAATTATACTTTTTTCTGTTACATTTCTCTAAATGTGTGTTGTACCCTCCCCAGATCCTACTTTATGGAATTACACTAGATTTTTTGTGGTTGTAGTATCAGACATGAGGTCGATATGATTACAGAGAGCTGTTATATAAATATACTTGAAGACATTATCGCAAAGAGTGATTGATGCCTCCTCGTCTAAGCCTTATGTTATCATAATTGTCACGGCAGAAAAGTGAAGAGAATTATATGATAACCCTAGTGAGTGAAGGGAGGATCAATTTATAGAGGTTCAGACTTAATCTTGAACGATCATCAAATAGCCAATCTAACATGCGAGATTTCTTTTTCATTGGGCATTAACTGTAGACTTTACATTAATAGGATCACACTTAAACTAATAAAATTCTAGCATTTATTATAAAACACATAAATTTTTACATTCAATTTCTATCTCAATATAGGCTTAGTTACTTAATCAAAATATTATAAATAACGTCAATAAATAATAAATAATATTATAAAAATTATATTTTAATTCAGTTGCTAAGCCTATATTGAAATAGAAATCAAATACCAGGATTTATGTATTTATAATAAATGTTAACATTTTATTATTTTATGTGGACTTACTTACATCTAAAGTCTAAAAGTTGTAGAATGAAAATTAAATCTCATATATATTAGAACAGTGATTGATGCCTCCCTGTCCAAGCCTTATGTTATCACAATTGTCGCTGCAAAAGTGAAGAGAATCATATGATAACCCTAGTGAGTGAAGGGAGGATCACTTTATAGAGGTTCAGACTTAATCTTGAACATCCGTCAAATAACCAATCTAACATGCGAGATTTCTTTTTCATTGGACATTAGTTGTAGACTTTACATTAATAGGATCAAACTTAAAATATTAAAATTCTAGCATTTATTATATAAAACATAAATGTTTACGTTCTATTTCTATCTCAATATAGGCTTAGTTACTTAATCAAAATATCTTAAATAACGTCAATAAATGATAAATAATATTACAAAAATAATATTTTAATTCAGTTGCTAAGCCTATATTGAAATAGAAATCGAATGCCAGGATATATGTGTTTATAATTAATGTTAACATTTTATTATTTTATGTGGACTTACTTAATGTAAAGTCTAAAGCTGACGAATGAAAATTAAATCTCATATATTAGAATTGTTACTTGATGGACGCTCAAGATTAAGTTTGAAACTCTATAAACTAGTCTTCCCTTCATTCATTAGGGTATCGTATAATTCTCTATAATTTTTCACTGCCTACAATTGTGGTCATATAAAGTTAGGTAAAGAGGTAGAAAATAATCTTCAACTTAGCTTCTACTTTCTCTGCAACAATGTCTTCAGGTATATAACTATAACATCTTAGGATCTTAATGTACATTACGTTTATGTTTACAATAAGTTCTTAAAGTAAAATATTATTTGTAAAAAGTTTAGTACTATTTTTATATAAAATAAATAATTAAAGATATATGAATAAATTGTAGGGTTACTATTATCTTGTTTCACATCAATGTCATTCTTACTAGCGTATATAAAGTCCTTCATAAAATTCTTTAATATTTTCAAATATGAAGACTTAAAAATTAATAATACTTCAGTTTAAATAAAAAAACACTATAAAAAAATTGGTATCCTACCTTATAAGTATAGGTAGTAATAAAAAATATATTATTTTCAAAAATTGTGATTCTAATCCATGTCATAATTTATAATAAATCACACTTCACCATATAAAAATATGATTTCTCTTTTAATGTGTTGCATCAAATAATGTTGTGAAGACGGCTCAACATTGTTAAATAGCTCAATTCTGTTTTCATGATGAAAAAATGTTGAAAAACAAGGATATAGCTTTAAGGTTTAAAGCGTTTTAATGGTTCTAAATTTTTCTAAGAAATGACTAAAATAGTTTATCCATAAGATTAAGCATTAGAAATTTCATATAACTTCAAGGATAATGATAGTACAGATCAATTCTACACACTCGCAAAATAAGTCCTGCATTATGATAAAATATACGCATCCTTCCAATATATGACTTTTCGATAGCACTTTTCTATTTCAACCATTTAACTATATGGGTAAAATCTCCATCTATTATTTCATTCTCTTGAAACGAGTCTACATGTATAAATATTGCATTTTGATACCCCAATCATATTTTTCTCATTTCATGCTATTATTTAGTTTTACTTCTACTTATCATAACATTCTTTCTCTTTAAATGTTTCTTCATAGTTCAAATTGTTGGTTATCACCCTCTCTGTTTTCTTCAGTTAAAAAAAGTATGGCTATCATCTTGTATACTGTTAGTTAACTAAAGGTTAAATAATCGGAACTCATTTTTCCCATTTGCAATAAATTTTCATCAATCTTCTGTAATGACCCTCCTGGTCATTTCTGTGGTTCCACGAATATTTTATCAGTTTAATTATTTCATAGTGACCTCGGTCTATGTTGTGTCTTATTGACACTGATTGTTCGGTCCTTGGGTGAATCATTTGATATTTATGCAATTTTCGAGTTAAACAAGGGATTATAACCATAAAATAAATTTCAGGTGAAGTCCTAGAAAATGGCATCGAAGAAGAATTCTGACGATTTCATCAGCTCTGGAATCACAAAATTAGGCTAGGAGCATGTTCGGTGTAATTATATTGAGTTTTGTAAATTAAGCCACTGGAATGGGTCAATAGTTGACTTTAGTCAACGTCCTTGGGTAACGTGTCACAAATGGGAATTTTGACCGCATTGTTGGATCCGAAACATCAAGTTTGGTCTAGGAGAACCTTTCTTTCGGTTCTGGGGCTTTTGAGTGTATTTTAGTCCCTTCGATAGATTCCAGTATTGGGAAATGGACTCCACATTAGAATAAAATGACCTCCGATGGTAATTTTGACTACATCATTGAATCGAGAATGCTATATCCAATAAGATTTTATATATGAATTATATTTCTTGACTCCAGATGAGACTAGAGCAGCGAAATTAAGTTTGTGCAGTTGCTGAAAGTCAAAGGTGGTAGGTGACGTGGCCCAGCCATGACTTTCCATGTAGCAGGCGGTCTAAAGAAAAAAAAGGAAAAATGATGTATAAATCTGGAAAATTTCTAGAAAACATAACAAATGAACGAACAATCTTCGAACAATGTTTTCTCCCCTCATTTGTTAATCTTATTTCAGCTATTTTTGTTATGTATGTAGATATGTATATTTTGATTTGATTCTCTAATAGCTCTGTATAGGTGACTTTCAGGTCTTGGGTAGGTTGAGTACACTATACTTATATGTTGCTAGTATCTTTATCATTAGTGATTCAGGGCAGGTGTCATGGGCATTGGGTTGGCTTGCCTATAGTAGGGATCATACAAGCACCATCATGATTTGAGAAGTCGGGTCATAAAAAGGTGATATCAGAGCTTAAGGTTTGCTGATCTCATCTATTCAGAGCTACCGTATAGTAGATTCAAGTGGATAGATGCGGAGACATTTGTGACTTATCTCTACGAGGCTATGGGATGTTTTAGAAACTTCTTGTGTTATTGATTCTTGTCGTGTGATATCGCCAATGGTTTGTCGACTTCTTGAACTCTGATTTGATTTGCCTTTTTGTGCATGTGCTACATAAAGGGCAGACTCTGGGCAGGGGTAGTACTACATCATCAGTCACAGATAAGGAGCACCCCCTAGAGGCCGTTGAGCAGAGATTAGATGCCCTCGAGTTTTGGCAGCTGTATTGGAAGACTACAGATATTGAGATTGTGAGAGACCCCGAGATAGGCTTCGCAATTAGTTACTTTTCTGGAGATGACTGTGTATGGAACTATGGCATATGTTGTTGAGGTTGGGACACTGTAACACTGATACCTGTATATTAGCTGTTGTTTAAAGGGTATGCGGGCTGTGAATACTTCTGTTAAAGATTATACAGGCGAGATAGGTTGTGACTGAGGTAATACTAAGCATTGATGGTCTCTATACATTTGTTTTACATTATTTGACCGCTAATCTGAGTCGTTCGACTTCCTAATACGAATGAGTATGCTATAACTGGTAGGATTCTAAATGACTGTCACTTATGTTATGACTATACCCTACTAGGGGATAAATGTTAGCCTAAACCCTGTGACCTATACATATGATCCTTTTGCTGCTTGACTACTAGAGTGGGTAGTCTGATACGAGAGTTACATAGTATTTAATAGGTTGCTTGTCATTTATACCCCTGGCTACACCTTGTGCCTCTATGGTTATGATCCTGTTTTGAGGATTTGTTGATATGCAGTTCTCTAGATTACTTAGTGATTGGATTATGAGAATGTTATGCCCTAGGGCTTAGTTGGGTTGTCTATTGTTGGATGGGATATTGTTAGGTTATCAAATAAGCTGTCGACCACTCTCCCCTGGAGACTTGTTGTAATTGTTAGTTGGCTGGGATTGTGTTGTCTGGGTTCCTAGTTTTGTTTCTCAATGGGGATGTTGATCATTTTGTTAGGTTGCCCTGGGGGGTTAGATTAACTTGTATCTAATGTGCGGTTATCGATGTCGTACTCTAGTTGGATGGTTTGAGTCTACAGAGCTGGGAAGCTATTTGAGGTTAAGTTGTAATTGCATAAGGAAATAGGAAACAAGGTAAGGTCTATACATGTGAAATATGGCTAAAGTTTGGGATAATCATGATTGGTTGGGTATCGGCTAGTATATTGAAGGCACGTATAGTTAGCCTATTGATTTCCTGGTTTGTGTTAGTGGATTGAGTGTTTCGACAAAGGGGTTGAAATTCTGAGGATCCCTTATAGATTGGTATACTAATTCTCGTTTGCAAACGAATGGGTTATTATATTTCTGAATAGCTAGGGTGGCTAGAATTGTTGTTTAATGTTGAGCATGCTTAAGATTTTTGGATTCGCTATCTACTATAAGTGCGGGATTGGGATCTCTATGTGGTTCGGATGGGAGTCTTCAGGTACATCCTCATTCATACTTCTGTGAATGAAAGTTCTATTATTGGGGGATGTTGTAATGACCCTCCAGGTCATTTCTATGGTTCTGTGAATATTTTATCAGTTTGAGCATTTATATAGTGACCTCAGTCTATTTGTGACTTATTGACACTGATTGTTTGGTGTTCGGTGAATGGTTTGATATTTATGCAGTTTTCAAGTTAAACGAGAGATTATAACCATAAAAGGAATTTCAATTAAAGTCCTAGTATAAAGCCTTAGAGTGGATTTTTGACAATTCCATCAACTTTGAAATTTCCTAATTAGGCCAGGAACATGTTCGGTACAATTATATCGAGTATTGAAAATTTAGCCTTCGGTTGGGTCAATAGTTGCTTTAGTCAACGTCCTTAGGAAACATGTCACAAATGAGAATTCTGACTGCACTGTTGGATCCAAAACATCAAGTTTGGTCTGGAAAAGCCTTTCATTCTGTTCTCAAGGCTTCCGGGTGTGTTTTGGTCCCTTCGATAGATCTTGATTTTGGAAAATAGGACCCACATTAGAATAAAATGATCTCCGATTGGAATTTCGACTATACCGTTGAATCCAAAATGCCATTTTCGATAAGACTTCACATATGAATTGTATTTTTTGACTACGAATGAGATAGGAACATCGAAATTAAGTTTGAGTGGTTGCTGAAAGTCAAAGGCTGCAGGTGACGTGGCCCAGCCATGAGCTGCCAAGTGGCAAGCGGTCTAAAAAGAAAAAAAAAGGGAAAATCATGTATAGATCTGGAAGATTTCCAGAAAATGTAACAAACGTACGAACAACCTTCGAACACCATTTTCTCCCGCATCTTTTATCCAATTTTGGCTATTCTGGTTATGTATGTAGATATGTATAGTTTAATTTAAGTCTAGAGTAGCTCTGTACAGGTGACTTCCAATTCCTAGGTAGGTTGTAGTCGCTATACTTATATGTTGCTAGTATCTTTATCATTAGTGATACAGGGCAAGTGACGTGGGCATTGAGTTGGTTTCCTACAGGAGGGATCTAACAGGTGCCATCAAGGCCTGTGGGCATTGAGTTGGTTTCCTATAGGAGGGATCTAACAGGTGCTATCAGGACCTGCGAAGTCGAGTCATCATAGCCATAATATTATTTCAATTTAAGATCTATGGGGTACAAACCAAACATGTTAATTGTCAGTTAGGTTAGATTCATCAATCTTCATTGAAAAAATATAGTGTGTGATAGCTGAAAGCAGTTATGATCTATGTTTCTTGAAATCTTTGGGATTCAATGATCTATGTTTAAGCTTCATGCACACCATGTTAGAAATTGAATCGATTGTATTGAATAAGTACAAATGGAATAGGCAGAACTACTAACATTGTGTTTAGGGGGTGCAAAATTGTTGAAAGGAAGATGTGAGACCCCCACAAAATGGTTACCCCATAATACATGAGCTAACTAAATATTCAAATCCCAAAAAACAGCAATATAATATTATATATATTCAAATTTTGTAAAAAATCTCAATATCTCAATGATTTTGAAATGTTCATACCCAATGAGTCATATTTGCAATGGCATCAAGAGAAAAAGATTAAATTCACTCCATCATTATAAAAAGGCACAAATGTATGGGATAGTTCATGAACAAGACAAGGCCTGCAAAACTAGAAAAGAAGAGACAACCTAAACGGTAAGGAACTAATCGAACAACTGCCCAAACCAACCTTACAGATGATTCAAGACCCAAACATGACCAAATCATCACAAGAAAAACATTAAAGTTGAATAACCCAAAACTAAATAAGAAACATAAAAAGCTTCTATTATAGCAAGATTTTCTCATCATTGCAACGGTAAAAGCTAAAAAAACAACTAGAAGAAGGGGGCAGGAACATATTCATCAAAAAACTCAAGTTGTTGCACTCAAAAACAACATATTGCAGCAATCATGAAAAAACTTCAGTAGGCCCATATTCACCATAGCCAACGTGCAAACTGTACAAGGTCTAAATCAGAACCTGCTTAGTAAAGGATATCACAACTCTGGTTTTTTCTACAAGTGCATCAATAGTTCGAGAGCTAAATCCAGGACACTTGTATATTCGAGCTCCGAAGTCCTGAACTAAATTGGCCAAGAAGGGTAAGCTATTGTCCAACACTGAAATGCAATTGGACAGTGAGAGGATCCACAAATGGAGCTGTATAGCACTGGGCAAATTGCTAATCCCTAAATCAGTGATTCCACACTTAGAAACATCAAGTTTAGTAAGCATACGACTAGAGTTTGAAATTCTACTAGGTTGCATCAGTAACATGTCTGCAACCGTCAACAATCAGAGACTTCAGAGATCCCCCATGCAGCTCAACTATGCTGAAATCAATATGTCTGTAACATTGACACACCCGCTTAAATTCACTGCCACCAAATTTCTACACAACTCTAAACAAGAGGGAAGAGCCCCTCATCAGTTATACCATGAAGCCTACTCAGCTCCAGATGAGTCAGAATGTGGCATAGTCTATCTACAACAACAATGGTAATTCTTACTCCAGTACAATTGTGAATGGATAAAGAGTTTAGATGAGGGCAGTTCCTTGCGATGTCCAACAAAGACTTGTCAGTCATTATTGGGCATAAGAAAATATCATGCTTCCCTAGTAGATGACACCTATGAGCAATCTCAGATAATCTTTCATCTTTAATAGAAGACACATTCAAAACAGAAAGATCTTTGATAGTTGGGCAACCTCGAATGATAGCCTTCAGACTAGTATCAGTCACACCACACTGAAGGTTATTTCCCTGAATAGATAGCTTAGCTTAACCTCCACAATTTGCAGTTCCAACAGCAACATCAGCAAGTCTGATATCTGTGGCTTTCCTACAAACAAGGCACCTAGGTAGATAGCCCTCACCATCTACAACATTAGTCTTGGAGGCAAATGTGTCATCCCTGGGATGTTGCTTAAAATTGTAAGCCATCACTTGGAAACACAAGCACAAGCACTTTTCTCTTGGCCATGGGGAAGACGTTTGAATACCTCAAAGATCCATTCATCTAAAAGGATTTCAATGAAAGGCTGCTGCTTTTACTCAAAAGCGTCCGGGACACAACTCCTCTTAAAAGAAGGAAAATATACACCTCTATTTTGCCCACGTGACAACAATAGAGAGGATTGTTTTGGACTTCCTAGAAATCAGAAGATTAAAAAAACATTAGATAAAGACCAGAACAGTAAATAAAAAATTTCTTAGGAATACACATGATATACCAAAGACAAATTTTCCCTCAATAAATATTTCTAGTCTCAAATCTAAATTTTGACAGTTTGGAACGCCATTTCAGGTAAGGTTCCATGTTTGGTTTGTGTTCACAGGGTTTCGAACGAATCTGGAGGGGTTATTTCTTGATTTTGTTGAGTTGTTAGTGCTGATTTTGCTGATATCTGGTGCTATTCATTTTGTTCTCCACATTCACGACTTACCTTTCGCATTTGCGGAGCTCAAGTGATTAGACCTCCGCGTTCGCAGATGAAGGATCCATGTTCATGGAGTTGAGGTAGTCCTGACCTCTGCATTTGCAAAGGGTCAGTCCCTTATGACATCCGCGTTAGCAAATTGTTAAAAGTGTACCTGAATTGTGACTTATTTTAAGTGGCAGGTTTTTTTACTTTTCACCTTTTTCAAACTTCCAAGCTTCGTTTTAAAGAATATTTTCAACGTTTTCATGGCAAATATATTTGGTAACTTTTTTGTATCCTATTTCTTAAATTTTCATCGATTAAATTGTGTTTTTTAACTTAGAAATTAGGTGTTTTAATTAAGGAATTTGGGGATTCAGACTTTGATTACTAAATTGATGATTTCTCCCTCATTTTAACTTCATTTTCAAAACGATTTTCATTGTTAAAATCCTTATTACTTGGAGCACATTTTCATATATTAAATTTTTGATTCCCAGTTACTTTTTCTGACATGAGATTTTTTATCATTTTACTTTTTCACTCAAATTGACTGATTTTATTGTCATTAGATTCATTATGTGATTGTGATGATATATTTGAATAGATCGTGATAATTTGGATTATCGTGGAAGGGGAAAAGTTGTGGATTTAACTAGATTGGAGACATTTTCTATGGCAAGTGGACATCTAACCTTTTATTAAGTATGCATGAACCTTGTATGCTCTTATGTGTATGGAATCAGACCTTCTAATTGGTAATTATCTCCAAGCATGAATACTTTTTGACTTTGTATTATCGTCCGACCATTACTGAGGCTTTTGCTTTCGTTCAATACATAATGACTGAAGCCAACTTGGGTTGGTTAATCTAATCCATTCATCGATCCTTAGTTCACCCGCTACCACACAGGCCAGTGTACTCTTATCGCTAACCCCGAGAGAATCTATACTCTAAGAGCCAACCGACTCATTATCCCTGGGCGCAAGGATTAAGAAAATGTAATGCATCAATGACTGAGCGTACCTTCCACTCAGGAACAAGAAATTGAGCTTATTAAGGTGCCACTTTCCGTGTAGAATTGTATCTTCTTAGGCTTTGATTATGAGATTACAGACTGAGTAATTGTTCATGTGGTAAAATCTTGACTTGTGAATTAATTGTGAACTCATAATACATGAGATCGTGTGAATTATTTTATATTGATATCGAGATGGCACTTATAGTGAGATATGATTAATATAGAGACCTTCATGATATTGAGACTATGATAATATTAAAATCATTATGATATTAATACTGTGATGAAATTGAGAGCATGACCATTGCATTCACAATTATTTGTGCATTGGTACTTATGATGGATATGGACGAGGGATGAGTAAGGTAACATGTGGATTGGTGGTCGAGGTCTCTACCGATTGATGTTTACTCAAGGTTTCTACCGGTGAGCCGAGATAATATGCCAGCTTATTATTTCGTGGCCAAGGTCATTTCCAGTCAGGTAAGCATTGGCCGAGGTCATTTCTAACAATGTTCACGGATACATGGTCCTTGTGTGGCACCCATGGGTTCTGGTCTGAGTTTACCAGCGGATGTGTGTCATAGGATATATATGCATCATAATTATTTGACAATGCATTACATTGTTTACATCTCATGGCATTCACTCCATCTCATATCATTCCTTCTCGATAATATTATATGTATCGTTTACGATATTAGATATCTATTGTACAATCTCACTTGAGCATCAGTTGGATATTTTGAGATATGATGTTATGCGATGCTAGGATGTGTGTGTGTATTCTTGTTATTTGTATATTGCATTGTGCTAGAACATTTGAGGGTGCATGTGTCTAGCTCGGTAGTAAGTGGTTGGGTGTTAAGGAGTCCTTCTGTTCTTGATTTCTTTACCTTAGGTTACTTTCATTTGTTGAGTGCCTTATTGATTGGTTCTCACCCCTTGCCATATTTTTGTAGATTGATAGCCCGGTACCTCTTGCTAGATATTCTTCATTACAAGATCGAGCATCCAGATCATTTGTGAGGTAGTTTCTTATATATTCAGCACGCCTTCGAGGATTTCATTTTATGTTTCGTTCTATTTGAAAACTAGACATTGAGACTTGTATTTTATTGAGTATTGTATATTTATAAGCTTATACATGTAACACTAGTTCAAGGATGGTTGTAGCTTTTGATTTCCTATGCTTATCTATCTTATTAGACTGTTTATCTTCCGCTTTTATTGTTATATTGGTTTGTCTACATTTTGGGCTGACTCGCCTTGGTGGGTTAGGTGAGTGGCAACACACGAAATTTCGAGTCATAAATATTTGGTATCAGAGCCCCAGATTCATAGGTCTCACATGTGTACAAGCCAAGTCTAGTAGAGCCTTGAGATCGGTGCAAAGATGTCTGTCACTTATCCTTGAGACACTAAAAAGATTGTTATAAAGTTCTCTTTTACTTCTTTCTAATCAATTTGTTTGTGGCTTTTGTTTAAGCACTTTATGGTTATGTGTCCTCAAGGTTAGTCCTCACGGCCCGTGGAGGTGCCCATAAGGTGTCATCTTGTTCAAAAACCTTTCGAACCAATTTCCAAGCACCATTAAGGTCATACCAAGTCCAGATCCTTACATCATCCCCCCTTTGGGAACATTCATCCTCGAATGTGCTAGAACAAGGCTTGAAAGGATTGACTTAGAACTTGAAACATCTAAACACAAGATACAATGCATATTTCATCACTTGAAAAACATAAAGTCATTAAAACTCATATCGGAACATTTTTCAAATCATTCAACACATCTTTAAAATAATTTTCGTGCACGTGTATGCATGTTATATCATGAAACTCAAGATTGAAAGAATTAGGACTATTTGAAAAAGGACGAACCTAATACATTAGGATAGAGTATATTTGAAAACATGGGGATATCGTTTCATCATGTCCAACTCGGCCTCCTATGTTGCACCCTCCACATGTTGATTTCTCTGAAGCACTTTAACCGAAGTCACATCCTTGTTGTGAAGCCGCTTCACTTCCCTATCCAAGATCTCAACCGGTACTTCCTCATAAGACAAGATCTCTTTAACCTCAGCACCTTCCAAAGGCACAATTGTACTAGGATCACCAACCAATTTCCTCAACGACACATAGAAAACTGGGTGAATAAAACTCGAATTCAATGGCAAGTCCAATCTATTAGCCATATTCCTAATCCGCTCAATAATCTCATAAGGACCTACATATCAGGGACTCAACTTGCCCTTCTTACAAAAACACATTACACCCTTCATGGGTGAGACCTTCACATACACCCAATCTCCAACATGAAACTCAAGATCCCTCTTCCTAACATCTAAATAAGACTTTTAGAAACTTTAAGTTATTTTCAACCTCTCCCTAGTAAACTTCACCTTCTCCATAGCTTCCAACACCAAATCCAGGTTAATCAAAGTTATCTCTCCCAACTAAAACCACTCCACGAAATATCTACATCTCCTACCATATAAAGCCTTAAATGGAGCTATCTCGATGCTAGCATGAAAGCTATTGTTATAAGAAAACTCGATGAGTAGGAGATGATCATACCAATTACCCTTGAATTCGAACACAAGCCCTCTTCATGTCATCCAGAGCTTGAATTGTCATTTCAACTTGTCTATTACTTGAGGATGAAAAATGTTGCTTAACTTCACATTGGTGCCAAGTACTCTTTGCAATGACCTCCAAAAGTCAGAAGTAAATTAGGTGCCATGAACCAATATGATAGACCAAGGCATACATGCAACCTCACCAACTCTCATTTATACAACCTTGCATAATCTTTGGCACTAAAGGTAATCCTGATCAGTAGAAAATGAGCCGATTTAGTCATCCGATGAACAATAACCCAAATTGAATCAAACTGACTTCGTGTATGTGGCAAACCATCAGTTTGATGATATTGAACACTCTCCATAAACAGTCTACTAAGAGCATCGGCTACAACATTTGCGTTATCAGGATGATATTGAACACTCATGTCATAGTCCTTAAGGAGTTCCAACCACCTCCTTTGCCTCAAGTTAAGATCTCTTTGGATGAACATATATTCAAAATTCTTGTGATCAGTGAAAACATCAACATGGACTCCATACAAATAATGTCTCTAAATCTTCAAAGTGAACACCACAGCCGCTAACTCAAGATCATGAGTCGGGTGCCGGGTAATTACACTTATGCACCTTCGATTTCTTTGATGCCTAAGCCATCTCCTTACCATGTTGCATAAGAACACAAACCAACCCAGTCCGAGAGGCATCACAATATACTACAAACCTATCCAAGCCATCAAGAAGAGTTAAAATAGGAGTCGATGTAAGCTGATCTTTCAAAGACTGAAAATTCTTTGCTCATTCATCCAACCATACAAACTGAGCCTTTTTTTTAGTCAACTTGGTCAATGGATATGAAATAGATGAGAAACCTTCAATAAACCTTTTATAATAACTATTCAACCCAAGAAAAGTTTGATTATCTGAAGCAATCAATGGTCTAGGTCAATTCTTCATAGCCTCAGTCTTCTTTGGGTCAACCTTAGTACCATCACCGCTTGCCACATGACCATGAAAAGACACCTCACCCAACAAAAACTCACATTTACTTAATTTAGCATATAATTGCTTCTGCCTCAAAGTCTGCAAAACCAATCTCAAATGATCCATATGCTCCCACTCACTTCAGGAATAAATAAGAATATCGTCAATGAAGACCACCACAAAACTATTAAGAAATGGCTTTGTAATGACCTGTTAAGTTATTTTGAAAATTAGTCCTCTTAACTTCCTAAATAATTTACCTTGTAAAACTTTAATGGGTACTTTGGACTATGTGGTAACCAAAGACTATTTAATTTAAGAGAAAGTTTTGATAATTGATTTAATGGGTGGCCTAAATACTAATTTAATTAACATCTTATACCACTTGTCTATGTATTTTAGAACAAGTTAGTGGGTTTATCCCTTTTAATAATAAATAAATCTAGAGAAATAAAAGAAGACGAAGAGAGGGTTTGACTGAAACCGCCTGTGGCCGAACACAAAACGTCATACATTCAGGTAGAAAATTTTCAAACCTCAACTCTTTATTTAAATACAATTTACTAGGGATAATGGTGCATTCGTTTCTTTGTATTTAAGTGTTAGAGATCTTTTGAAGACTTACAAAACCACATATAGGGTTATATAATATTAATTACTAGAAAATAGTAGTAATTAGTATGGATTGAAATTGAGAAAAGATGGTGGCAAACATTAGTGGCCCCAGTGACGTTGTAATCATGATCCAGTGATGTTGTATCTATTTGGAAATATGATTTTTATAGTTAATATGTTGCAATGCTCTATTCTAAGCTTACAGGCAGTTTTGAGATCTAAAATTTGATATCATACTGTCATTAGTTTAATAACTTTTTGTGTTTAATGTCGTCCTTATAATTATAACTTTATAGTTTAGGTTTTAATACATTGAGATTGACAATTAAATTATCAAATTAGATAAAATTTTGTGGGTAGGTTAGATGTATAATAGCATGGGTATTGTTAGTTTTGAAATCTTTTTGTCATAATATATTTGATTAGATCGCGGTGTTACGGATTCTACTTGAAAGGGGAAGGCTCAAGTCCTGCAGTGAGTGCCCAATTATTAAGGCAAGTTGACTTTCATAACTTTGTAATTCTCGTAGAATTCTCAAATTATCCTTTCTTCTATGTGTGATTAATTAAGTATTTTAATATTACAAAAAATGAGGTGATTAAATGTAAATGTGAGGTGGTGTGGTGTTTGTGACACTTGAATTGAAAATGTGGTTAAGTGATGAGAATTCTATTTTTAAGATATATTATTGTGGTCAGTGATTATGAGTGGATTTGTTTGTAGACTTCATCTCATGTTAATTCATTCTATGTCACACACATTTGCATTGATTTTGAATATTGATATGAGTGAGATGGTAAAAGTTAGAGCTGAGGCCTTTACCAGTCGAGATGTGATGCTGAGATCTGTCCCGGCTATAATATTATACCGAGGTCTTTAACGGCACTGTTGAGGTATTCTTTAGGGATGTTATGATGTCGAGGTCATTGGTGGCGATTATTGCATTGCATCAAATCCTTACATATTCTTGTGTGGTATGATGTTACTCCAGCCATTGATTGTGGTATCACTTGTGAGTTGTGTCTTGTGATTTTATAATTGTGATATACTAAAAAACTAAAAAACTATCTCTATTATGTATTATGTGTTGTTGGACTGGGCTGATTGTCTGTGCAGGTCGCAGTTGTAGAGGTTGGTTGGAATGAAAAGAGTTTGTGTATTCTATTGGACTTATCCTATTTTGTTATTTGACATGTTGGGTACCACGTTGGCTTTGGTACTCACCCTTGCTTCAACACTTATGTAGGGTTTGAGACCGGACAGTGAGTTGTAATTTTCGTTGATCATCCTAGGCTTCCTAGGAGATCATCTGGCTGACTCTCTTGTTCTTATTTCTTTTTTCTGTCTTGTTCTATTCGTGAAGAAAGACAATTCAGACATTAATTCTTTTGATTTATGTACATCTAGTGGTTTGTGCACGTGATAACCAATCCTTGGAAAGTGTGTAAGTTTGTGAATATTTTCAACTTTAGTTACCTATCGTAGTTAGTTACATCCGCCCCTTATTTCTATTTCTCGTTGGGTTTAGATTGACTTGTTCTAGTGAGATTGAGTAAGTTCCATCATGCCCATTTTTTGTTTGTAAAAGTTGGTATCAAAGCCCCAGGTTCATAGGTCTCACATGTGTACGAGTAAAGTCTAATTAGAGTCTCAAGGATCAGTACAGAGACATCTGGACTTATCTTTGAGAGGCTATGAAAACTCTCAGGAAACTTCTTTTTATTTATTCTCTCTTATCGCGTGTGGTTATCTTTATTATTATTGAGTTGTTCTCATGCTCTTTTGACAGATGACAAGTACTAGAGCTACGATTACTAGTGGTAGAGGCGAGACAGCTCCCGAGATTATGTTGAGGCCCCAGTTAGAGGTAGTGAAGGGGAACGGTTAGAGGTCGTGCTCGTGGAGTGGCATCAGTGAGAGGACGTGCCTGAGAGGTGACACTAGTTAGAGCAACGGCTAGAGGGGATTCTCCATAGCTACAAATAGAAGTTGATAAGGATCAGGCTCTTCCGGAGCCCACAGTTGCACTATTTCTTCAGGACACCCTGTTGAGGATGATGGGTATGCTTAAGAACCTCACTCAAGGGGGTGGTGCGACAGGAACATAGGGAGTTTCTCAAATGAGAGTGGGAGAATAGACTTCAGGGCGGTATCACGACCGAGTTTCATGATAATCAGGAGGTTCAGCCTCCAGTGGTTTGCACCAGCTATTGGGGCACAAACCACTACAAAGGCAGTTGTGGCAGTAGATGATTAGCTTAGTTACGATAGATTTCACAAGATGAAACAACCTCGATTTCAGGGTAGTGGGAGCGAGGACTCTCATGAGTTTCTTACCTTGTGCCATGAGATGCTAGAAGCAATGGGTTTGGTTGATCAACATGGTATCCATTTTGCTGCATTTTAACTACATGGACCAACCAAGGAGTAGTGGAGGACTTATATGAGATCTAGGCCAGTCAGATCCCCTCCAGTGGATTGGAGTGTGTTCTCTAGTGCTTTTCAGGATCGTTTCATTCCTTGGAGTGTACGAAAAGAAAGTCGATTAAGGTTTGAGGACTTGAGGCAGGGTGGTATGATTGTTATTGAGTATGAGGCTCATTTTTATCCGTTATCTCGGCATGCCTTAGCTATAATTCCATATAAGGTGGAGAGAGTTCGTAGGTTTATAAGGGGCTTAAATTTCTCCATAATTTCTTATGTATTCAGCGCAGCTCATAGGGAGGCTTCCTTTCTGTCTATTGTGAGCATCGCCAAGGATGCCGAGTTACTGGTACGAGAGGAGTTTGGGGACCCTAAGAGGGCTCGTACTATGGGGTAGTTTTCTAGTACTTCACCAGAAGGTAAAGGTTCTCATAGGAGTGATGGATCTTTCAGGCATTAGGATCCTGTGCATGCACCTATGCCAGCAGCTGAGGGTGGACAGATGTCTCGAGGGTCCCACAATTCCATCTGTGTTATTCATAGTAGTTCATTAGGTGGACAACAGTCTTCTACACTGAGGTCTTGCTTTGGGTGTAGGGATCCAGGACACTTGATTTGACACTGTCCCTTTCTGATTCATTTTAGACCTCATCGTACTTATTCGACAGCTCCAGTTAGAGATTCGTCTCCACCGACCAGGGGTCCGGGCCGGGGTCAAATTATTAGAGGTAGTAGGATTTTAGATAGTGGTTCTTTGATTCTACATGGGGGACATCATGGTATTGCACAAATCGGGGGTGGCAGAGGAGCATAGTGCTATTCTTTTCCTGGGAGGCCTGAGGCTTAGGCTTCAGATGTAGTAATTACAGGTATTGTTCCAGTCTGTCATCGGCCTGCATCTATGCTATTTGATCCTGGATCTACCCACTCTTATGTGTCTACATACTTTTCCTCTAGGTTTGATTTATTGTGTGATCGGATGTTAGTGCCCGTGCATGTTTCCACACCAGTAGGTGAACCTTTAGTGGTGGATTGAGTGTATCGATCTTGCCTTGTTTCTCTGACTTAATGTGATACTTGGGTAGATATGATTATTCTTGAGATGGTACAATTTGATGTTATCTTGGGTATGGATCAACTTTCTCCTTGTCATGCTATTCTTGATTGCTATGCAAAAACTGTGACCTTAGCCATGCCCGGTGTACCAAAGATTGAGTAGCAGGGTTATAGTGGTTCTTATCCTAGAAAAGTTATTTCCTACGTCCGTGCTCAGAAATTGATTGATAGGGGTGTTTATCTTACTTAGCTTTCATTCGAGATACTAGTATTGAACCACCTTCTATGGAGTCAATTACTGTGCTTCAGGAGTTTGTCAATATGTTTCCTTCTAACCTTCCAGATGTTCCTCCTGATAGGGATAATGACTTTCCTATTGATCTAGAGCAAGGCATTAAGCCCATCTCCATCCCTCCATATAGAATGGCTCCAACTAAGTTGAAAGAATTGAAGGAGCAACTACAAGACTTAATGAGCAAGGGATTTATTCGTCCTAGCGCGTCATCTTGGGGTACCCCATTCTTATTTGTGAACAAGAAAATGAGGATGTGTATTAATTACAGGTAGTTGAAAAAGGTGACTATCAAGAACAAGTACCCTCTTCCACGTATTGATGGCTTGTCTGATCAGCTACACGGAGCGACCTTGTTTTCGAAGATTGACTTGAGGTCTGGTTATCACCAGCTGAGGGTTAGAGTATCAAATATCCCTAAGGCAGCTTTTCGATCCCGCTATGGCCACTATGAATTTTTGGTGATGTCATATGGGTTGACTAACGCCTCCGCAGTGCTCATGGAGTTAATGAATAGGGTATTTCATCCATAAGTAGATTCTTTTGTAGTAGTATTCATTAATGACATATTGGTATATTCTAAGGCTGAGGTAGATCATGTTCTCCATGTGAGGATAGTACTATAGAGGTTGAGGGAGGAAAAATTATATGCAAAATTTTCCCATGTGTGAGTTCTGGCTTGATTCAGTGGTATTCTTAGGGCATGTGGTGTCTAAGGAGGGGATTAGAGTTGATCCGACTAAGGTTGAGGAAGTTAGAGGTTGGATACGACCTACTTCAGCTACCGAGATTCACAGTTTTTTGGGGTTAGCTGGGTATTATCGATGGTTATTCAGGGTTTTTCTTCCATTACAGCCCTATTGACTAGATAAACTCAGAAGAATGTAACCATTCATTGGTTCGATGAGTGTGAGGCGAGCTTCCAAAAGCTCAAGTCTTTGTTGACTTCAGCTCCCATTTTGACACTACCTAAGGTAGGTGTGGACTTTACAGCGTATTCTGATGCTTCAGGGGTTGGATTAGGTGGTGTGTTGATGCAAAAGGGGAAAGTGATTGCCTATGCCTCTAGACAGTTAAAGGTTCATGAGAAGAACTACCCTACCTATGACTTAGAGTTAGCTGTTGTGTTTTTTGAGCTTAAGTTGTGATGTCATTACTTATATGGTGTACATTGTGAGGTCTTCACTGATCATAGGAGCCTTCAGTATATTTTCAGTCAAAATGATCTGAAATTGAGGTAGCGTAGGTGGATTGAGTTGCTAAAAGGCTATGATTTGACCATCTTATATCATCTGGGGAAGGCTAATTTTGTGGCCGATACCTTGAGTAGAAATCCTTCTAGCATGGGGAGTCTAGCTGCCATTCGAGTTGAGGAGCGACCTTTGGCCTGGGATGTTCACCGTCTAGCTAATGGCCTAGTCAGGTTGCATATTTCTAATGAGAGTGGTGTACTTGCTTTCATCAAGGATCGCTCTTCCTTGATGGACCAGATTCGAGAGCGCCAGTTTAAGGATTAAAAGTTATGTTTTATTAGAGACAAAGTGGCTAGAGGAGAGGTTAAGGAAACGATGCTTGATCCTGATGGTGTTTTGAGGATTGGGGGTCGAATTTGTGTGCCTAAGGTGGGTGACTTGATTAGATTGATTCTTGATGAGGCTCATTGTGCTCGTTATTCTATTCATCCAGGAGCGGCGAAGATGTATCTTGACCTAAGTCAGCACTACTAGTAGTGTTGCATGAAAAAAGACGTCTTAGATTTTGTGTCCAAGTGGTTAACTTGTCAACAGGTTAAGTGTGAGCACCAATGGCCTGGAGGTGAGTTTCAGAGGATGCCCATTCCCACATGGAAGTGGGAGCGTATCACCATGGATTTTGTGGTGGGTTTGCCCACTACTGTGGGTGGTTATGACTCTATCTGGTTAGTTATGGATAGATTAACTAAGTCTGCCCATTTCATTCCTATCAAGGTTAAGTATACAACAGAGATGTTGGCCAAGCTTTACATAAGTCAGATAGTTCAACTGCATGGTGTGCCGGTTTCTATCATTCCTGATTGTAGTTCACTCTTTACTTCACATTTTTAGAGGGCCTTCCAGCATGGTACATGTACTTGGTTGGATAAGAGTTCAGCCTTTCATCTCAGACAGATGGACAATCTGAGAGGACGATTCAGGTGTTGGAGGATATGCTTCGGACGTGTGTGATTGATTTTGGTTCCCGTTGGGACCAACACTTGCCCTTAGCAGAGTTTTCCTATAATGATAGTTATCACCCCAGTATTCAGATGGCTCCATTCAAAGCTTTGTATGGTAGACGGTATAGATCTTTGATTGGTAGGTCTGATTGCGCTGAGATAGACTCATTAGATGACGATTTTCTTAGGGATGCTATAGAACAGGTCTGTATGATTTAGGATAGGTTGTTGACCGCTCAGATTCGACAAAAGAGATACAGATAGGAGGGTTTGAGCCCTAGAGTTTATGGTAGGCGATCATGTTTGGCTTAAAGTGTCACCGATGAAGGGTGTTATGCGGTTCGGTAAGAAGGGAAAGCTTAGCCCTCAATTCATTGGCCCATTTGAGATTTGGAGCGAGTTGGAGAGGTGGCCCATGGACTAGCCTTGCCTCCTAGCTTATCATTCGTACATCCTGCGTTTCATGTTTCTACGCTTAGGAAATATGTGCCGGATGAGTCTCACACACGTTCATTTGAATCGATAGTGTCGAGTCCATACTTGTGATTTGAGGAGGAGGATTCCGGACTTCACCGGAAGTGCACTGGTCTTGCCCCTTTTTTTAAATACTAGAATATCAATTAGTGAAAGGAAAATAAGGTTGCTGAAATGAGTTATAACGATCAAATTTTTGACGTCGTTAAAGCTTTTTAACGATGAATTTAATTCGATCGTTAACTTTTAACGGCGGAGCTTTTGATGATCGCTGACGACGGGATATTTACCGATCATTATTAACTAATAACGACCGGATTTATATTTTTAACGACTAAATTTCACCTCATTAGAGACCTATTTTCTTGTAGTATCAACCCTAAAGTAAGTATACAAGTATAATTTCTTTTGCTAATGATTGTAATATATTCACGCACATTACTTATTTCCTTGTAGATAAACAAACTCAGAAACTAGAAAAAAAACAAGATACATACCACTTTTTTGTTTTATACTTATTTGTATACAACAGATGAACAAGGTAACATTCTAGCACACTGTTTAAATGATATAGTTTGATTTTCCATATCAGCACCAATCAACTCTGTGCCTCTTTGAGCTTGTATCATCCAATCAGTTCTACTCAACACAAAAACCATAAGACATGCACAAACAGCTTGAGCAACCAACAAACCCAAATAAAAGCCCAACAAGCCCGTCTCCATCACTAACCCCAAAATAATTACAAAAGCCAATATAACTCCGTAGAAAGAGCCCAAATTTATGTGAAACGCCATAGATGGCCTTGCACTGCCCCTCAAAGCACCACAACCGGTGCTTTGTGGAAAGTCGCCCAATTCACACAACCCCACCACCGGCATTGTCGTTGTTGCCAACCCTAAAATTGACTTGTTTTTTATAAAAGCCTTGCCCCAAGTTCTTTTTGATGTTGTCACAAATAGCATTGCTAGGAAGCTTGTAAGTATTACACACACAATTGCTACATGACATGAAGTCTTTGCTTTATTAGGCCTATTTGCTCCCAACTCATTCCCAGCTCTGGTAGAAACGACTGAATTTGATGCTGATAGAAATATATAAACAAGTGAAGTTACCTGTATGAGAATTCCCATAGTAGACACTGCCTATGCAGCATTACAAAGAATCCCTAATAACAATATCATCAATTCATACCACCATCAGTCTAAGCGTACAACTAGGGAAAGCAAGAACCAGAATTGGTTTCCACCCATGAAAGCATTCAGCTGACCAACCTTGCCAAGATTTTCTATGAACCCCAGAAAAATTAACATAAAAAAAGAACAAGTAGATTGAAATCAGTTATCACCACAACCATAGAAACACCTTTAATACCAAGGCCAAGTCGATAGCTAAGGAAATAGTTGACAGGGGCATACAAAGCAACTGAAAAAGCAACACTAAAAGTAACAGGGAAAGTATTAGTCTGAGTTCTCAAGTAAATTTTGAGAGGATTGATAATGGATTGAAAGAAAAGATTAGGGAGACAAAATGACATAAGTTGGAGCAATTGATGAAATGATTATATCTTGGCCACAGAAAAAGAGTACAGGTTCAAATGATTATATCCGCGTTTTCAAATTGTTAAACGTGTACTTGAACTATGACTTGTTTTAAGTGACAAGTTTTGTTAATTTTCACCTTTTTCAAACTTCCATGCTTCGTTTTAAAGAATATCTTCAAGCTTTTTCATGGAAATTCTATTGGGTATCTATTTTCTAACCTATTTCTTCAATTTTCATTGATTAAATTGTGTTTTTCAACTTAGAATTTGAGGTTTTCAATTATGGAATTTGGGGATTCGAACTTTGATTACTAAATTGATGATTTCTCCCTCATTTTAAATTCATTTTCAAAACCATTTTCATTGTTAATATCCTTATTACTTGGAGCGCATTTTCATATATTAAATTTTAGATTTCCAGTTACTTTTTCCGACATGAGATTTTTTATCATTTTACTTTTTCATTCAAATCGATTCATTTTAGTGTCACCAGATTCATTATGTGATTGTGATGATATATTTGAATAGATTCTGGTAATTTTGATTATCGTGGAAGGGGAAAAGCTGTGGATTTTACTAGATTGGAGACACTTTCTAAGGCAAGTGGACTTCTAACCTTTTATTAAGTATGTTTGAGTCTTGTATGTTCTTATGTGTATGGAATAAGACCTTCTGATTGTTATTTATCTCCAAGCATGAATACTTTTTGACTTTTTATTATCGTTCGACCATTACTGAGGCTCTTGCTTCTGTTTAATACATTATGACTAAAGCAAACATTGGTTGGTTACTCCGATCCGTTCATCTATCCTTAGTTCGCCCACTACCACACAGGCCAGTGTCCTCTTATAGCTAACCCAGAGAGAGGCTATATTCTAAGAGCCAATCGACTCATTACCCCTGGATGCAAGAATTAAGAAAGAGTAATGTATCAACAACTAAGCTTATCTTCCATTCAGGAACAAGAAATGGAGCTATTAAGTTAAGGTGCCACTTTCTGGGTAGAATTGTATCTTCTTCGGCTTTGATTATGAGATTACAGACTGAGTAATTTTTCATGTGGTAAAATCTTGACTTGTGAATCAATTGTGAACTTTTTATACATTATATCATGTGAATAATTTTATATTGATATCGAGATAGCACTTATAGTGAGATATGATTAATATAGAGGCCTTGATGATATTGTGAGTGTGATGATATTAAAATCACTAGAAATGTTAATATTGTGATGAAATTGAGAGCATGCACGTTGCTATCATCATTATTTATGCATTGGTACTTAAGATGGCTATGGCCGAGGGATGAGTAAGGTAACATGTGGATTGGTGGTCGACGTCTCTACCAATTGATGTTTAGTCGAGGTTTCTGCCGGCGAGCGAGATAATATGCCGGCTGATTATTTTGTGGTCGAGGTCATTTCCAATCGACTAAGTATTAGCCGAGGTCATTTCTAACGATGTTCATGGATACATGGTCCTTGTGTGGCCCCCATGGGTTCTAGTCTTAGTTTACCAGTAGATGTGTATTGTAGGCTAGACATGCATCATAATTATTTGACAATGCATTACATTATTTAAATCTCATGGTGTTCACTCTGTCTCATATCATTCCTTCTCGATAATATTATATGTATTATTTATGATATTGGATATGTATTGTACAATTTCACTTGAGCATCAGTTGGATATTTTGAGATATAATGGTATGTGATGGGGGGGGGGCGCGGGGTAATCTTGCCATTTGTATATTGTATTGTGCTAGAACGTTTTTGAGTGTATGTGTGTAGCTCGGCAATAAGTGGTGGGGTATTAAGGAGTACTTGTGTTCTTGATTGCTTTATCTTAAATTAGTTTTATTTGCTGAGTACCTTATTGATTGGTGCTCACCCCTTGCTATATTTTTGTAGATTGTGAGCCCGGTACCTCTTGCCAGATTTTCTTCATTACAAGATTGAGCTTCCAGATCATTCGTGAGATAGTTTCTTATATCTTCAGCAGGCCTTCGAGGATTCCATTTTATGTTTCGTTCTATTTGAGAACTAGACATTCAGACTTGCATTTTATTGAGTATTCTATATTTATAAGCTTATACATGTAACACTAGTTCGAGGATGGTTGTAACATTTGATTTCCTATGCTTATCTATCTTATTAGACTCTTTATCTTTCGCTTTTATTGTTATGTTGGTTTGTCTAGGTTTTGGGTTCACTCGCCTTGGTGGGTTAGGAGAGAATCATCACACCGAATTTTGGGTTATCATAATTTGGTATCAGAGCCCTAAATTGATAGGTCTCACATGTGTATAAGCCCAGTCTTATAGATTCATGAGGATTGGTGCAAAGATGTCTGTTTCTTATCCTTGAGACAATAAAAAGATTGTTAGAAAATTCTCTTTTACTTCTTTCTAATCAATTTGTTTGTGGCTTTTTTTTAAGCACTTTATGGTTGTGTGTCCTTTGGATAGATGGTGAGGACTAGAGCTATAGCAGCTACTGAACAAGAGGTGGCAACCCCTAAGACTTATATTTAGACCCTTGCTAGGGGTAGGGGCCGAACCAAAGGTCGAGGTAGTGGGTGGACCGAGGAGGAGCGTTTGTGAGAGATTATGACAATGGTATCTCCCTCGAGCAAGTTATGGAGCTTAGAGAGGATCAGGTTCCTTATGACTATGTTGCAGCTCCACCACTGTAGGATACTCTTTTGAGAGTTCTAGGTGTGTTAGAGACTTTAGGCAACGCAAGTAGCACATCGGATACATCAAGTACTCCCAAGACACGAGTTAGGGCTTAATCATCGAGTCAGCAGCATACGCTTAAGCCCAAATATAGGACGGATAGCCATTTCCAACACCTATTGTTGAGATCCCTCCCGATTCTGTATTTACTAATGATGAGCAACGTAGATACGAAAGGTTTAGAAAGATGTACCCATTTTAGTTTCAGGGTGGGAAGTTCGAGAATGCATACGAGTTTTAACTACTTGAGATAGATCTTTCATATTGTAGGGTTAGTAGAGACTCATTGCATGCGGTATGTTAACCTGGAACTCCAGGACCAGCTAGGGAGTGATAGAGGACTGATTCAGGATCCTTTCTAGTTGGGTCTCCTTAGATGACTTGGGAGACATTTTCAAGTTACTTCTATAATCGATTTGTTCGTTGGAGTGTTTGTGAGGAATCTGTCCAAGGTTAAGAGTTTGAGATAGGGAACTATGACAGTTTCTGAGTATGAGATTTGTTTCTTTCAACTATCTCGGCATGTTACAGCTATATTTCCTACCAAGGCAGAGAAAGTTTGCCGATTTGTGAGAGGCCTGACTTATTAGATAGTCAGTATTTTAGGTGTCTAGAGATGGAGCATCTTTTCAATTAGTTGTTAGTGCCACCAAGGAGGTAGAGCTCATGTAGAGAGATAGTTTGTGGACCCCTAAATAGTTCGTACATCGGGATAGTACTAAGGTGCCTCATCAGGAGGCAGAGGTATGATAAATGAAGGTGGTTTGTTTCAACACTATGGGGTTCATGTAGTTTTGAAAACTTTAGAGGGAAGTCAAGGTCCCCGTGATTCTTATAGGTCAGGTCAGAGTTCATGTAGTTCCAAACAGAGGCCTACAGGTAGGGGTGGCTACCAAATCCCTCTTATACCATCACAGCAGCTATCCACCCTTAGATCTTGTTTTAGGTGTGGATCTCTTGATCATATGATTTGACAGTGCCCTATGTAGACTCAGTCTTGGGCCAACCATTCTTACTCCACAACACCGATCATAGATCTAGCATCTTCAACTAGAGGTTCAGTTGCGCAAACTATGGGTTAGGGTAGAGGTTAGGTCAATAGAGGTAAATGCACCAGAGGTAGAGAAAACAAGTTAAACGTCCACACATTCTGGTGGTAGAGGGGAAGCTTCTACTAGTGAAGGACGGGGAGGCCATTCCTATGGTTTCCCAGGTAGACCCGAGGCTGATACATCTGATGTTGTCATCACATGTATTGTTCGGGTTAGCCATCGTCCTACATCTGTGTTATTTGATCCTGGCTCCACTTATTCATACATGTATGCATATTTCTCCTTGGCTTTTAATTTTCCATGTGATATTATGTTTGTGCTTGTTGAACATGTTTCGACCCCAGTAGGTGAGCCTTTTGTAGTTGATCAGGTGTACGGATCTTGTCTTGTAACTTTGGCTGCTATGGATATGATTATACTAGACATAGTAGATTTTGATGTTATTCTGGATATGGATTGGCTATCTTTGTATAGTGCTATTCTTGATTGTTCAGCCAAGACCGTTACCTTACTCATGCTAGGCAAACCTAGGATAGAGTGGCAGGTTCGAAGGGTTTTTATCCTAGAATGGTGATATCTTATATTCGGGCCCAAAAGTTTATTGATAAAGGGTGTTTAGCTTATTTGGCTTTTATTCGTGATATTGCTGCAAAGTCACCTTTTATGTATTCTATTCTAGTAGTTTATGAGTATTCGAATATGTTTCCTAATGATCTAGCGGGATTCCCTCCTTGCATGGATATTGATTTTACTATCGATCTTGAGCAAGGCACTAAGTGCTTTCTGTCACTCCTTATCACATGGCTCTGGCTGAGTTGAAGTAGCTAAAAGAGCAGCTACAAGATCTATTGAGCAAGGGCTTTATTAATCCTAATGTTTTACCTTAGGGTGCCTCGGTCTTGTTTGTAAAGAAGAAGAGTGGATCCATGAGGATGCATATTGATTATTGGGGTCCTCTACAAGGGTCACACAGTTTGTACAAAAGGCACACGGACCGTATGCCCTTCTGCGAAGCCTCACTTAGGAAATATTTCACTGACAAAGTTCATAGATAGTGATTCCACACTTAGAGAATTTTCACACTGACACCCATACGGAGGATTATTCAGACTGTGAAGAGGTAAACGGTTCGTGAAAGGTTCATGTTGTCCAAGCCTTGTCCAAAATGTGGTTTTCGGGGCCAACGCCACCACACAAGCCGCCGCACAGTCTATAAAGTGCCACACGGATTATGAGGGGTTCATGTGGTGCGTTCCTTGGTCTTAAACTCCAAGTTAAAGCCAACACTTGATAAACAAGGCCAAGGGTCACCTCAAGGTCCCTCCACACGGCTCCTCGAGGTGCCCATAAGGTGTTATCTTGGTCAAAATATTTTCGGAACCAATTTCCAAGCACTATTAAGGTCATACCAAGTTCGGATCTTTGCATCATATCCCCCTTGGGAACATTCATCCTCGAATGAGCTAGAACAAGGCTTGAAAGGATTGACTTAGAACATGAAACATCTAAACACAAAATACAATGCATTTTTCATCACTTGAAAAACATAAAGTCATTAAAACTCAAATCAAAACATCTTCAAATCATTCAAAACATCTGTAAAATTATTTGCATGCACATGTATGCATGTCAAGTCATGAAACTCAAGAGTCAAAGAATTAGGACCATTTGAAAGACGAGGAACCTAATACTTTAGGCTTGAGTAGATTGGAAAACATGGGGATATCATGTCATCATGTCCAACTCCGCCTCCTATGTAACACCCACCACATGATGATTTCTTTAAAGCACCTTAACCGAAGTTACATCCCTGTTGCGAAGCCACTGCACTTCCCTATCAAAGATCTCAACCAGGACTTCCTCATAAGACAAGTTCTCTTTAACCTTAACACCTTCCAAAGGCACATTTGTACTAGGATCACCAACCGAGTTCCTCAACATAGACATACGGAAAAAAGGGTGAATAGAACTCAAATTCAAAGGCAAATCCAATCTATAAGCCACTTTCCCGATCCGCTCAATAATCTCATAAGTACTTGCATATAAGGGACTCAACATGCCCTTCTTACCAAAACGCATTACACCCTTCATGGTTGAGACCTTCACATACACCCAATCTCCTACATGAAACTCAGATCCGTCTTGCTAACATCCGAATAAGACTCTTGGTGACTTTGATCCATTTTCAACCTCTCCCTAGTAAACTTCACCTTCTCCATAGCTTCCAACACCAAATCCAGGCTAATCAAAGCTATCTCTTCCAACTAAAACCACCCCACTGGAGATCTACATCTCCTACCATATAAACCTCAAATGAAGCTATCCCGACGCTAGCATGAAAGCTATTGTTATAGGAAAACTCGATGAGTGGGAGATGATCATCCTAATTACCCTTGAATTCCAACACACAAGCCCTCATCATATCTTCCAAAGCTTGAATAGTCTTTTCATCTTGTCCATCGTTCTTAGGATGAAAAGCAATACTTAACTTCACCTTGGTTCCAAGAACTCTTTGAAATGACCTACAAAAGTGAGAAGTAAATTAGGCGCTATGATCTAATATGATAGACCAAGGCATACATGCAACCTCACCAACTCTTATATATACAACCTTGAATAATCTTTGGTACTGAAGGTAGTCTTAATCGGTAGAAAATGAGCCGATTTAGTCATCCAATCGATAATAACAAAAATTGAATCAAACTAGCTTCGGGTCTGAGGCAAACCAACAAAACAATCTATATTCACATCTTCCCACTTTAAATTAGGAATATCCATATCTTAAACGAAACCACCGATACGAGAGTTATGGAATAATGCGAGTTATGGGCTTCACTTTTGATCACTATCCTAAGATCATTTTTATCTGTAACACACAACCGATCTTGATACCGAAGCATACCATCTCCCCCTTTGGAGAAAACCTCCATCTTTGTTTCGGCAACAATCTCTTCAACATGACCAACAACAAGTCTAGATCTTGCTTATCCTTGACATCAACAACCATGGAAAATTCAGACCCATTCTGAACATGAATACCACCCTTATTAGAGTTAGCTAACCTAACATCCAACCTAGCCAAACGGTGAACATCTATTTCCAACTCCTTCTTCCCTTCATCAATATGAGCCATACTCCCCATAGACAGTCTACGAAGAGCATCGACTACCACATTTGCCTTGGAAGGATGATACTGAACACTCATATCGTAGTCCTTAAGGAGTCACAACCATCTCCTTTGCCTCAAGTTAAGATCTCTTTGGGTGAACACATATTCCAAATTCTTGTGATTGTTTAAAACATCAACATGAACTCCATACAAATAATGTCTCAAAATCTTCAAAGTGAACACCACAGCCGCTAACTTAAGATCATGAGTCGGGTGTCAGGTATTTATGCTCATACACCTTCAAGTACTTTGATGCATAAGCTATCACCTTACAATGTTACATAAGCACACAAACCAACCCAGTCCGAGAGGCATCACAATATTCTACAATCCTATCCAAGCCATTCAGTAGAGTTAAAATAGGAGCCGATGTAAGCTGATCTTTCAAACTATGAAAACTCTTCTCACATTCATCCAGTCATACAAACTTGGCCATCTTTTGAGTCAACATGGTGAATGGAGATACAATAGATAAGAAACCTTCAATAAACCTTTTATAATAACCAGCCAACCGAAGAAAATTTTGAATATCTGAAGAAGTCATGGTTTAGGTCAACTCTTCACAACCTCAATCGTTTTTGGATAAACCTTAATACCATTAGCGGATGCCACATGACCAAGAAAGGCTACCTCACCCAACAAAAACTCACATTTACTGAATTTAGCATACAATTGCTTCTCCTTCAAAGTCTGCAGGACAAAACCTCAAATAATCCATATACTCCCGTTCACTTCAGGAATAATATCCTTATTCAGGGATTAATAAGGATATCAGCTAAGGAAATAGTTGACAAGGGCATACAAAGCAACTGAAAAAGCAGCACTAACAGTAACAGGGAAAGTAACATTCTGAGTTCTCAAGTAGATTTTGAGAGGATTGATAATGGATTGAAAAAAAGGACTAGGGAGACAGAAAGTCATAAGTTGAAGCAATTGATGAAATGATTGGATCTTGTCCACAGAAAAGGAGTACAGGTTCAATCTTTAGCCACAAGAGAAAAATGGTGATGGATGGAAATTACACAATCTAGATGGTATGTTAGAGGGTTTGACCCATAAGTGGCCATTTCTTAGCACCACGAGCTTGAGAAGATATTGCCTCCATACCCATAGCAACGCCAAAAAGAACAGAGTTGCATGAGATATTTGCTATGCCAATAGCTAAAGATCCACCATCAAATGGATGACACCCATGAGCAATCCCAGATAATCCTTCATCACCAACAAAAGACACATTCCACAAGGAAAGATCTTTGAGAGTAGGGCAACCTCGAACGATAGTCTTGCACCAGCATCAATCACACAATGCCGAAGGTTATTTTCCCCGAATAGATAGCTTAGCTAAACCTCCACAATTTGCAATTACAAAAGCAATGGTAGCAAGTCCGATATCTATGGCTTTCCTACCTACAAGGTACGTGGAAAGATATCCCTTTCCATCTACGCATTGGGCTCGTAGGAAAATGTTCATCCCTAGGATGCTGATTAAAAGGGTAAGCGAGTGCTTGGAAACACAAGCACGTCTCTCTTGTCCAACTGGAAGATGTTTGAAGACGTTTGAATATCTCAAAGAGTCATTCATTTAGAAGGTTTTCAATGGAAGGTTGCTTCTTCTGCCCAAAAGAGACAGGGATCCAAGTCCTCATCAAAGAATGAAAATATACAAAGTTAATTTTTCCACATGCGAACAACAGAGAAGATTTTTTATGACTTCCTGGAAATCAAAAGATTAAAAACATCAAAGAAAGACCAGATTAACAAATAAAAGTTTCTTAAGAACATACATGATATACCCAAGACAAATTTTCTCTCAATAAATACGTTCTTTGTGGACTATACATCTTCAATACATACAAGTAAATTTAGTTATAAGGAAATACACAAATGTTAGCTTTGTTTGCAACCTCTATCTAAGAAATGATAAATGTTTTCTTCATAATCAATCACAGCTTGCAATTTAAAAGAGATCGGAAAATAAAAATTAAGAACCCTAGGAATAAAAAGCAAAAATTAAGGAAAAGTCACGGGCTTTAAGCGGAAACATGAGAAAATCAAGAACAAAAATAATTCTCCTTGCTTACAGTTGGGTAGATACGAACCTTCCAAGATAGCATGAAACAAAGGTATACAAACCTTATTGGTAAGAGTTCGATTTCAAAAATGATAATCCTCTCTCCATTTTGCCTAATCCTAACCCTAACCCCAACCCCATTCGTCTTTTCTCAAAAAACTACTATACACAACTTTTCATCTTGTTTTTATAGGAAGAAGGGTTAACTTTGTCCTAGGTAAAAAATATTTTATTTTTCCTTTTCTTTTTATTAAATTAAAAATACTATTTTACAAAATAAAGGATAAGATGATTAATAAAAGGTGAGGATTGATATTATGATATAATAGTATAGTATAAAGGGTAAAATTGATCATTTAAATAAAATTTGATCTTTCTGATTTTATAAGTACAACTTTAATCATCAAAGATTCTAAGTACATTCAAAATATTAGACAACCTATTTTATATCTTTATCTGAATTTGAATCATAATAGTTCACATATTCATCCACTTCATTAGTTGCAAATCAACTCATTATATTTTTCTCACTATTTGTTTTCTGTGTTGAGATAGATACTCAAGTGGATGATCTTTTTGAAACAGTCTCTCTATCTCCATGAGATAGCGGTAAGGTATGCGTACTATAAAAATAAAGATGATTTTTTGGAGGTTCAAATATCTAAGATCTTTAATAAGCCTTTCTAGAATTTTGTAGATCAATATCATGGATATTTGTAACTAGGAAAAATCGAGATAGTCTAGAGTATACGGTATTTTAGGAAAGTATTTGTAGGAAATGAATTATCAAGAGTTTTTTTAGATATTTAGAAAATAATATCTAGATATTTATTGTGGATATATGTAGAATAATATCTAGAAGCATCCCACACATGTATAAATAGGGATGATCATTAGGAATTTCTTATTAACCGAAAATTTGAATCCAATTCAAGTTGTCTTCTCTTATAACAAAACATCCACTTCTTTAGTTCAATCTTTCGATTTAGTTAACGACCTGGGGTTAGCAAAAGGTCTCCGAATTATACTTTTTTCTGTTACATTTCTCTATACGTGTGTTGTGCCCTCCCCAGATCCTACTTTATGGAATTACACTAGATTTTTTGTTGTTATAGTATTAGACATGAGCTCGTTATGATTACAGAGAGATATTATATAAATATACTCGAAGACATTATCGCGAAGTGTGATTGATGACTCCTTGTCCAATCCTTATGTTATCATAATTATCGCGGGGGCAGAAAAGTGAAGAGAATTATATGATAACCCTAGTGAGTGAAGGGAGGATCAATTTATAGAGGTTCTGACTTAATCTTGAATGTCCATCAAATAACCAATCTGACATGCGAGATTTCTTTTTCATTGGACATTAATTGTAGACTTAACATTAATAGGATCACACTAAAAATAATAAAATTCTAGCATTTGTTATAAGACACATAAATTTTTAAATTCAATTTCTATCTCAATATAGTCTTAGTTACTTAATCAAAATATTATAAATAACGTCAATAAATATTAAATAATATTATAAAAATAATATTTTCATTCAGTTGCTAAGCCTATATTGAAATAAAAATCGAATACTAGGATTCATGTATTTATAATAAATGTTAACATTTTATTATTTTATGTGGACTTACTTAATGTAAAGTCTAAAGTTGTAGAATGAAAATTAAATCTCATATATTAGAATTGTTACTTGATGGACATTCAAGATTAAGTTTGAAACTCTATAAACTAGTCTTCCCTTCATTCACTAGGGTATCATATAATTCTCTATAATTTTTCACCACCTACAATTGCGGTAATATAAAGTTAGGTAAAGAGGTAGAAAATAATCTTCAACTTAGCTTCTACTTTCTATGCAACAATGTCTTCAGGTATATAACTATAACATCTTAGGATCTTAATGTGCATTAAGTTTATGTTTACAATAAGTTCTTAAAGTAAAATTTTATTTGAAAAAAGTTTAGTAATACTTTTATATAAAATAAATAATTAAAGATATATGAATAAATTTTAGCGTTACGATTATCTTGTTTCACATCAATGTCATTCTTACTAGCCTATATAAAGTCCTTAATAAAATTCTTTAAATTTATCAAATATGAAGACTTAAAGATTCATAATACTTTAGTTTAAATAAAAAAAACAATAAAAAAATTGGTATCCTACCTTATATGTATGGGTAGCAATAAGAAAATATATTATTTCCAAAAATTGTGATTCTAATCCATGTCATCATTGATAATAAATCACACTTTACCATATAAAAATATGATTTCTCTTTTAATGTGTTGCATGAAATAATGTTGTGAAGAGGGTTCAACATTGTTAAATAACTCAATTCAGTTTTCATGATGAAAAAATGTTGAAAAACAAGGATATGGCTTTAAGGTTTAAAGTGTTTTAATGGTTCTAAATTTTTCTAAGAAATGACTAAAATAGTTTTTCCATAAGATTAAGCATTAGAAATTACATATAACTTCAAGAATAATGATAGTACAGATCAATTCTCTACATACTCGCAAAATAAGTCCTGCATTACGCTAAAACATACACATCCTTCCAATAAATGACTTTTCGATAGCACTTTTTTATTTCAACCATTTAACTATATGGGTAACATCTCCATCTATTATTTCATTCTCTTAAAATGAGTCTACATGTATAAATTTTTCATTTTGACGCCCCAATTATATTTGTCTCTTTTCATGCTTTTATTTAGTATTACTTCTACTTATCATAAAATTCTCTCTCTTTAAATGTTTCTTTATAGTTCAAATTGTTGGTTATCACCCTCTCAGTTTTCTTCAGTTAAAAAAGTATGGCTATCATCTTGTATACTGTTAGTTAAAATAATAGGAACTCATTTTTCCCATTTGCAATAAATTTTCATCAATCTTCTGTAATGACCCTCCTGGTCATTTCTGTGGTTCCACGAATATTTTATCAGTTTGATTATTTTCATAGTGACCTCGATCTATTTTGTGTCGTGTTGACACTTATTGTTCAGTCTTTAGGTGAATTATTTGATATTTATGCAGTTTTCGAGTTAAACAAGGGATTATAACCATAAAATAAATTTCAGGTAAACTCCTAGAAAATGGCATCGGAGCAGAATTTTGACGATTTCATCAGCTCTGCAATCGCAAAATTAGGCTAGGAGCATGTTCGGTGTAATTATATTGAGTTTTGTGAATTTAGCCTCCGAAATGGGTCAATAGTTGACTTTAGTCAACGTCCTTGGGTAACGTATCACATATGGGAATTCTAACAGCATTGTTGGATCCGGAACATCAAGTTTGGTCTAGGAGAACCTTTCATTCGGTTCCGGGGCTTTTGGGTGTGTTTTGGTTCCTTCAACAGATTCCAATATTTGAAATGGACCCCACATTAGAATAAAATTACCTTAAGTGGGATTTTTGACTACATCATTGAATCGAGAATATTATATCCAATAAGATCTTATATATGAATTATATTTTTTGATTCCAGATGAGACCAGAGCATCAAAATTAAGTTTGAGCAGTTGCTGAAAGTCAAAGGTGGTGGGTGACGTCGCTGCCATGACCTGGGGTCAAGGCCTAGATGTGACCCGGTGAATGGGGACACGAGAGTCCCCAAACAAGCCTCCTTTATCAAAATCCACATACTTGGTCTGAAGGTATCTAAACACATGTAACAAAATGACAGAAAATGATGCTCGGAATTCATTCATTTATAGATAAGAAAAAGGTTTACAGAGTGCCTAACACTTGCCTCTAGTCAAGGAACGGGGGCCAGGACACGTTCCGGGCTCACCCTCAAACAAGAGAACATACAAAATACACACAAGAAGTAACTAGCTCGCCCACGGAAGACAAGGTTCACCGCAAAACAAGTCTTCAAGGACGGGCTATTCGTCCAGTGGCTGGTATCCAAACTGCTCGGTCCCTACATGGTAAAATCGTGTAGGCATAGAGTATGCTTTAGTATGTTTGAATGTACTAAGTAAGCGGGCATGTAATTCATATGACTTACCGAACCTGCATGACAATGTTTGGTGACAAGGGCACATAATACACAAAGATCATATAAGCAATGGAATTTATTATACAAAATGTCATGGGATTCATGAAACCCATGCGACCTATTACACAAATTGGGCCGATTGGGACCTCCCACCGGTAGGAGGAAGAATACTTGCCAAGGGTAATCTACATCACACCTTACGGAACACACCATTTCGGGGATGGTCACCTTTCTTAGAGGAATCACCATTTTGGAAGGATTTTACAACAATCAGATAAAAATGTCAAGACGTAAGAAAGAAAGACGAATATCATATGTCCTTATGTGGGGACGTAGTTTAAGGAAAGGGGGAAGGCCCCCAATCCATCGGTGCTAAGTCAACCACATACCACAAGAATACTTATATATATATGTATATCCGTGCTTACAAGAGGCTCAAGTACAAGTTCAAAACGTTCAAGGCACATTAAGGCTCAATGCCAAATTACAAGATCAAAATCAAGATTTCCAATACAAGGAATAGCTCATCCACGTGTACAAGATGGTGCAAGCACCCAAGATGCACAAGGAGCCAAAGCACAAGACATATATGTGATCATATTTTGTCATAACCCATAATTTTCTAAAAATCATATCACAAGACATAATTGGGTCTATTCCACTTCAAAATTTCCATTTAGACCGATGATCATGAGTGCAATGCAAGGCACGATGTAGGTATGGCATGAGTAATGTAGAGTAAATTCTAAAATTAGCAATATAATATGAAGTTTAGGAAATTCACAATAAAATTCATATGAAAATTTTTGTATAGATCAACCATGCATAATACCATCTTTAAAGGGACATGCATGTTCAAGATTTACATAATTCAAAGTGATTCATCATGCTAGAGTTTAATACCACTAAAAATTCGGAATAATGTACAACCCAAGTATTGACCCAAGCTAACAAGATCAAATAGCAAAAGTTTACACTTTAGGTAACTAAAACTTCATGAAATGAGTTGAAAGAATTTTGGGTCTTCTTGGTTGAACGGAACCAAGAATCAACCCCACATACCTCACTTGAAGAGGAACTTGAGGAGAAAATGGATCCTAAAATGAAGGCCTTGACTTGGAGGATCCGAGAGAGAAGTTGGAGGAATTCTTGTAGGAGTATTTTAGAGAGAGTGAGGAGAAATGAGGAGAATGGCTTAAATGTTGAAGGTATTCAACTAATTTAGAGGCTTGAGAGGGGTGGAAATGCCCAAATTCACGTTTAAAACAACCTAATATATCAAAAATGCAATTAATGAAACAGACCAGAATTTGGTCCATTTGGGCCATACGTTTCATTACACGGTCCGTGTAGCATCACACGGGCCGTGAATAGTGTCATGGCCCAGGACTCAGCAACACCACAGGGACAAGTACACGGACCGTCTAGTGTCCCATGGGCCGTGAATTTTTCCGTGTACTGGTGAGTTTCCACACAGTAAACCCAACGGATGGTCACACGTACCGTGTGGAGGCCCGTATACCTGTCCCAAGTTTGCCCCTATGGGGAACTGATCAAGTGTCACTCCACGGGAGGCCATACAGATCGTGTGGCACCACACGGGCTGTGTAGGCTCCTCCGTGAAGTGGTCCACTGTCACTCTACGGGAGGCCACACAGACCATGTGGCTTCACACGGGCCGTGTAGGCTCCTCCGTGGAGTGATGCCTAGCAGTTTTCCTAGGGGAAATTTTAGGACCTCAAGGTGATGCCAATGAGAGAAAAATCTGTGGCTTTACATCATCTACCCCTTGGGAACATTCATCCCCCAATGTGCAGTAACAAGGCTTGAAAGGTTAGAACTTGTGCAAGATACATCCGACACAAGATACAATGCATAATTCAAATCAAAGTAAAAAGGTTTCTGTACTCAAAATCATCATCCAAGAACTATAGTTCAAGACCTTCAAGCTCATATCAAGATTGCATCCAAATCATTTGTAAAAGAAAATTAGTGAACACATATGCATGTCATGAGACTCAAGAGGGCAAGAAATGGCACCAATAGATAAGGAAGATTCCTAGTACCTTAGGCTTGAGTAGATTGGAAAAGATGGGGGTATCGTTTCATCATGTCCAGCTCCACCTCCCAAGTAGCACTCTCCACTTGTTGGTTTCTCCAAAGTACTTTCACTGAAGCCACATCTTTGTTACAGAGCCGCTTTACTTGCCAATCCAAGATTTCCACTAGCACTTCCTCATAAGACAAATTTTCTTCAACCTCAATACCTTCCAAAGGCAAAATAATGCTAGGGTCACCAATTAGCTTCCTTAACGTAGATACATGGAAGACCGGATGAATGAAACTCAAATCTGGAGGTAACTCCAACTTGTAAGCCACGCCTCCAATCCGCTCAACAATTTCGTAAGGACCAACATACCAGGGGCTTCGCTTGCCCTTCTTACTGAAATGCATCACACCCTTCATAGGAGAAACTTTCACATACACCCAATCCCCAACATGAAATTCAAGGTCCCTCCTCCTAACATCCAAATAGGACTTTTGACGACTTTGGGCCGCTTTCAATCTTTTCCTAATAAACTTTACCTTTTCTATAGCATCCAACACCAAATCCGAGCCAACTATGGGCATCTCCCCCACCTCATACCACCCCACCGAAGACTTACACCTTCTCCCATACAACGCTTCAAATGGCGCCATACCAATGCTAGCATGGAAGCTATTATTGTAAGCAAACTCGATGAGAAGAAGATGGTCATCCCAATTCCCCTTAAAGTCCAACACACATGCCCTCAACATATCCTCCTATGTTTGAATAGTCCTCTCCGCTTGGCCATCGGTTTGAGGGTGAAAAGCGGAGCTCAACGTAATCTTGGCCCCAAGGCCCTTTAGAAAAGACCTCCAAAAGTGGAAAGTGGATTGAGCACCACAACCCGATATCATGGATCTAGGTACACCATGCAACCTCACTAACTCCAGGATATACAACCTCACATAGTCCTCGGCACTGAAAGTAGCCTTGACCGGTAGCAAATGAGCCGATTTCGTCATTCGATCCACAACAACCCAAATGGAGTCGAATTGCCTTCGGGTTCGAGGCAATCCAACCACAAAGTCCATGTTCACATCCTCTCATTTCAATGTGGGAATCTTTATGTCGTACGCTAGGCCACCGGGCCTTTGGTGCTCCACCTTCACTTGCTGAAAACTCGGGCATTCAGACACGAACTTAGCAATATCCCTCTTCATACCATGCCACCAATACGCCTCCTTCAGATCTTGGTACATCTTGGTAGACCCTGGGTTAATAGAGTTGAGAGTTGTGAGCCTCACTCATAATTACCCTTCTAAGGCCATCCACAACAGGAACACACAGCCGGTCTTGGTACCGGAGTACACCATCTCCCCCTTGGGAGAAAACCTCGATCTTCTTTGAAGCAACCAACTTCTTCAACTTAAGTAACGATGGGTCTAGATCTTTCTTAGCTCTTACATCGTTTACCACAGAAAATTCTGCCCAATTCTTAACCCGAATACCACCCTCGCTGGAATCAACCAACTTGACACCCAACCTAGCCAACCAGTGAACATCTCTCGTCAATTCCTTCTTTCCATCACTAACATACGCCACGCTTCTCATAGACAATCTACTGAGAGCGTCGGCCACAATTTTGGCTTTGCCCGGATGATATAGAACGCTCATATCATAATTCCTCAGAAGCTCCAACCACCTCCTTTGCCTTAGGTTAAGATCCCTTCGGGTGAAAACATATTGCAAACTCATGTGATCGGTGAACACATCAACATAGACCCTGTACAAATAATGTCTCTAATTTTTCAAAGCAAAGACCACCGCTGTCAATATAAGGTAATGCGTGGGGTAGTTTCGTTCATGCACCTTCAATTATCTTGATGCATACGCTACCACCTTACCATTCTGCATAAGCACACAACCTAGTATCATCCACGAGTCATCAATGAACCCCTCTAAACCACTTGGCAAGGTCAAGACAGGGGCTGGCGGTAGCTGATCCTTTAAAGTTTGAAAACTTCTGTCGCATTCATCCGACCATACAAACTTTGCCTGCTTCTCGATCAACTTTGTCTATAGAGATGCACTAGATGAGAAACCCCCTACAAACCTTCTATAGTACCCGGCCAATCCAAGGAAACTGCGTATATCCGAAGGAGTCAGCGGTCTAGGTCAATTCCTCACGGCCTTGGTTTTCCTCGGATCCACCTTAATACTATCTCCGGACACCGCATGATCAAGGAAGGCCACTTCGACCATCAAGAATTCGCACTTGCTAAACTTGGCATACAATTTCTTTTCTCCTAGAGTTTGGAGGACCATCCGCAAGTGAGTCATGTGCTACTGTTCACCTCGGGAGTAAATGAGAATATCGTCAATGAAGACCACCATGAAGATATCTAGGAATGGATTAAATACCCGGTTCATCAAGTCCATAAATGCGGCCGAAGCATTAGTTAGGCCAAACGACATCACCACAAATTCGAAATGCCCGTACCTTGTTTGAAAAGCTATTTTTGGGATATCACATTCTTTAACCTTCAACTGATGATACCCGGAATGGAGATTAAGTTTTTAGAAGTGAGTGGCACCTTGAAGTTGATCAAACAAGTCATCAATCTTGGGCAACAGATACTTGTTCTTAACAGTTACTTTATTCAGCTGCCTGTAGTCAATACACATACGGTGGGACCCATCCTTCTTTCTTACAAATAACACGGGAGCACCCCACGGTGATGTGCTGGCCCAAATGAAACCCTTCTCCTATAGGTCCTTTAACTGTTAACTCTTCTAGCTTTGTCGGTGCCATCCGATACGAAGGAATAGAAATAGGCTAAGTATCTGGATGAACATCTAAGCCGAAGTCTATCTCTCTATATAGAGGAATACTTAGTAAGTCTTTGGGAAATACATCCAAATATTCATTCACCACAGGGACTGACTCAAGAGTAGGCACTCCGGAATCTGTATCCTTGACCCTTACAATATGATAGATGTACCCCTTAGAAATCATTTTACACGCCTTCAGGTAGGAAGTAAACCGACCTTTAATAGAGGAGTCACTACCTTCCACTGAAGAACTGGCTCACCGGGAGTTTGGAACTGGACTTTCCAGATTCTACAATCTACGGAAGCATAAGATGCATGCAACCAATCCATTCCAAGAATCACATCAAAACCAAACATCTCAAGCTCCACAAGATAACATGGAAAATGTTTATGCAACACGGCAACAGGGCATCCGTGATAGAATATATTAGTGACAATAAATTCACCCACGGGGCTGTAGACCGAGAAAGGCTTCCTTATAATCTTGAGGCTCAAACCAAACTTAATAGCTAATAGCGGTGTCACAAAAGACAAGTTTTCACCTGGGTCAAGCAAAATATAAGCATAAAAATCAAAGACTTTCAACATACCAGTCACAATGTCTGGAGCTTCCTCGACATCATGGCTGGCATGAAATGCATAAAACTTGTTGTTCCTTGGGGCAGTACCTTTTGGACCCCTTTGTTGCCCCTGTCCGCCTTTGACTTCCTGACCTTGGCCTCCGCATGCATTCCTCGGGCAATTAGCAACTTTATGATCCTTACTCCTGCATCCAAAGCAAAGTCTCAAATCCCTCCGGCAGGCACCTGTGTGGGGTTTCCCGCAATTGTCACACCATCCTGGTCCGCCACCCACCGGTACCCAGGGAGGGGGTGCCCGAGCGTTGGTCACCTGAGCTCCTGAACCTTGGCCCTGCTAGAAGTGACCAAAACCAACATTTCTAGCACTGAAGAACCTACAATCAAAACGGGCTCTCTTAGGATCGTGTGCCCTTATCTCTTTGAGTTTTTCCCCTTCGATCTGCTCAGCATACACCATGAGTCTGGTAATATCCATGTCCCCTATCAGTATAGCAGTACGACATTCTTTCACAAGCAAGTTAGAAATACCACGAAACAAATTTGTGCATTCTTGCATGGGGGTCGGCTACCAGGGATGAAGCATATTTTTAAATCTTGGTGAACTTGAGGGTATAGTCCCTCATACTCATACCCCACTGCTTGAGGTTAATAAACTCAGACATTCTGGCCTCTGTCAGCTCAAGTGGGAAGAAGAGATCAAGGAAGACAGATTTGAACTCTCCCCATTTAACATCACCACCCCAGACCCCTCCAAAGGCTACTGAGTATACCACATCTGAGCTACATCCTTCAGCTGGTAAGCAGCCAGTCCAGCTTTTTCCTCAGAAGAGACGCCCATAATATTAAGTATCTTTGAGGACTCATCAATGAACTCTTAAACATCCTCATCAGCCCTTGACCCATAGAATTCCGGGGGATTCATCTGGGTGAAATCCCTCAAAATAGATGCAGGGGTAAGGTCCCGTGGCAAGTTAGCTTGCCTTGCCTGAGCAGTCACCAACTGTACAAGCATGGCGAAAGCAGTGCGGAATTAACCATTAGAGATAGGCTCCTCCATGGGCTCGGGAGGGGCCTAATCTTCATCAACCAGAGCCGGCCTACGTAGAGGAGGCTTCATCGAGGCATCTGCTGAAATGGATTAACGACATCGGTAAGTAAGGGAATTGCATAAACCAGTCACAACATGATACAAGACATGAAGAAGTGAGGAATTTTCTAATACGTCTCCATAGCCTCCCACTCATAGGTATGGTGCACTTCACACCCATGAGTAGGACTCTACTCAGCGCAGCATGTTGGGCTCCGAGGACCATTATAAACCTAGGGCTTTGGTACCATCTTTTTACACGGCCCGGGGTCAGGGCCTAGATGTGACATAGCAAATGGGGACCTAGTGTTCCCAAACAAGCCTCATTTATCAAAATCCAAATAATTTGTTTGAAGGTATCTTAACATATGTAACAAAATAACAGAAAGTGAAGCTTGGAATCCATTAATTTATAGATAAGAAAAAGGTTTACAAAGTGCACAACACTTGTGTCTAGTCAAGGAACGGGGGCTAGGACACGTTCCGAGCTCACCCTCAAACAAGAGAACATACAAAATACACACAAGAAGTAACTAGCTCGCCCACGGAAGACGGGGCTCACCGCAAAAGAAGTCTTCAAAGATGGGTTATTCGTCCCGTGGCTGGTACCCAAATTGCTCGGTCCCTACATGTTAAAATCATATAGTCATAGAGTATGCGTTAGTACGTTTGAATGTACTAAGTAAGCAGACATGTAATGCATATGACTTATCGAACCTGCATGACAATGTTAGGTGACACAGGCACATAATAGACAAAGATCATATAAGCAATGGAATTTAGTATACAAGATGCCATGGGATTCATGATGCATGCAATGCGATAATGCACCTATATAACGGGGATGGACTATAACCGACAAAACAAATCTATGCGAGCTATTACACGAATTAAAACGATTGTGACCTCCTACCAGTAGGGAGAAGATTACTTTCCAAAGGTAATCTACATCACACCTTACAGATCACACCATTTCGAGGATTGTCACCTTCCCTCCGGGAATCACCATTACAGAAGGATTTTACAATAATCAGATCCAAATGTCAAGACATAAACAAGATAGACGAATATCATTCGTCCCTATATTGGCACATAGTTCAAGGAAAGGGGGAGGACCCCCAATCCATCAATGCTAAGTCAACCACATCCCACAAGAATACTCATATATATATGTATATCAATGCTTACAAGAGGGTCAAGTACAAGTTCAAAATATTCAAGGAACATTTAGGCTCAATGCAAAATTACAAGATCAAAAATCAAGATTTCCAAAGCAAGGTATAGCTCATCTATATGTACAAGATCATGCAAGCACACAAGATGCTCGAGGAGCCAAAGCACAAGACATATATGTGATCACATTTTGTCATAACCCATAATTTTACCAAAATCATATCACAAGACATAATTGGGTCTATCCCATATCAAAATTTCCATGTAGACCGATGATCATGAATGCAATGCATGGCATGATGTAGGTATGGCATGGGTAATGTAGAGTAAATTCTAAAATTAGCAATATAATATGAAGTCTAGGAAATTCACAATAAAATTCATATGAAATTTTTTGTATAGATCACCCATGCATAATACCATCTTTAAAGGTATATGCATGTTCAAGATTTGCATAATTCAAAGTGATTCATCATGCTAGAGTTTAACACCACTAAAACATCGAAATAATGTGCAACCCATGCATTGACCCAAGCTAACAATATCAAATAGTAAAAATTTACACTTTAGGTGACTAAAACTTCATGAAATGAGTTGAAAGAATTTTGGGTCTTCTTGGTTGAAAGGAACCAAGAATCAACCCCACATACCTGACTTGAAGAGGAACTTGAGCAGAAAATGGACTCCAAAATCAAGGATTTGACTTAGAGATCCTAGAGATAAGTTGGAGGAATTCTTATAGGAGTATTTTAAAGAGAGTAAGGAGAAATGAGGAGAATGGCTGAAATGTTGAAGGTATTTAGCTAATTTAGAGGCTTGTGAGGGGTGGAAATGACCAAATTCAGATTTAAAACAACCCAATATTTCAAAATGCCATTAATGAAACGGACGTGAATTTGGTTATTCTGGGCCACACGGTTCATTACACGGTGTGTGTAGCATCACAAGGGCCGTGAATAGTGTCGTGGCCCAGGACTCAGCAACACCACACAGATAAGTACACGGACCGTCTAGTGTCCCATAGGCTGTGACTTGGTCCATGTAAAGGTGACTTTCCACACAATAAACCTAACGGATGGTCACACAGACTGTGTGGAGTGACACGAATCATATGGAGGCGCGTATACCTGTCTCAATTTTGCCCCTATGTGGAACTGATCAAGTGTCACTCCACGGGAGGCCATACAGATCGTGTGGCACCATACGGGCCATGTAGGCTCCTCTGTAATGTGGTCCGCTGTCACTCCAAGGGAGGCCACATGGACCGTGTGGCTTCACATGGCCGTGTAGGCTCCTCCGTGGAGTGACGCATAGCAATGTTCCTGGGGGAAATTTTAGGACCTCAGGGCGACGCCAGTCAGAGATAAATCTAGGGCTTTACAGTGGCCCAGCCATGAGTATCCATGTCGCAGGCGGTCTAAAGAAAAAAAAGGAAAAATCATGTATAAATATGAAAACTTTCTGGAAAACATAACAAACGTACGAACAACCTTCGAACATTGTTTTCTATCCTCATGTTTTAATCTGATTTTGGCTATTTTTATTATGTATGTAGATATGTATATATTGATGTGAGTCTATAATAGCTCTATACAGGTGAATTTCAGGTTTTGGGTAGGTTGAGTTCACTATACTTATATTTTGCTAGTATCTTTATCATTAGCGATTCAGGGTAGGTGTCGTGGGCATTGGGTTGGCTTTTCTATAGGAGGGATCTGACAAACGCCATCATGATTTGAGAAGCCGGGTCATGAAAAGGTGCTATCAGAGCTTAAGGTTCGCTGATCTCAACGATTCAGAGCTACCGTATAGTAGATTCCAATGGATAGATGCGAAGACATTTGTGACTTATCTCTACGAGGCTATGAGATGTTTTAGAAACTTCTTGTGTTATTGATTTTGGTCATGTGATATCACCAATGGTCTGTCAACTTCTTAAAATCTGATTTGATTCGCCCTTTTGCGCATATGCTACATAATGGGCAGATACCGGGCAAGGGTAGTGCTGCATCATCAGTCCCAAATAAGGAGTAGCCCCTAGAGGCCGTTGAGCAGAGATTAGATGCCCTCGGGTTTTGGCAGTTGTATTGGAAAACTAGAGACATTGAGACTGTGAGAGACCTAGAGACAGGCTTCGTAATTAGTTACTTTTCTAGAGATGACTGTGTATGGAACTATGGCATATGTTGTTGAGGCTAGGACACTGTAACACCGATACCTGTATGTTAGCTATTGTTTGAAGGTTATGCAGGCTATGAATACTTGTGCTAAAGATTATACAGGCAAGAGAGGCTGTGACTTAGGTAACACTAAGCATTGATGGTCTTTGTACATCCTTATTAGATTATTTGACCGTTGGTCTGACTCGTTGGACCTCCTAATACGAATGAGTATGTTGTAATTGGTAGGATTCTAAATAATTATCACTTATGTTATGATTATACCCTACTAGGGGTTAAATGGTAGCCAAAACCCTATGACTTATACATATGATCCTTTTGTTGCTTGACTACTACAGTGGGTAGTCTGATATGAGAATTACATAGTATTCAAAAGGTTGGATGTCATTTACACCCCTAGCTACACCTTGTGCCTCTATGGTTATGATCCTTTTCTTAGGATTCTGTTGATATGCAGTTCTCCAGATTCCTTGGTGACTGGACTGTGAGAATGTTATGCCCGAGGGCTTAGTTGGGTTGTCTATTGTTTGATGGGATATTGTTAGGTTATCAACTAAGCTTCCGACCGCTCTCCCTGGAGACTTGTTGTAATTATTAGTTGGCTGGGATTGTGTTGTCTTGATTCCTAGCTAATGTTTTTCAATGGGGATGTTGATCATTTAGTCAGGTTGCCTTGGGGGTTATATTGACTTGTTTCTAGTGTGCGGTTATCGATGTCATACTCAATAATCGTGATTGTTGGGTATTGGCTAGTATATTAAAGGCACGTATTGTTAGCCTATTGATGTCCTGTTATTTGTTAGTGGATTGAGTTCATGGGTTTAAGGGGTGGATCTTTTGAGGATCCCTTTTAGATTGGGATACTAATTCTTGTTTGCATACGAACGGCTTATTATATTTCTAATTAGCTATGGCAGCTAGAATTATTGTTTAATATTGAGCATGCTTAAGATTGTTCCATTCACTCTCTACTATAAGTGCGGGGTTGGGATCCCTATGTGGTTCGGATGGGAGTCCTCAGGTACATCCTCATTCTTACTTTTGCTAATGAAAGTTCTGTTAGTGGGGGATGTTATAATGACCATCTAGTCATTTTGATGGTCTCGTGAATATTTTATCAGTTTGAGCATTTACATAGTGACCTCAATCTATTTATGACTTATTCACACTGATTGTTTGTTATTGGGTGAATTGTTTGATATTTATGCAGTTTTTCAAGTTAAACGAGGGATTATAAACATAAAAGGAATTTTTTGGTAAAGTCCTAATAAATGGCCTTAGAATGGATTTCTGACAATTCCATCAACTTTGAAATGGCCTAATTAGGCTAGGAACTTGTTCGGTACAATTATATCGAGTTTTGCAAATTTAGCCTTTGGTTGGGTCAATAGTTGCCTTAGTCAATGTCCTTTGGAAATATGTCGCAAATGAGAATACTGACTGCACCATTAGATCCAAAACATCAAGTTTGGTGTGGGAAAGCCTTTCATTCTGTTATTGGGGCTTCTGGGTGTGTTTTGGTCCCTTCGATAGATCTGGATATTAGAAACTAGGACCCACACTGGAATAAAATGACCTTCGGTGGGCATTTCGACTATACCGTTGAATCCAAAATGCCATTTTCGATCAGACTTCACATATGAATTGTATTTTTTAACTACGAATGAGATAGGAACATCGAAATTGAGTTTGAGTGGTTGCTAAAAGTCAAAGGCGGCAGGTGACGTGTCCCAGCCATGAGCTGCCATGTGGCAGGCGGTCTAAAAAGGAAAAAAAGGGAAAACCACGTATAGATCTGGAAGGTCTCAAGAAAATGTGACAAATGTACGAACAACCTTCGAACACCATTTTCTACCCCATTTTTGATCAAATTTTTGCTATTCTGGTTATGTAGGTAGATATGTATATTTTAATTTAAGTTTATAGTAGCTCTGTACAGGTGACTTCCAGATCCTAGGTAGGTTGTAGTCGCTATACTTATATGTTGCTTGTATCTTTATCATTAATGATTCAGGACAGGTGACGTGGGCATTGAGTTGGCTTTCCTATAAGAGGGATCTGACAGGTGCCATCATGACCTGAGAAGTCGGGTCATCAAAATCTTCATAGCGATAATATTATTTCAATCTAAGATCTACGGGGTATAAACCAAACAAGTTAATAACCACTTAGGTTGGATTCATCAATCTTCACTGAAAGAATATAGTGTGCGACAGCTGAAAGCAGTTATGATCTATGTTTCTTGGAATTTTTAGGATTCAATGATCTATCTTTATGTTTCATGCGCACCAAGATAGAAATTAAATTGACTGTATTGAATGAGTACAACTAGATTAGGCAGAACTGCTAACATTGTGTTGTAGGGGGTGCAAAATTGTTGAAAGGAAGACGTGAGACCCCCAAGAAATGGTTACCCCATAATAAATGAAGCTAACTAAATATTCAAATCCCAAAATCAGCTATATTATATTATAGGCTTAACTCATAAAGAGACACCTAAACTTGTCCTCATTTTTCACTTAGACACCTAAACTAAGACAAGTTCCTAATAGACACCTCAACTGCTCAGATTTGATCCGATTAAACACTTTTATCCTACTTGGTACTTTCCAGTACTGGCTTTTCAATTTTTCAACCAAAAATAAATAGTTGCGGTCCAAAAAAAATTTTTTTCATAAAAGTAGGTTCTCAAAATTCTCAGTTAACCATGTGCAAAAATATTTTATTTAAAATTGTAATAATTTTTTTTCGCATATGGTTAACGAAGAATTTTGAGAACCTACTTTTATGGAAGAAATAATTTTTTTTTGATAACTGAGAATTTTGAGAACTTACTTTTATGAAAAAAAATTTATTTTTGGACCGCAACTATTTATTTTTGGCTGAAAAATTAAAAAAAAAGTACCGGAGAGTGCCAAGTAGGATAAAAGTGTTTAATGGGATCAAATCTAAGCAGTTGAGGTGTCTATTAGGAACTTGTCTTAGTTTAGGTGTCTAAGTGGAAAATGAGGACAAGTTTAGGTGTCTGTTTATGTATTTGACCTATATTATATTATATTATATATATTCACATTTTGTAAAAACTCTCAATATCTCAATGACTTTGAAATGATCGAACCCAATGAGTCATATTTGCAATGGCATCAATAGAAGAAGCTTAAATTCACTCCATCATAATAAAAAGGCACAAATGCATGGGACAGTTCATGAACAAGACAAGGCCTGCAAAATTAGAAAAGAAGAGACAACCTAAATGGTAAGGCACTAAATTGAACAACTGCCCAAACTAACCATACAAATGATTGAAGACCCAAACATGACCAAATCATCACAAGCAAAACATTGAAATTGAACGTCATGGATGATTTTGAATAACTTAAAACTAAATAAGAAACATAAAAAGCTTCTATTGTAGCAGGATTTTTTCATCATTGCAACGGTAAAAGCTAAAAGAAAACTACTGGAAGAAGGTGCCAGGACCATATTCGTTAGAAAACTCAAGTTGTTACACTCAAAAACAACATATTGCAGCAATCATGAAAAAATTTCAGTAGGCCCATATTCACCATAGCCAATGTGTAAACTGTACAAGGTCTAAATCAGAACGTACTTAGTAAAGGATATCACAACTCTGGTGTTCTCTACAAGTGCGTCAATAGTTTGAGAGTTGATTCCATGACACTTATATGTTCGAGCTCTGAAGGTCCTGAACTAAATTGGCCAAGAAGGGTAAGCTATTGTCCGACACTGAAATGGAACTGGATAGTGAGAGGATCGACAAATGGAGCTGTATAGCACTGGAAAAGTTTCAAATCCCTGAATCAATGATTCTACACTTGGTAACATCACGTTTAGTAAGCATCCGACAAGAGTTTGCAATTCTACTAGGTTGCATCAGTAACATATCTGCAACCGTCAACGATCATAGACTTCAGAGATCCCACATGCAGCTCAACTATGGCTGAAACCAATATGTCTGTAACATTGAGATAGCCTCTTAAATTCACTGCCACCAAATTATCTACACAACTCTAAACAAGAGGAAAGAGCCCCTCATCAGCTCTAATCAATGGTAATTGCTTACTCCAGGACAATTGTGAATAGACAAAGAGTTTAGATGAGGGAAGTTCCTCGCGATGTCCAACAAAGACTTGTCAGTAATTATTGGTCATAAGAAAAGATCATGCTTCCCTAACAGATGACACCCATGTGGAATCTTAGTTAATCCTTCATCTTCAATAGAAGACAAATTCAACAAGGAAAGATCTTTGATATTATGGCAACCTCGAATGATAGCCTTTAGAACAGTATCAGTCACACCACACTGAAGGTTATTTCCCTGAATAGATAGCTTAGCTAAACCACCACAATTTGCAGTTCCAACAGCAACAACAACAAGTCTGATATATGTGGCTTTCCTACCAACAAGGCACCTGGATAGACAGCCCTCACAATCTATACCATTAGTTTCAGAGGCAAATGTGTCATCCCTGGGATGTTTCATAAAAGGGTAATCCGGCATATGGAAACACAAGCACAAACACTTTTCTCTTGGCCATCGGGAAGACGTTTGAATACCTCAAAGAGCCATTCATCTAGAAGGATTTCAATGGAAGACTGTTGCTTTTAATCAAAAGCGTTCGGGACCCAACTTCTCTTAAAAGAAGGAAAATATACACCCCAATTTTTCCAACGTTACAACAATAGAGAGGATTGTTTTGGACTTCCTAGAAATCAGAAGATTAATAACATTAGATAAACCCTAGAACAGAAAATAAAAAATTTCTTAGGAATATACATGATATACCCAAGATAAATTTTCCCTCAATAAATATTTCTAGTCTCAAATCTTAATTTGGAACACCATTTCTGGTAGGGTTCCATGTTTGGTTTGTGTTCACGGGGTTCTGAACGAATCTAGAGGGCTTATTTCATGATTTTATTGAGTTGTTATTGCTGATTTTGCTGATATCTAGTGCTATTTATTTTGTTCTCCACATTCGCAGCTTACCTTTCGCATTCGCGGAGGTCAAGTGGTTAGACCTCCAGGTTCGCGGATGAAGGATCCACGTTCATGGAGTTGAGGTAGTCTTGACCATCGCGTTTGCAAAGGGTCAGTCCCTCATGACATCCGCGTTAGCAAATTGTTAAAAGTATACCTGAACTATGACTTATTTTATGTGACAAGTTTTGTTAATTTTCACCTTTTTCAAACTTCCAAGCATCGTTTTAAAGAATATCTTCAAGGTTTTTCATGGAAAATCCATTGGGTAACTATTTTCTAACCTATTTCTTCAATTTTTATTGATTAAATTGTGTTTTTAACTTAGAAATTGGGGTTTTTAATTAAGTAATTTAGGGATTCAGACTTTGATTAGTAAATTGTTGATTTCTCCCTCATTTTAACTTCATTTTGCAAAACGATTTTCATTGTTAAAATCCTTATTACTTGGAGCGCATTTTCATGTATTAAATTTTAGATTTCGAGTTACGTTTTCTTACATGTGATTTTTGATCATTTTACTTTTTCACTCAAATTGATTGATTCTAGTGTCATTAGATTCATTATGTGATTTTGATGATATATTTGAATAGATTGTGGTAATTTGGATTATCGTGGAAGGGGAAAAGTTGTGGACTTAACTAGATTGGAGATATTTTCTGTGGAAAGTAGACTTCTAACATTATATTAAGTATGCTTGAACCTTGTATGCTCTAATATTTATGTAATCAGACCTTCTAATTGGTATTTATCTCCAAGCATGAATACATTTTGACTTTTTATTATCGTCCGACCATTACTGAGGCTCTTTCTTCTATTCAATACATAATGACTAAAGCCAACTTTGGTTGGTTAATCCGATCCGTTCATCGATCCTTTGTTCGCCCGCTACTACACAGGCCAGTGTACTCTTATCGCTAACCCCGATAGAGGCTATACTCTAAGAGCCAACTAACTCATTATCTTTGGACGCAAGGATTAAGAAAGAGCAATGTATCAATGGTTGAGTGTACCTTAAACTCAGGAACAAGAAATGGAGATATTAAGTTAAGGTGCCGCTTTCCGGGTAGAATTCTATCTTCTTAGGCTTTGACTATGAGATTACAGACTGAGTAATTGTTCATGTGGTAAAATCTTGACTTGTGAATTAATTGTGAACTCGTAATACATGAGATCATGTGAATTATTTGATATTGATATCAAGATGGTACTTATAGTGAGATATGATTAATACAGTTAACTTGATGATATTGAGACTGTGGCTATATTAAAATCATTATAATATTAATACTGTGATGAAATTGAGATCATGCACATTGCATTCACTATTATTTGTGCATTAATACTTATGATGGCTATGACAATGGGATGAGTAAGGGAACATGTGGATTGGTGGTCATGGTCTCTATCGATTGATGTTTAGTCAAGGTTTCTACCGACGAGCCCAGATAATATGCCGACTGATTATTTTGTGGCCGAGGTCATTTCTAGTCGGGTAAGCATTGTCCGAGGTCATTTCTAACAATGTTCATGAATACATGGTCCTTGTATGGCCCCTATAGTTTCTGGCCTGAGTTTACCAGCAGATTTATATCATAGGATAGACATGCATCATAATTATTTGACAATGCATTACATTATTTACATCTCATGGCATTCACTCAGTCTCATATCATTCCTTCTCAATAATATTATATGTATCATTTATGATATTGGATATCTATTGTACAATTTGACTTGAGCATCAGTTGGATATTTTGAGATATGATGTTATGTGATGGGGTGTGTGTGTGTCTGTATTCTTGTGATTTGTATATTGTATTGTGCTAGAACATTTTTGAGTGCATATGTGTAGCTCAACAGTAGGTAGTTGGGTGTTAAGGAGTCCTTCTGTTCTTGATTGCTTTACCTTAGGTTAATTTCATTTGCTGAGTTCCTTGTTGATTGGTGCTCACCCCTTGTTATATTTTCGTAGATTATGAGCCCGATACCTCTTCCTAGATATTCTTCATTACAAGATCAAGCGTCCAGATCATTCATGAAGTAGTTTCTTATATCTTCACTAGACCTTCGAGGATTCCATTTTATGTTTTGTTCTATTTGAGAACTAGACATTGACACTTGTATTTTATTGAGTATTGTATATTTATAAGTTTATACATCTAACACCAGTTCGAGAATGGTGTTAGCTTTTGATTTTCTATGCTTATCTATCTGATTAGACTCTTTATCTTCCATTTTTATTGTAATGTTGGTTTATCTAGGTATTGGGCTGACTCGCCTTGGTGGGTAAGGAGAGTGCCATCGCAACAAATTTTGGATCGTGACAATTTTTATCAGAGCCCCAGATTCATAGGTCTCACATGTGTACAAGCCCAGTCTAGTAGTGTCTTGAGGATCGGTGCAAAGATGTCTATTACTTATCCTTGAGAAGCTATAAAGATTGTTAGGTGAAAGGGGAGAGATTGTTGCCGGGGTTTGTGTAGCCGCTCTAGCGGTATCGTATTTAATAGAAATTAAGCTTTTAGGCGTGATCTATCTCTCTGCTTTTCATAGTCAAGATGTGCAGCTCTATAATTCTATAATTCGGATTAAGTTTATCGTTGGATGAACTGCATTGCTGATATTGATCCCAAAAAAAAGACGGTAGGTACAGCTAGGCCGTGAACAGCCAACCATCATACTGTAAAAATTGGATAGGTTCGATTTATAGTCATTAGGGCCTCCTAAAACGATCTACTAAATTCATCGAGTTGTTCTAAAGGATCAAAACGGCCAGTTATTAATGGAATTCCTTGTCGGCTCTCTGTAAAATACTCGTTTGGCCGCGGAGATTGGCCCTCGAGTGCAAAGGCAGAAGGGAGCTTGACTGCAAGACCCACCCGTCGAGCAGGGACGAAAGTCGGCCTTAGTGATCCGACGGTGCCGAGTGGAAGGGCCGTGAAAATCGTTAGGTATGAATATGTTAGATACCTGTGACTCGATTGGTGAAATAGTATCTCTCCCCCAAAAAGCATGTTTTTTTTACCGACGCACAAAGAAAATATTTTGAATTGGGTTCAAGCTTTCCCCAGCCCCTTCTCATCAATGGACTCCTGACGTATACGAAGGAGTCTGGTCTAAAATTCCTGAAAAATTCGCTTTTTATGATTACATCGGCAATAATCCGGCAAAAGGAGGATTATTCAGAGCAGGTTCAATGGATAACGGAGATGGGTTCTATTTTACTTATTTCTAATCAATTTGTTTGTGGGTTTTGTTTAAGCGTTGAGTGGTTGTGTGTCCTTTGGACAGATGGTGAGGACTAGAGCTATAACGGCTACTGCACAATGGGTTGAAGCTTCTAAGACTGATATTCAGACCCTTGCTAGGGTTAGAGGCCGAACCAAAGGTTGAGGTAGTGGGTGGGTCCAAGGAGCAGCATTGGTGAGAGATTATGAGCATGGTATCTCCCTCGAGCAAGTTATGGAGCCTAGGGAGGATCAAGTTCCTTATGACTGTGTTGTAGCAGCACTACTGTAGGATACAATTTTGTGAGTTCTAGGTGTGTTAGAGACTTTAGGCCAGGCAAGTAGCCCAGCTGATACACCGAGTACTCCCCAGACATGAGTTAGGGTTAAACCAATGGGTAAGCAGCAGGCCCTTAGGCCCATATATAGGTTGGATAGCCATTTCCAACATCTATTATTTAGATCCCTCCCGTTGTTGTCTTTGCTAATGATGAGCAGCATAGATACGAGATGTTTAGAAAGATGGATCCGTTTTAGTTTTAGGGTGGGAAGTCCGAGGATGCATATGAGTTTTAACTACTTGAGATAGATCTTTTATATTGTGGTGTTAGTTGAGACTCATTGCGTGTTGTATGTTACCCTGCAACTCCGTGGACCAGCCAGGGAGGGATGGAGGATTGAGTTAGGATCCCTTCTAGTTGGGTCTCCTTAGATGACTTGGGAGACATTTTCCAATTCCTTCTATGATCGATTTGTTCCTTGGAGTGTTTGTGAGTAGAGCTGTCCAAGGTTCAGAGTTTGAGATAGGGAACTATGATGGTTTCTGAGTATGAGATTTGTTTCTGTCAACTAGCTCGGCATGTAAAAGCTGTATTTCCAACCTAGGCAGAGAGAGTTTGCCAATTTGTGAGAGGGTTGGCTTATTCCATTAGATAGTCAGTATTTTGGGTGTCTGGAGATGGAGCATCTTTTCAATTAGTAGTTAGTGCCACCAAGTAGGTGGAGCTCATGTAGAGAGAGGAGTTTGGCGACCCCTAAATAGTTCGTACATCAGGATAGTACTCAGGTGCCTCATCAGGAGGCTGAGGTATGATAAAGGAACGTGGTTCGTTTCAGTACCGCGAGGTTAATGTAGTTTTGCAAACTTCAGAGGGAGGTCAAGGTCTCTATGATTCTAATAAGTCAGGTCAGAGTTCATCTAGTTCCCAACTGTCGGTCGGGGGTGGTTATAGTATCCCTCTTATTTAATCACAACAGCTATCCACCCTTAGATGATATTTTGGGTGTGGAACTCTTGATCATATGATTTGACAGTGCCCTATGTAGACTCACTCTTGGGCTCGCCATTCTTACACCACAAAACCGATCAGAGATCTAGCACCATCATCTAGAGGTTCAGCCCCGCAGACTAGGGGTTAGGGTAGAGGTCTGGTCGATAGAGGTGAATGCACCAGAGTTAGAGGAAACAGGCTATACTTCCACACATTATGGTTGTAGAAGAGAAGCTTCTACTAGCAAAGGACGGGTAGGCCATTGCTATGCTTTTCCAGGTAGACCCGAGGCTGAGACCTCTGATGTTGTCATCACAGGTATTGTTTGGGTTAGCCATCGTCCTGTGTTTATCATATTTGATATTGGCTCCACTTATTCATACATGTATGCATATTTCTCCTTGGTGTTTGATTTTTCATGTGATACTATGTTTGCGTTTATTTAATATGTTTCGACCCCAGTATGTGAGGTCTTTGTAGTAGATCAGGTGTATCGATCCAGTCTTGTGACTTTAGCTACTATAGATATGATTATATTAGACATAGTAGATTTTGATGTTATTCTTGGTATGGATTGGCTATCTCTATATAGTGCTATTCTTGATTATTCAGCCAAGACCATTACCTTAGTCATGCTAAGCAAACCTAGGATAGAGTAGCAGGTTTGAATGGTGTTTATCCTAGAAAGGAAATATCTTATATTCGGGCTCAAAAGTTGATTGATAAAGAATGTTTAGCTTATTTGGTTTTTATTTGTGATATTGTTGCAGAGTCACCTTTTACTGAGTCTATTCTAGTAGTTTGTGAGTTTTCGAATGTGTATCCTACTGATCTATCGGGAGTCCCTCTTGGCATAGACAGTTATTTTACTACCTATCTTGAGCAGTGCATTTAAGTCCTTTGTATCACTTCTTATCATATGGCGCTGGCTGAGTTGAAGTAGCTAAAAGAGCAGCTCCAAGATCTATTGAGCAAGGTCTTTATTCACCCTAATGTTTCACCTTGGGGTGCCTCGGCCTTGTTTGTAAAGAAGAAGGATGGGTCCATGAGGCTGCATATTTACTATAAGGGTCCCCTACAAGGGTCACACGGTCTATACAAAGGCACACGAACCGTATGTCCTTCCGTGAAGCATCACTTAGGAAATATTTCACAGACAAAGTTCACAGACGGTGATTCCACACTTAGAAAATTCTCAGACCAATGCCCATACGGAGGCCTATTCAGACTGTGAAAAGTTAAACGATTCTTGAGAGGTTCTTGTGGTCCAAGCCTATGCCAAAATGTGATTTTTGAGGCCAACACCACTCACACAAGCCACCACACAGTCCATAAAGTGCCACACAGATTATGTGGGGTTCATATGGTACGTCCCTTGGTCTTAAACTCCAAATTAAGGCCCGCACTTGATACACAAGGCCAAGGGTCACCTCAAGGTCCCTCCACATGGTCTGTGAAGGTGCCCATATGGTGTCATCTTGGTCAAAAATAATTCGGAACCAATTTCCAAGCACCATAAAGGTCGTACCAAGTCCAGATCCTTACATTATCTCCCCCTGGGGAACATTCACCCTCGAATGTGCTAGGATAAGGCTTGATAGGATTGACTTAGAACATGAAACATCTAAACACAAGATACAATGCATATTTCATCACTTGAAAAATGTAAAGTCATTAAAACTCATATCAAAACATCTTCAAATCATTCAAAACATCTTTAAAATAATTTTCGTGCACATGTATGCATGTCAGGTCATGAAACTCAAGAGTAAAAGAATTATGGCCATTTGATAGAGGAGGAACCTAATAATTTAGGCTTGAGTAGATTGGGAAAGATGAGGATATCGTTTCATCATGTCCAACTCCGCCTCCTATGTAACACCCTCCACAGATTGATTTCTCTAAAGCACCTTAATCGAAGTCACATCCTTGTTGCGAAGCCGCTTCACTTCCCTTTCCAAGATGTCAATCGGGATTTCCTCATAAGACAAGTTTGCCTTAACCTCAAAGCCTTCTTATTTTCTCAACATAGACACATGGAAACCTGGGTGAATAGAACTCAAATTCAAAGGCAAATCCAATCTATAAGCAACATTCCCAATCTGCTCAATAATCTTATAAGGACCTACATATCAGGGACTCAACTTTCCCTTCTTACAAAAACACATTACACCCTTCACGGGTGAGACCTTCACATACACGCATTCTCCAACATGAAACTCAAGATCCCTTTTCCTAACATCCAAATAAGACTTTTGGAGACTTTGAGCCATTTTCAACCTCTCCCCAGTAGACTTCACCTTCTCCATATCTTCCAACACCAAATCCAGGCTAATCAAAGCTATCTCTCCAACTAAAACTACCCCACCGGAGATCTATATGTCCTACCATATATATATGGAGCTATCCCGATGCTAGAATGAAAACTATTTTTATAGGAAAAGCTTTAAGTGGGAGATGATCATCCCAATTACCCTTGAACTCTAGCACACAAGCCCTCATCATGTCCTCCAAAGCTTGAATTCTCCTTTCGGCTTGTCCATCGTTTTGAGGATGAAAAGCGGTACTTAACTTCACCTTGGTACCAAGTACTTTTTGAAATGACCTCCAAAAGTGAGAAGTAAATTAGGTGCCATGATCCAATATTATAGACCAAGGCACATATGCAACCTCACCAACTCTAGTATATACAACCTTGCATAATCTGTGGCACTAAAGGTAGTCTTGATCGGTAGGAATTGAGCCGATTTAGTCATCTAATCGACACTAACCCAAATTGAATTAGACTGACTTCGGGTCTGAGGCAAACCAACCACAAAATCTATGTTCATACCTTCCCAATTCTAATTAGGAATATGAGTATCTTGAACCAAACCACCGGGCCTTTAATGCTCTACCTTCACTTGTTGAGAATTAGGACATTCTGATACAAACTTGGCTATATCCTTCATCATATCATGCCACTAATACATTTCCCTCAAATCTCGTTACATTTTGGTGATCCCGCATGAATGAAATAATGAGAGTTATGGGCTTCACTCTTGATCACTCTCCTAAGATCATCATTATCCAAAACAAACAACCGATCTTGATACCGAAGCACACCATCTCCCTCTTGGGAGAAAACCTCTATCTTCTTTTCAGCAACTGACTTCTTCAACTCGACCAACGACGAGTCTAGATCTTGCTTATCCTTGACATCAACAACCACAGAAAATTCAGACCTATTCTGAACATGAATACCACCCTCAGTAGAGTTAGCTAACCTAACACCGAACCTAGCCAAATGGTGAACATCTTTTGCAAACTCCTTCATCCCTTTATTAATATGAGCTACACTCCCCATAGATAGTCTACTAAGAACGTCGGCTATAACATTTGCCTTGCCGGGATGATATTGATCACTCATGTCGTAGTCCTTAAGGAGTTCCAACCACCCCTTTTGCCTCAAGTTAAGATCTCTTTGGGTGAACACATATTCTGAACTCTTGTTATCGGTGAAAACATAAATTGCTTTGAGTCGGGTGTCGGGTTAATATGCTCATGCACCTCAATTGCTTTGATGCATAAGCTATTACCTTACAATGTTTCATAAGCACACAAACCAACCCAGTCCAAGAGGCATCATAATATACTACAAATCCATCCAAGCCATCCATTAGAGTTAAAACAGGAGTCGATGTGAGTTGATCTTTCAAAGTCTGAAAACTCTTCTCACATTCATCCAACTATACAAACATAGCCTTATTTTGAGTCAACTTTGTCAATGGGGATGCAGTAGATGAGAAACCATCAATAAATCTTTTATAATAACCAGCCAACCCAAGAATATTTCGAATATCTGAAGCAGTCAATTCTTCACAGCCTCAGTCTTCTTTGGGTTAACCTTAATACCAAACCGGATGCCACATGACCAAGAAAAGCTACCTCACCTAACAAAAACTTACATTTACTAAATTTAGCATACAATTGCTTCTCCCTCAAAGTCTGTAGAACCAACCTCAAATGATCTATATGCTCCCGCAAACTTCAGGAATAAATAAGGATATCATTGATGAAGACCACCACAAAACTATTAAGAAATGTCTTTGTAATGACCCGTTAAGTTATTTTGAAAATTAGTCCTCTTGACTTCCTAAACAATTTACCTCGTAAAACTTTATTGGGCACTTTGGACTATGCGATAACCTAAGACTATTGAATTTATGGGTAAGTTTGAAAAATTGATTTAATGGGTGGACTAAATATTAATTTACTTAACATCTTATACCACTTGTCTATGTATTTTAGAAGAAGTTAGTGGGTTTATCCTATTTAATAATAAATCAATCTAGTGTAACAAAAGAAGAGGAGGAGAGGGCTTGATTGAGACCGCCTGTAGCAAACTCAAAACGTCATACATTCAGGTAGAAAATTTTCAAACCTCAACTCTTTGTTTAAATGCAATTTACTAGAGATAATGGTGCATTAGTTTCCTCATATTTAAGTGTTAGAGGTCTATTGAAGACTCACAAAACCATACATAGGGTAGTATAATATTAGTTACTGGAAAATAATAATAATTAGTATGGATTGAAATCGAGAAAAGATGATGGCAAACATTAGTGGGCCCCGTGACATTGTAATCATGATCCAGTGATGTAGTATCTATTTGGAAATAGGATTTCTTTAGTTAATATGTTGCCATGCGCTATTGTAAGCTTATGGGCAGTTTTGAGATCTACAACTTGATCTCATACTGTCATTAGTTTAATTACTTTTCGTGTTTGATGTCGTCCTTATAATTATAAATTTATAGTTTAGGTTTTAATACATTGAGATTGACAATTAAATTATCAAATTAGATAAAATTTTGAGGGTAGGTTAGATGTATAATAATATGGGTATTGTTAGTTTTCTAATCTTTTTGTCATAATATATTTGATTAGATCGTGGTGCTACGGATTCTACTCGAAAGGGGAAGGCTCAAGTCCCGCAGTGAGTGCTCAATTATTAAGGCAAGTGGACTTTCATAACTTTGTAATTCTCGTAAAATTCTCAAATTATCCTTTCTTCTATGTATGATTCGTTAAGTATTTTAATATTATAAAAAATGAGGTGATTAAATGTAAATGTTAGGTGGTGTGGTGTTTGTGACACTTGAATTAAAAATGTGGTTAAGTGATTAGAGTTTTATTTTTGAGATAAATTGTTGTGATCGGTGATTATGAGTGAATTTGTTTGTGGACTTCATCTCATGTTAATTCATTCTATGTCACTCACATTTGCATTGATTCTGAATATTGATATGAGTGACATTGTAAAAGTTAGGGCTGAGGTCTTTACCGGTCGAGATATGATGCTGAGATCCGTCCAGGCGATAATATTATACCGAGGTATTTACCGGCAATGTTGTGATGTTGAGGTCTTCTTCAGGGATGTTATGATGCCGAGGTCATTCCCGGAGATTATTGCATTGTATCTCATCCTTACATATTCTTGTGTGGTATGATATTACTCCTACGATTGATTGTGGTATCACTTGTGAGTTATGTCTTGTGATTTGATAATTGTGATATACATAAAACTCTCTCTATTATGTATTATGTGTTATTGGGCTGGACTGATTGTTTGTGTAGGTCGTAGTTGTAGAGGTCGGTTGGGATGAAAGGATTTGGTGTATTCTATTGGGCTTATTCTGTTTTGTTAGTTGACTTGTTGGGTACCACGTTGGCTTTGGTAGTCACCCTTGCTTCAACAGTTATGTAGGTTTTGAGCCCGGACAGTGAGTAGTAATTTTTGTTGATTATCCTAGGCTTCCCAAGAGATTTAGAGAGGTAGTTGTTGTCATCTCGCTGACTCTCTTGTTCCTATTTCTTTTTTCTGTTTTGTTCTATTCGAGAAGAAAGACAGTTCAGACATGTAATTCTTTTGATTTCTGTATTGCTAGTGGCATGCATACATGATAACCAATCCTTGTAAAGTTTTTAAGTTTGTGAATATTTTCAGTTTTAGTTACCTATCGTAGTTAGTTACTCTTGAACCTTATTTCTATTTCTCGTTGGGTATTAGCTTACTTGTTTTGGTAAGATTGAGCAAGCGCCATCATGTCCATTTTTGGGTTGTAAAAGTTGGAACAAAGCCCCAAGTTCATAGGTCTCACGTGTGTATGAGTCAAGTCTAATTAGAGTCTCAAGGATCAGCACAGAAACGTCTAGATTTATCTTAGAGAGGCTACGAAGACTACTAGGAAACCTATTTTTATTTATTCTCTCTTATCATGCATGGTATTCTTTATTAGTAGTGAGTTGTGCTCATGCTTTTTTGACAGATGGCGCGGACTAGAGCTATGATTACTGGTGGTAGAGGGGAGACAGCTCCCGTGACCATGTTGAGGCCCCAGTTAGAGGTAGGAGAAGGGGGAAAGTTAGAGGTCGTGCTCATGGAGTTGCATCGGTGAGAGGAAGTGCCCTAGAGGCGGCACCAGTTAGAGGATAGGCTAGATGGGCTTCTCCAAAGCTACAAATAGAAGTTGATAAGGATCAGGCTCTTCTGGAGCCCACAATTGCAACATTGCTTCAGGACACCCTATTGAGGATGATGGGTATGCTTGAGAACCTCACTCAAGGGGGTGGTGCGACAGGAATGCAGGGAGTTTCTCAGATGAAAGTGGGAGAACAGACTTCGGGGATGTATCATGACCGAGTTCATGATAATCAGGATGTTCAGCCCCCAGTAGTTCCTGCACCAGCTATTGGGGCACAAACCACTCCAAAGGAAGTTTTGGCAACAAATGATTAGCTTAGTTATGAAAGATTTCAGAAGATGAAACAACCTCAATTTCAGGGTAGTAGGAGCGAGGACTCTCATGAGTCTCTAACCTTGTGCCATGAGATGCTAGAAGCAATGGGTTTGGTTGATCAACGTGGTGTCCGTTTTGTTGCATTACAACTACGTGGACCAGCCAAGGAATGGTGGAGGACTTATGTGAGATCCAGGCTAGTCAGATCCCCTTCAGTGGATTGGAGTGTGTTCTCTAGTGCTTTTCAGGACCGTTTCATTCCTTGGAGTGTACGAGAGGAGAGCCGATTGAGGTTTGAGGACGTGACGCAGTGTGGTATGACTATTACTGAGTATAAGGCTCATTTTTTTCAGTTATCTCGACATGCCTTAGCTATAATTCCAGATAAGGTGGAGAGAGTCCACAGGTTTATGAGGGGCTTGAACTTCCCCATTAGATCATATGTATTCAGAAAATCTTGTAGGGGGGCTTCCTTTTTGTTTACTGTGAGCACCGCTAAGAAGGAAGTGTTGCTGGTATGAGAGGTGTTTGGGGACCCTAAGGGGGCTCATACTACGGGGTAGTTTTCAGGTTCTTCATTAGAAGGTAGATGTTCTCAAAGGAGTGGTGGATCTTTCAGGCATTAGGATCCTGGCCATGCATCTATGCCAGCAGCTGAGGGTGGACAGATGTCTCGAGGGTCCACAATTACATCTGTGTTAGCCATAGTAGTTCATTTGGTGGACAACAGTCCTCTACATTGAGGTCTTGCTTTGGGTGTGGGGGTCCAGGCCACTTGATTCAACATTGTCCCTTTCTGATTCATTCCAGACCTCATCGTACTTATTTGGCAGCTCCAGTTAGAGATTCATCTCCGCCGACAAGGGGTTGGGGCAGGGGTAAAAATACTAGAGGTGGCAGGGTTTTAGATAGTGGTTCTTTGGTTCAACATGGGGTACATCAAGGTGTTGCTCAGACCGGGGGTTGCAGAGGAGCTCAGTGCTATTCTTTTCCTGGGAGGCATGAGGCTTAGGCTTCAGATGCAGTAATTACATGTATTGTTCTAGTCTGTCATCGGCCTACATCTGTGTTATTTTATCTTGGATCTACCTATTCTTATGTGTTTACATACTTTTCATTTGGGTTTGATTTATTGTGTGATCTGATGTTAGTGCCCGTGCATGTTTCCACACCAGTAGGTGAGCCTTTAGTGGTAGATTGAGTGTATCGATCCTATCTTGTTTCTCTTGCTGGATATGATACTTGGGTAGATATGATTATTCTTGAGAGGGTAGAATTTGATGTTATCTTGGGTATGGATTGGCTTTTTCCTTATCATGCTATTTTTGATTGCTATGCAAAAACTGTCACCTTTGTCATGCTCGGTGTACCAAAGAATGAGTAGAAGGGTTATAGTGGTTCTTATCCTAGCAAAGTTATTTCGTACATCCATGCTCAGAAATTGATTGATAGGAGGTGTTTGTCTTACTTAGCTTTCATTCGACATACTAGTATCGAACCACCTTTTAGGGAGTCTATTCTCGTGGTTCAGGATTTGTCGATATGTTTCCCTCTGACCTTCTAGGTATTCCTCCTGATAGGGATATTGAATTTCCTACTGATCTAGAGCAAGGCACTAAGCCCATCTCCATCCCTCCATATAGAACGGCTCCAATTGAGTTGAAAGAATTGAACGAGCAACTACAAGACTTAATGAGCAAGGATTTATTCATCCTAGCGCGTCATCTTGGGGTGCCCCATTCTTATTTGTGAAAAATAAAGATGGGTCTATGAGGATGTGTATTGATTACAAGTAGTTGAACAAGGTGACTGTCAAGAACAAGTACCCTCTTCCCCATATTGATGACTTGTTTGATAAGCTACACGGAGCAGCCTTGTTTTCTAAGATTGACTTGAGGTATTGTTATCACCATCTGAGGGCTAGAGCATCAGATATCCCTAAGACAGCTTTTCGAACCCACTATGGCTACTATGAATTTTTGGTGATGTCATTTGGGTACACTAATGCCCCCCAAGCGCTCATGGAGTTAATGAATAGGGTGTTTCATCCGTAAGTAGATTCTTTTGTAATAGTATTCATTGATGACATATTGGTATATCATGTTCGCCATGTGAGGATAGTATTACAGAGGTTGAGGGAGGAAACATTATATACAAAATTTTCCAAGTGTGAGTTCTAGCTTTATTCGGTGGTATTCTTAGGGCGTGTGGAGTCTAAGGAGGGGATTAGAGTGGATCTGGCTAACGTTGAGAATGTTAGAGGTTGGATACGACCTACTTCATCTATCGAGATTCGCAGTTTTGTGGGGTTAGCTGGGTATTATCGATTGTTGATTCAGGGGTTTTCTTCCATTACAGCCCCATTGACTAGATTAACTCAGAAGAATGTAACATTTCATTGGTCCGATGAGTATGAGGCGAGCTTCTAAAAGCTTAAGTCGTTGTTGACTTCATCTCCCATTTTGACACTACCTAAGGTAGGTGTGGACTTTATGGTGTATTGTGATACTTCAGAGGTTGGATTAGGTGGTATGTTGATGCAAAAGGGGAAAGTGACTGCCTATGCTTCTAGACAGTTGAAGGTTCATGAGAAGAACTACCCTACCCATGACTTAGAGTTAACGACTGTGATTTTTGTGCTTAAGTTGTGACGTCATTACTTATATGGTGTAAATTGTGAGGTCTTCACTGACCATAGGAGTCTTCAATTTATTTTCAGTCAGAACAATCTGAACTTGAGGTAGCATAGATGGATTGAGTTGCGAAAAGACTATGATTTGACCATCTTATATCATCCGAGGAAGGCTAATGTGGTGGCCGATGCCTTGAGTAGAAAGACTTCTAGCATGGGGAGTCTAGTTGCCATTCGAGTTAAGAAGCGACCTTTGGCCAGGGATATTCAGTGTCTAGCTAATGGCCTAGCCAAGTTGCCGCTTTCTAATTAGAGTGGTGTACTTGCTTTCATCGAGGCTCGTTCTTCCTTGATGGACCAAATTCGAGAGCGCCAGTTTGAGGATGAAAAGTTATGTCTCATCAAAGACAAAGTGGCTAGAGGAGAGGCTAAGAAAGCTATGCTTGATCCTGATGGTATTTATAGGATTGGGGGTCGAATTTGTGTGCCTAAGGTGGGTGACTTGATTAGATTGATTCTTGATGAGGCTCATTGTGCTCGTTATTCTATTCATCCAAGAGCAGCGATGATGTATCTTGACTTGAGTCAGCACTACTGGTGGTGTGGCATGAGAAAAGACGTCTCAGATTTTGTGTCAAAGTGTTTAACTTGTCAACAGGTTAAGTATGAGCACCAACAGCCTGGAGGTGAGTTTCGAAGGATGCCCATTCCCACATGGAAGTGGGAGCGTATCACCATGGATTTTGTGGTGGGTTTGCCCACTACTGTGGGTGGTTATGACTATATCTGGGTAGTTGTGGATCGATTAACTAAGTCTGCCCATTTCATTCCTGTCAAGGTTAAGTATACAATAGAGAAGTTGCGAGCTTTACATCAGTCAGATAGTTTGACTGCATGGTGTGCCTGTTTCTATCATTTCTAACTGTGTTCACTCTTTACTTCACATTTTTGGAGGGCCTTGCAGCATGGTCTAGGTACTCGATTGGATATGAATTCAGCCTTTCATCTCAGATAGATGGACAGTCTAAGAGGATGATTCAAGTGTTGGAGGATATGCTTCTAGTGTGTGTGATCGAATTTTGTTCTCGTTGGGCCAACACTTGCCCTTACAGAGTTTTCCTATAATGATAGTTATCACTCTAGTATTCAGATGGCTCCATTCAAATCTTTGTATGGTATACGCTGTAGATCTCCGATTGGTTGGTCGAATTGCACTGAGATGGACTCATTAGATGCAGATTTTCTTAGGGATGCTATAGAACCGGTCCATATGATTCAGGGTAGGTTGTTGACCACTCAGAGTCAATAGAAGACTTATACAGATAGGAGGGTTCGAACCCTAGAGTTTATGGTAGGCGATCATGTTTGGCTTAGAGTGTCACCTATGAAGGGTGTTATGCGGTTCGGTATGAAGGGAAAGCTTAGCCCTCAATTCATTGGCCCATTTGAGATTTTGGAGCGAGTTGGAGAGTGGCCTATAGAATAGACTTGCCACCTAGCTTATCATCTGTACATCCTATGTTTCATGTCTCCATGCGTAAGAAATATGTGCAGAATTAGTCTCACCTACTTTCATTTTATTCGGTGGTGTTGAGTCCAAACTTGTCATTTGAGGAGGAGGAGTCCAGACTTCCTCGGAAGTGCACCGGTCTTGTCCCTTTTTTGAAATACTAGAATATCATTAGTGAAAGGAAAATCAGGTTGTTGAAAAAAGGTATAACGACCGAACTTTTGTCATCGTTAAAGCTTTTTAACGATCGAATTTAATTCGGTTGTTAACTTTTAATGGCAGAGCTTTTAATGATCGTTGACAACGGGATTTTTACCGGCCGTTATTAACTAATAACGACCGGATTTATATTTTTAGCAACTAAATTTCACCTCATTAAAGACCTATTTTCTTGTAGTATTAACCCTAAAGTAAGTATACAAGTATAATTTCTTTTGCTAATGATTGTAATATATTCACGCACATTACATATTTCCTTGTAGGGAAAACAAATAAGCTCAGAAACTAGAAAAAAACAAGATACATACTACTTTACTGTTTTATACTTATTGGTATACAACAGATGAACAAGGTAACTTTCTAGCACACTGTTTAAATGATATAGTTTGATTTTCCGTATCAGCACCAATCAACTGTTTGTCTCTCTAAGCTTGTATCATCCAATCAGTTCTACTCAACACAAAAACCATAAGACATTCACAAACAGCTTGAGCAACCAACAAACCGAAATAAAAGCCCAACAAGCCCATCTCCATCACTAAGCCCAAAATAACTACGAGAGGCAATATAAGTCCGTAGAAAGAGCCCAAGTGTATGTGAAAAGCCAGAGTTGGCCTTGCGCTGCCCCTCAAAGCATCACAACCGGTGCTTTGTGGAAAGTCGCCCAATTCACACTACCCCATCACCGGCATTGTCGTTGTTGCCAACCATGAAATTGACTTGTTTTTTATAAAAGCCTTGCCCCAAGTTCTTTTTGATGTTGTCATAAATAGCATTGCTAGGAAGCTTGTATGTATAGCACACACAATTGCTACATGACATGAAGTCTTTGCTTTATTAGGCCTATTTGCTCCCAACTCATTCGCAGCTCTTGTAGAAACGGATGAATTTGATGCTGATAGAAATATATAAGCAAGTGAAGTTGCTTGTATGAAATTCCCATAGTAGACATTGCCTCTGCATCATTAGAAAGAATCCCTAATAAATACATCATCAATACATACCACCCATCACTCTAAGCGTACAACGGAAAACAAGAACCAGAATTGGTTTCCACGCATGAAAGCATTAAGCTGACCAACCTTAAGATTTTCTATGAACCCCAGAAAAATTAACTTTAAAAAAAGAACAAGTAGATTGAAATCAGCTATCACCATAACTGTAGCAGCACCTTTAATCCCAAGGACAAGTTGACAGCTAAAGAAATAGTTGACAGGGGCATACAAAAGCAACTGAAAAAGCAACACTAAAAGTAACAGGGAAAGTATCATTCTGAGTTCTCAAGTAGATTTTGAGAGGATTAATAATCGATTGAAAGAAAAGATTAGGGAGACAAAAAGACATAAGTGGAAGCAATTGATGAAATGATTAGATCTTGGCCACAGAAAAGGAGTACACAATTGTGTGTGCCACAAGAGAGAAATGGTGATGGATTGAAATTACACAATCTAGATGGTATGTTAGAGGGTTTGAACCATAAGTGTCCATTGCTTAGCACCAAAAGCTTGAGAAGATATAACCTCCATACCCATAGCATGGCCAAAAAGAACAAAGTAGCCAGAGATATTAGTTATGCCAATAGATAAAGATCCACCGTCAAATGGATGACACCCATGAGCAATCTCAGATAATCCTTCATCACCAACAAAATACACATTACATAGGGAAAGATATTTGAGAGAATGATGACCTCGAGCGATAGTCTTGAACCAGCATCAGTCACACCATGCGGAATATTATTTTTCCCGAATAGATATCTTAGCTAAACCTCCACAATTTGCTGTTCCAAAAGCAATGGCATCAAGTCTGATATTTGTGGCTTTCCTACCAACAAGGCACGTGGTAAGATATCCCTCGCCATCTACCCATTGGGCTCGTTACCAACAAGGCACGTGGTAAGATATCCCTCGCCATCTACCCATTGGGCTCTTGGCAAATTTATCATCCCTAGGATGCTGATTAAAAGGGTAAGCCATTTCTTGGAAACACAAGCACTTCTCTTTTGTCCAATAGGAAGACGTTTGAATATCTCAAAGAGTCAATCATCTGGAAGGATCTCAATGGAAGGCTGCTTCTTCTGCTCAAAAGAGGCAGGGATCCATGTCTGTCTTCCTGGAAATCAAAAGATTAAAAACATCAGAGAAAGACCAGATTAACAAATAAAGGTTTCTTAGCAACATACATGATATACCCAAGACAAAGTTTCCCTCAATAAATATGTTCTTCGTGGACTATACATCTTCAATACGTATAAGTAAATCTAGTTATAAATAAATACACGGACGATAGCTTTGTTTGCAACCTCTGTCCAAGAAATGATAAACGTTGTCTTCACAATCAATCACAGCTTGCAGTGTGAAAGAGATCGATAAATAAAAATTAACAACCTCTGGAATAAAAAGCAAAAACTAAGGAAAAGTCACGGGCTTTAAGAAGAAACATGAAAAAATTAAGAACAAAAATAATCCTCCGTGCTTATAGATGGGTATATACGAACCTTCCAAGAGTGCTTGAAACACAGCTACATAAACCTTGTTGGTAAGAGTTTGATTCCCCAAATTATAATCCCCTCTCCATTTTCCTTAACCCTAACCCCATTCTTTTTTTTTTCAAAAAACTACTATACACAGATTTTCATCTTGTTTTTATAGGATGAACGGTCAACTTTGTCCTAGGTAAAAAGATTTTTATTTGACCTTTTTTGTTTATTAGATTAAAAATACTTTTGTACAAAATAAAGGATAAGATGATTAATAAAAGGTGAGGATTGAGATTACGCCATAATAGGATAGGATAAAGGGTAAAATTGGTCTTTTAAATAAAATTTGATCTTTTTGATTTTATAAGTATAACATTAATTTTCAAAGATTCTAAGAACATTAAAAATATTAGACAACCTATTTTATATCTTTATCTAAATTTGAATCATAATAGTTCACATATAGATACACTTCATTAGTTTCTAATTAACTCATTATATTTTTCTTCACTATTTTGTTTTCTTTTTTGAGATAGATGCTTGAGTGGATGATGTTTTAGAGACAGTCTCTCTATCTCCATGAGATAGCGGTAAGGTATGCGTACTATGAAAATAAAGATGATTTTTTGGAGGTTCAAATATCTTAGATATTTGATAAACCTTTCTAGAATTTTGTAGATTAATATGCTTGATATTTGTATTTAAGAAAAATCGATAAAGTCTAGAGTATACTGTCATGCCCCGGGAGGGTACCCTTGGCGTGGCCGGCACTCAGAGACTATTGCTAGTCCCCAAGCGAACCACTTAGCCTCATTACATCATTCAATCAAATAAACTCCACTAAACAGCGAAAATATAAATAAGTAATGGACATATCTCATCTAAAGTCTCAAATGAATATATAAAATAATGAAGGCTAGTAGGAAGAACTAGCTCACAATCTCAACATCAACACTTGACCATCGTCTATGAAGCCTCTATCATTAATCAAGTGCTGCCAATGACAAATCCATGGCTACCCAAATCAAAATAAAAGAAATAGTCCAATCTAATTTTAAAGCATGATGAAATAAAAGTAGTGGATCCTCTGGAGTAAGGGAGGCTCACCAAATAAGCTTCGAATCTCAGATCGTCAACGGAGCGCTTGTCGATGATCTCTAGTAATTGCCTCTACATCATAAAGTGATGCAGTCCAGAGTGGACGTCAGTACTTGGAATGTACTGGTATGTAAAATAGCTGAATGAAACAGAAACCGGTAGAAAAAATATGGAAAACAACATCAACTCAAAATAAACATCATAATCACATCAAAACAGTCAATTGTCTATCTATGAAAGAATAAAGAGTAGACAAGTGACACATCATTAACTCAGACTCATCAATAGTCTCATCAAACTCAACTCAGAGGAGCTCACCCCCTATCATCTCATCTCATGACTCAACTCAGAGGAGCTCCCCCTCTCTCATCTCATCTAGACTCGGAGTAAGGTACGAAATTTATGGGAGTTTCTCTTAACCGACAACAACCACTTATGAGCCAGTGATTTTACAACATCCCGCCGGTGTTGCCACGGTCGTTCTGTACTTGCCAGGTAGAGAATGAATCAAAACCATAATGGATAAATCCAAGATGGAGACATAAAACTCAACAAGTCCGCTATTGTTTTCAGGGACATAAACTCAAGAAGAGAACCTCTTCTATGCTTGACGACGTAGTTTAATGGGTTTAAGTGGGACTCGCTCTTACCCATTTCGGTGCTCGATACTCCTCCCAACTCAATGCTCATAAAACCTCCATCTCAACCAATCTCGTAGGGACTTTAACCACGTCAATAAATGGTATCTCATAGGGACTCTAACCCTATCATCAATCAAGCTCATAGGAACTTTTGCCCTCTCATCAATCAATATCATCAATGACTCAAGATTTAGAAAAATCATTATGAATCAAGGGAAAAGACACATCGGTGGAGTTCATTTATAGAGACTCATAAAACAATCAAACTCTATCAGCTCATCATCTTTCTCTCATCACAATCACAATCACAATCACAATCAATCAATCAAAATCTTAACTCAAGGCTCTACACTCATCATTCTCTCATCACAATCACAATCACAATCAACAATCACCATCTTAACTCAAGGCTCTAGACTCAATTCTCAAATTCAATATGCATGCTTTTTGAATTAGTCATGTAGGGTTATTCAAATTCTCATGAAAATAATTAATTTAAGAAAGCAATTAGTATGATGATCATCAACATAGAAAACATGTAATTTCAAATATAATTTTCAAGAAAAGCCATCAAAGAACTCATGCATGTAGACTCTTCAATCATCAACTCATCTATGACCTCTATGGGGCACATGAGAGAACAATCCCATATTTTAGTTTAGCCTTACATACATAGAAAGTTGATATTACAATCGAAATTTGATGAATTACTAGCCTTCTTGGAGAAAATCCTCGATCTCGGTAGTTCTTTTAGAGTGGAAGAACTTGGAAAGACATTGCTTGAAATACTTCTATTTGATTCTTGAATTCTTGACTGAGAATCTTTAGAGTTCTTGATTAAGAACAATAATTCTTGAAAAAGAAGAATCAAGGAATCCTCTCTTAGAATTCTTGAATTCGTTTTCTTGAAACCCTTGTGATACGCCCAAATTACACTCCAAATAGAAGAGTAAAGCGGTCGTTGGTCAAATATAGAACTCAACCAGAGTTGAGGTCGATCCCAGAGGGAACACGTAAGAATTATTCTATTAGTGTCGGCTTTCAGTTGTAAATGCTATTCCCAAGATAAACGTAAATAAAGTAAATGGGGGTTGCGTTATTTAATTTAACTAATTTCGTAAAGTAATTAATAAAGACGTTCCGATTTTTAGACAGATAGAAAAAGGCTAGGGTTGTGTTCCCCATGACATACAATTACGACAACTAAACTGGATTTGTAAATTCATTCTTAATGATGCATGCAAAATCTACAACTTAACTAATATCTAGGTCACCTTTCAGTCCTTCCTAGGTATATCTCACTCCTCTCCTTTCGGTCTCCGAGTGTATGCGATTCTAACCGTTGTTTCTGATCTCAGAATACCCTCACCTTTCGGTCTCAGGCACTTAGACTAGGTTCATGACCCCGAATCTCTGTTGTTAGACTCTTTTCCCAATCACTACATCCCTCTCGGGCATGTAACGAATACAGGCTTACCCTAATGCGTCGACTCATTAAGGCGAAGTTAAAACGAAGAATTTAACAATACATGCGCTGTTTATTTGAACGAATTACCCCCAGTTTGCGTTATCTTAATGGGTCATCATGGTTCCCACAACCCTAGTTGTGGGTTTAACCTAGCATACTATTGATAGTTTGCCCACAACAATTAGAAGAAAGCATAAAGATTGACTTATAATTGAAGAACAAGAATCCGTCTTACAAGCTTCGAACAATAATCACAAACGCGATTCTCACGAATTACAAAAGCCAAACTAATGTTTTTCTCCTTGTTCTCTCTAGTTTCTGCCGTACAAATGAAGTAGTCTAATAAAATAAAACAATACCCTATTTATACAAAGTAAAACTAAGTCGATATAATTTAGGAAAAATAACTTCGGCTTGGGACACGGTCCGTTACACGGACCATCTGGAGTGAGATGGTCCGTGTAAACGGACCGTCTGGGGACTGTCTGCACCAACCCGGTCCGTGACACGGCCCGTGTGGCGTGAGACGGGTCGTGTGGCTCTTCCGTGTGGATCCACTTGCACGAATTCTGATATTTTCGACGAAGGCCCTCCGAGCTACGTCAGTTACACGGCCCGTGACACGGTCCGTCTGACGTGAGATGATCCGTATGGTGGTCCGTGTGAATCTCCTTGCACGATTTCTTTAATTTTCGACGGGTTGCCTTCCGAGCTACGTCAGTTACACGGTCCGTCACATGGTCCGTCTGGCGTCAGACGGGCCGTGTGGCCTGATCGTGTGACTGACGTAGCACGTCGTATCGTGCCACGGTCGGTCACACGGACCGTTTGGCGTACGACGGCCCGTTTGGGCCTTCCGTGGTCTGACACTTGGCTTCGTTTTTCGCCCGTTCCTTGTACTTTCCGCCATTTCCCATGCCTTAGCCATTTTCCTGCACAATATCAAAACATACCCATTAAACCAATAACACCGCTCAAGAACGCCCAATAATTCTATGTCTTAAGCGTCGTAAAAGTCGTATTTTCATGACTCATCAACACCCTCAACTTAGAACCAAAAACACATTACGACACACAAAAGACAAGTCCTTAAAAAGAAGTAAATAGCAACCCCTTTGATCATTAAACTCATGCTCAACACGTATACTTGTAATGTGTTCATATCCCAACTCTGATTAGATCGACCTAAACACGATACTATATCCCGTTGGCTCCTATTAAGTTCGCGAATAAAGATAAACCAGTTATGTATAGCACCCAAATAGTGCGGTGATAGTGCCCCTTACTACAAAGAAGTCTCACACACCATGTAATAATGTAGCACACAGAGACTGGAATGTAGACACTCACGCTCAGAAAGAATTTTCAACCGACACACGAGTATAGACCATATGCTTGCCTTTATTTTCACCACCTTGACTCTCGAATGACCTTTTCAGGATCACTTTAGGACTTTTAAGGCTTGTAACGTAGGCTCGGGCTTGGGTGAGATATATTTAGGATCAAAGTGACTAGCGTTTTGTTCCAAGACCCTGCTTTGACTTAGCCACTACTTTCGGCCTCCCAAAATCTTTGTTTTCCCTATTTTACCACTTTGCTCTGCAGAGAGGCGTGGTTACGTTCCTCGTTTTCTCTCTTTCTTTTTTTTCTTTTTTTTTTTTTATTTTTATTTTATTCACGCCCCAAATTTCTTTAGTCCAACTTTTCTTCTCACCACTCGGATCCTTTCCATCTCTATTCTTCTGCTTCTCTTACAATAGCCACCCTCAACTTAGGATTTTAGCCCGAGTTGAGGTGCACAATATCTTTTCAAGGACCAGGGCCAATAGAAGTCACCCTCAACTTAGGCCTTTGGCCTGGGTTGAGGTTCACAATGTCCTCAAAGGGACCAGGGCCTGAGTATGGTCTACAGATAGATTGGGAACATGGATTGGGTAATAAGAACGAAAAGGTCTATTAAGGCTCAATTATTTGGTTCAAAGGGATAAACTTCATTTGGTTAATGCATTTTAGGTTTAGTGACTTCTCAACAACAATGGCCTAAGATCCTTTCCTAATCCACTCATTCAATCCTTTTAGGGGGACCAACCAGGCAAGTTCTAGCTTACAAGTGTGTCAATTAAATTCAAGCAAATACACTACCACACACATGGCACATATCCCCCACTATTCAACACTACACAACACAGTCAAACTTCAATCGTTAAGATGCCAACTAAACAATGTATATTGTGCTTTCAGAGGATCACAGAATCAGTCCGTATGGGGTACACACCCACAAGTTTCGTGGATTTTCATTTTTCAAATTGGTGGGGTTACTATAAACTCTTATAACCACTTGTCTTTACCACACAAAAGAAACATAATAAACCTAAACATGCAGTTCTACTAGATAATACACCTTCAGAGAAAAGAAACATGGCAAGAAAAACTCGTCAGGGTAAAGATAAGATGCCCCACCCCCAACAAAATACAGTGCAATGTCCCCATTGAACCAGAATACACATCAAAGCAAAAATGGGAGCGGGACATACCTGGGACGCCTTAGGCGTCAGGCGGGTCATCATGGCCCGAACCAACTGGTGGGTCCGGGCATGCAACATCATCAGCTGGCCCATAGTACTTCCGGATGCTCCTGTCCGGGCAGCCTCATATGCGAGGCGCGCCTGCTCTTCCCATGCAGCATCCTCACGCCTCTGGGCCCTCAAAGCTTTTCGCAGCCTCCTCGCTTCCTCACGGTGTGGATCCTCCGGGGGGCTCGTGCGCTGGCTGCGGCGCTTACCCTTGTCCTTATGACCGGAAGCCGTAGGAGCAGGTACTTGGGCCGCAGGAGACACGACCGGGACACCCCAGCCCTCAGTCAGGCTCGGTTCCACCGGGGCACTGAACAATGAGATCAACAAATCTGGCGGCGGAACCGGGGCTGGCGCCGTGGTGTGATACCGGGCATACAACTCTGTGATCTTCTCCCTCATATCCTGCATCGTCTGTACCAAGTGTGGCCGCTCATTATCAGACAAACATCCAAACATACGATGGAAGTAGCCCTCCAACGTGTTGACCTGCTCCTGTAGACTCTGTATCTGACCCACGAGCTCTGCTCGGAGACGGTCCTCAGCCAGCTGCACATGAGCCTGCACCACCTGAGGCACCCTGACCACCATTTGGTCAACAAGTGCCCGTGTCTGTCGTTATTCGGTGGCCATGCGGGCGAGAAGGTCATAAGGGACAAGAGTGTATCCCGGATGCGTCTGAGGGGCCGTGCCACTGCCCCCGGGCTGCTCAGAATCAGGAACGGGCGGAGGGCCCATGGGGGGCTTGTCAAATGACAAGGGCTGCTGTGGAGGAGCCCGCGGAAGCTGCGTCGGAATCCCAAGCCGACGGGATCTGCTGTGATACAATGGGTTGTCGATATCTTTGATCATGGCAATGTTTATTACACCCGTCAGCGATATCTTCCTCTCCAAAAAGTGGGTGGTAGGGACATGGTCCTGCCTGCATAGTGCCCGAATCAGACAAGGAAATGACATACCTGCTCGTTCTGAAAGGGCACGATCTTTTATCTCCATGGCAATAACGCGACCCACATTAATACCCAGGCGGGCCACCAAACTCGCTACCAACGAAGCATGAGAGAGTTGGAGCGTGTTGTCGTTTACTGTGGGTCGAAGCCGGGCCCGCACCACCGACCACCACAACTTTGCGACAAACGTAAGGAGGACTTTGTAATAGGAATCTTGGGGTTAGTCACCCAAGGTGCCTCCATCCCCTGGAGCGCAATCTGCTTCGCAATACACTGCAACTCCTTGAGCTCCAGAACGGGCGGTTCCTCGATAGAGTGTTTCGCCGGAGGTGTTGGCCTATTTTGCAAATCCAAGTCCAACTTCCTTGGCACGAACGGTCTGGTCCCCATGCCCTGCAAGGCATAGATGGTGTCGTTGTACCCCTCAACACCATCTTTTGGGAAGTTCATCAGCACTGCTGCCAGTGGGTCGACAGTCATCTTTTCCTCCAACGAGGCCTCAGAAACGTTGTCGTCATCAATATCCAGGATGGACATCACAGCTAACTCCTTAGGCCTTTTCATGGCAGCACACACACTGAATTTTTCCTCTTCGGTCTTTAACCAGAATGTGAGTTCACCTCGCTCGACGTCCACCAGTGCCCTGCCGGTTGCCAAAAATGGCCTTCCAAGGATGATTGGTACCTCGAAGTCCACTTTACAGTCAAGGATGACAAAGTCGGCAGGGAAGATGAACCTTCCCACTCGAACAAGAACATCATATAGGATTCCCACGAGCCTCTTTACTGATCTATCTGCCATCAACAGCCGCATGGTCGTGGGTGTGGGGGCTCCCAAGCCCAACTGCTGGTAAACTGCCAACGGCATCAAATTAATGCTGGCACCAAGGTCACAAAGAGCTCGTGCAAAGTCATATGCACCAATGGTGCATGGGATGGTGAAAGCCCCCGGATCTCCCTTCTTTTCTACCAAAGATCTCGTAGCGATGGCGCTACAGTGGTGTAAATTATCGACTAGCTCAATCGTGGCAGTCCTCTTCTTAGTAACTAAGTCCTTCATGAACTTAGCATAGCCAGGCATTTGTTCAAGTGCTTCCACCAGAGGTATGTTCACAGACAGCTCCTTCAACATGGACAGGAACTTCTGGAAGTTGCCATCCTCCGCCTTCTTTTGTAGCCTTTGGGGAAATGGCGGCCTCGGTTTTGGGATGGCTGGCAGATTTTGGCCACTGGGGGTGTCTGTCACTACTACCTTCTTGGTCGACTCGGGCTCTGCTGCCACCGCCTCAGGTTCATCACTCCCAATGTCAACCTGACCCTCCATAGGGCTAGGCATGTTGTCATCGACTTTCACCTGACCTGCATTAGGAACAACAACTGGGTTAGCAAGTACCTGACCACTTCTCGTGGTGATCGCCATGCAGTGGCAATCGTTCTTCGGGTTTTGCACTGTGTCACTCGGGAGTGACCCAGCTTTTCTCTGATTGAATGCCGCTGAAAGCTGCCCCATCTGCTGCTCTAACTGCTTGATTGAGGTGGAGTGCGAATCTACCAGCTGCCTGACATTAGAGATTTCGCTCTTGACATCTCGCACCCCTGCCTCAGTGGCCTCCACTTTGCTAAGGACTTTTGTCATCATATCCTCTAGCTTGGAGTTGCTGCCACCCTCGTTCTGGCGATCACGGTTTCTGTAGCCATCCCTATTCTGCCAGTTCCCTTGGTAATTCTCCCGATTGAAGTTCCGACCTTGGTTACCGGAGTTGAAACCTCGGTAACCCCCTTGACTACCAAGAAACTGTGCTTCCTCATCATAGTCGCTGCCTTGATCGTCATACCTGGGTAGTGGTTCCATTGCTTTGACTTTTTCAGTGCCCCCACCAAGGAACCTCTTCGACAACAAATCAATTTGTGTCCGCATATGGGCCATGTCCTGGTCCCGTTCTTCCTCCTTCTTGCGCTGCTCCTCACTCATCTAAAATACCATCCCTGAGCAGTCTGCCTCTCTAGTATACCATGCCCTGTTGTTCTTTGCCAGTTGATCTAAGATGACCACTATGTCCGGGAAAGTCCTGGACATATATGACCCTCCACAAGCTTCATCAATGATGGGCTTGGTAACGAAGTTGCAGGACCTGTAGAAGACTGCCTTCAAGTGTTCATCGGTAAGATGATGGTTTGGGCACTGTTAGAGCTTTTGCCTGAATCTCTCCCAAGACTGATGCAGCGCTTCATTCGGCATTTGTTTATGGGATCCGATCTCATCTTTGAGTTTCAGTTGCCGTGAAGCAGGGAAGAATCGTTCCAGAAAGGCCTCCTTTAGTTCTCCCCATGTGCGGATGGAATCATGGGGGATCTCGTTCAGCCACCTTATTGCCTCCCCAGACAGAGACAATGGAAATAACCTCAACCTCAAGGCTTGCTGGCTAACTCTTTGAATTTCGGACGACTGGCATGTAGCTAAGAAATTCAGCAAGTGTTGATTTGCATCCTCTGTGGCCGCTCCATTGAACAACCCCTTCAACTGCAACATTTGCAGCATGGTGCTGGTGATCGTGAATTTGATCCCAGCAGGCAGAGGTGGTAGTACTATTGCCCCAGTAGTCCCAGCACCATCATCATCATCTTGCACTGCTGGTGGGTACTGAGGGCCTTGAGGTCTCACCGGGGGTTGGTGTTGCTGTGGTGGTACAAGTGGTACCTGGCGAAGTGGTGCTGCTGGTGGTACCACATTACCAGCGAGATCATCCATTCCCAACCCATCCTGACCTCTATCCGCAGGATTCACTGCCAACTCCCTCTGCCGTGCTGCTTCCCGATCTTGGGCGTTCATTCTGCGAATTGACTTGGTAAGCTCCGGATCGTATGGAATAAGTGTTGCACCCTTGCTTCGGGTACTTGGCATACAATGCTAAACCCCTACGAGGACAAAAACAAGAAACAAAGTAAAATCAGGGACTAGAATTACAAGCTGAAGGTAACAACTAATAGACTAGTTCCTTGCCGCGTTCCCCGGCAACAGCGCCAAAATTTGATACGCCCAAATTACACTCCAAATAGAAGAGTAAAGTGGTCGTTGGTCAAATATAGAACTCAACCAGAGTTGAGGTCGATCCCACAGGGAACACGTAAGAATTATTCTATTAGTGTCGGCTTTCAGTTGTAAATGTTATTCCCAAGATAAACGTACATAAAGTAAATGGGGGTTGCGTTATTTAATTTAACTAATTTCGTAATGTAATTAATAAAGACGTTCCGATTTTTAGACAGATAGAAAGAGGCTAGGGTTGTGTTCCCCATGACATACAATTACGACAACTAAACTGGATTTGTAAATTCGTTCTTAATGATGCATGCAAAATCTACAACTTAACTAATATCTAGGTCACTTTTTGGTCCTTCCTAGGTATATCTCACTCCTCTCCTTTCGGTCTCCGAGTGTATGCGATTCTAACCATTGTTTCTGATCTTAGAATACCCTCACCTTTCGGTCTCAGGCACTTAGACTAGGTTCATGACCCCGAATCTCTGTTGTTAGACTCTTTTCCCAATCACTACATCCCTCTCGGGCATGTAACGAATACAGGCTTACCCTAATGCATCGACTCATTAAGGCGAAGTTAAAACAAAGAATTTAACAATACATGCGCTGTTTATTTGAACGAATTACCCCCAGTTTGCGTTATCTTAATTGGGTCGTCATGGTTCCCACAACCCTAGTTGTGGGTTTAGCCTAGCATACTATTGATAGTTTGCCCACAACAATTAGAAGAAAGCATAAAGATTGACTTACAATTGAAGAACAAGAATCCGTGTTACAAGCTTCGAACAATAATCACAAACGCGATTCTCACGAATTACAAAAGCCAAACTAATGTTTTTCTCCTTGTTCTCTCTAGTTTCTGCTGTACAAACGAAGTAGTCTAATAAAATAAAACAATACCCTATTTATACAAAGTAAAACTAAGTCGATATAATTTAGGAAAAATAACTTCGGCTTGGGACACGGTCCGTTACACGGACCGTCTGGAGTGAGATGGTCCGTGTGAACGGACCGTCTGGGGACTGTCCGCGCCAACCCGGTCCGTGACACGGCCCGTGTGGCGTGAGACGGGCCGTGTGGCTCTTTCGTGTGAATCCACTAGCACGAATTCTGATATTTTCGACAAAGGCCCTCCGAGCTACGTCAGTTACACGGCCCGTGACACGGTCCGTCTGACGTGAGATGATCCGTGTGGTGGTCCGTGTGAATCTCCTAGCACGATTTCTTTAATTTTCGACGGGTTGCCTTCCGAGCTACGTCAGTTACACGGTCCGTCACACGGTCCGTCTAGCGTTAGACGGGCTGTGTGGCCTGATCGTGTGACTGACGTAGCACGTCGTGTCGTGCCACGGTCGGTCACATGGACCGTCTGGCGTACGACGGCCCGTGTGGGCCTTCCGTGATCTGACACTTGGCTTCGTTTTTCGCCCGTTCCTTGTGTTTTCCGCCATTTCCCATGCCTTAGCCATTTTCCTGCACAATATCAAAACATACCCATTAAACCAATAACACCGCTCAAGAACGCCCAATAATTCTATGTCTTAAGCGTCGTAAAAGTCGTATTTTCATGACTCATCACTTAGGTTATGATTTAAGATTCTATTAGGGATTCACGTATAGATGAAGAAATTCTGGTTAGGTAGATTGAAATTAATGAGGAATAGCTTACCTTGATGATGACTCTTTGAAGCTATCCTTAACTTGATGATTCTTCAGCAATTTTGGTTAGGAGTGAAGGAGAGGGCTTTAATTATGAAAACTGACATTTTATGCATTTTGGGGCCTTAAATAGACCCCCAAAGGATTTAGGATAAAAGTACCCTCAAAATAAAATAAAAGGACATCGCTTAGCTTATCCAGAGAGGGTCCGCGATGTGTCCGCAACGCGGAGCCGTTGCGGATCTTTAGATAGCTCTGCAGGTCTTCAGTAAAATTGTCATAACTCTCTACTCCGAGTTTAGATAAAGGCGAAATAAGATGTGTTGGAAAGCTAATTCAAAGATCTTTAATTTGATATTTTATGCGTCACCTAAATCATTATACGTTACGAGATATGGGCGTTTGAAGTTGACTCTTCTATAAACTCACACAAAAACTTAGTCGGTAAAAATTCTTTGGACTCGACTTGATGTAAAAGATCATTTATCAACTCCAATTTTATTCCCACTCTAGGAAATAAACTTTAACATCTATGCTCAATTAAGGATCATCAATTAAATCCCATATCATATGAAGAATGTCTCGGTCTTAGCTTAGAAAAAATTTGGGGTGTTACATATACAATATTTTAGGAAGATATTTGTAGTAAATGAATAATCAAGATTTTTTAGCTATTTAGAAAATAATATCTAGATATTTATTGTAGATGTGTATAGAATAATATCTAGAAGCATCCTACACAAGTATAAATAGGGATGATCATTAGGCATTTTTTATTAACTGAAAATTTGAATCCAATTCAAGTTGTCTTCTCTTATAACAAAACTTCTTCTTCTTTAGTTGAATCTTTCGATCTTAGTTAACGATCTGGGGCTAGTAGAAGGTCTCTGAAATATACTTTTTTCTGTTACGTACATTTCTCTATATGTGCATTGTACCCTCCCCAGATCCTACTTTATGGAATTTCACTAGATCATTTGTTGTTGTAGTATCAGACATGAGGTTGATATGAAGACATTATCGCGAAGAGTGATTGATGCCTCCTTCTCCAAGCCTTATGCAATCACAATTGTCGCGGCAGAAAAGTGAAGAGAATTAAACGATAACCCTAGTGAGTGAAGGGAGGATCAATTTATAGAGGTACAAACCTAATATTGAACGTTCATCAAATAACCAATCTAACATGCGAGATTTCTTTTTCATTGGACATTAGTTGTAGACTTTAGATTAATAGGATCACACTTAAAATAATAAAATTCTAGCATTTATTACAAAACACATAAATTTTTACATTCAATTTCTATCTCAATATAGGCTTGGTTACTTAATGAAAATATTATAAATAACGTCAATAAATAATAAATAATATTATAAAAACAATATTTTAATTCAGTTGCTAAGCCTATATTGAAATAGAAATCGAGTCTAAAGCTTAGGAATGAAAATTAAATCTCATATATTAGAATTGTTACTTGATGGACGTTCAAGATTAAGTTTGAAACTCTATAAACTAGTCTTCCCTTCATTCACTAGAGTATCATATAATTCTCTTTAATTTTTCACTGCCTATAGTTGTGGTAATATAAAGTTAGGTATAGAGGTAGAAAATAATCTTCAACTTAGGTTCTCCTTCAATAATGTCTTCAGGTATATAACTATAACATCTTAGGATATTGATGTGCATTAAGTTTATGTTTACAATAAGTTCTTAAAAGTAAAATATTAGTTGAAACAAGTTTAGTAATATTTTTATATAAAAAAATAATTAAAGATATATGAATATAATGTAGGGTTACTATTATCTTGTTTCACATCAATTTCATTTTTACTAGCGTATATAAAGTCTTTAATAAAATTATTTAAATTTGTCAAATATGAAGAATTAAAAATTCATAATACTTCCGTTTAAATAAAAAAGAGTATAAAAAAATTTGTTACCTACCTTATATGTATAGGTAGTAATAAGAAAATATCTTATTTTCAAAAATTGTGATTCTAATTCATGTCATAATTGATAATAAATTACACTTCACGATATAAAAATATGATTTCTCTTTTAATGTGCTGCATCAAATAATGTTGTGAAGATGGTTCAACATTGTTAAATAACTCAATTCAGTTTTCATGATGAAAAGATGTTGAAAAACAAGGATATAGCTTTAAGGTTTAAGGTCTTTCAATGGTTCTAAATTTTTCTAAGAAATGACTAAAATAGTTTATCCATAAGATTAACCATTAGAAATTACATATAACTTCAAGGATAATGATAGTACAGATAAATTCTCTACACACTCGCAAAATAAGTCCTGCACTATGATAAAACATATGCATCCTTCAAATATATGACTTTTCGATAGCACTTTTCTATTTCAGCCATTAAACTATATGGGTAAGATCTCCATCTATTATTTCATTCTCTTGAAACGAGTCTACATGTACAAATTTTGCATTTTGACACCACAATCATATCTGTCTCTTTTCATGCTATTATTTAGTTTTACTTCTACCTACCATAAAATTCTCTCTCTTTAAATGTTTCTTCATAGTTCAAATTGTTGGTCACCATCCTCTCTGTTTTCTTCAGTTTAAAAAAGTATGGCTATCATCTTGTATACTATTAGTTAACTGAAAGGTTAAATAATAGGAACTCATTTTCCAATTTGCAATAAATTTTTATCAATCTTCTGTAATGACCCTCCAGGTCATTTTTATGGTTCCACGAATATTTTATCAGTTTGAGTTTTTGCAAAGTGACCTTGGTCTATTTTGTGTCTTATTGACACTGGTTGTTCGGTCTTTGGGTGAATCATTTACCAATTAATGCAATTTTTCGAGTTAAACAAGGGATTATAACCATAGAAAAAATTCAGGTAAACTCCTAGAAAATGGCCTCGGAGCAGAATTCTGACGATTCCATCAGCTCTGGAATCGCCAAATTAATATATATAGGAACATGTTCGTTGTAATTATATCGAGTTTTGCAAATTTAGCCTCCGGAATGGGTCAATAGTTGACTTTAGTCAACATCCTTGGGTAACGTGTCACAAATGGGAATTCTAATGGCACCGTTGGATCCGAAACATTATGTTTGGTCTAGGAGAACCTTTCGTTCGGTGTATTTTGATCCCTTTGATAGATTCGGATATTGGGAAATGGACCCCACATTGGAATAAAATGACCTCCGATGAGATTTTTTATTACATCATTGAATTGAGAATGCTATTTCCAATTAGATTTTATATATGGATTTTATTTTTTGACTTCAAATAAGATTGGAGCATTGACATTAAGTTTGAGCAGTTGCTGAAATTCAAAGGTGGTGGGTGACGTGGCCCAGCATGATTTTCCACGTGGCAGGCGGTCTAAAGCAAAAAAAAGGAAAAATCATTTATAAATCTGAAAAGTTTCTAGAAAACATAACAAACATACGAACAACCTTCGAACAACATTTTCTCCCCCATTTTTTAATCCTTTTTTTGCTATTTTGGTTATGTATGTGGATATGTATATTTTAATTTGAGTCTATAATAGCTCTGTATAGGTGACTTTGAGGTCATGGGTAGGTTGTGTTCATTATAATTATATGTTTCTAGTATCTTTATCATTAGTGATTAAGCGCAAGTGTCGTGGGCATTGGGTTGCCTTGCCTATAGGAGGGATCTAACAAGCACCATCATGATTTGAGAATTCGGGTCGTGAAAAGGTGATATCAGAGCTTAAGGTTCGCTGATCTCATCGATACAGAGCTGTCGTTTAGTAGATTCCAGTGGATAGATGCGGAGACATTTGTGACTTCTCTCTACGAGGCTATGGGATGTTTTAGAAACTTGTTGTGTTATTGATTCTGGTCGTGTGATATCACCAATGGTCTGTCGACTTCTTGAAATTTGATTTGATTCGCTCTTATATGCATGTCCTACGTAAAGGGAAGACTCCAGGTAGGGGTAGTTTGCATAATTAGCCCCAGATAAGGAGCAGCCCCTAGAGGCCGTTGACCATAGATTGGATGCCCTCGAGTTTTGGCAGTTGTATATGATGACTACAGACATTGACATTGTGAGATAACCAAAGATATGCTTCGTAATAAGTTACTTGTCTGGAGATGACTGTGTATGGAACTATGGCATATGTTGTTGAGTTTGGGAATCTGTAATAATGATACTTGTATGTTAGCTGTTGTTTAAAGGTTATGCGGTTTGTGAATACTTCTGCTAAAGATTATACAGGCGAGAGAGGTAGTCACTGAGATTATACTAAGCATTGATCGTCTCTATACATTCATATTAGATCATTGGTCTGACTCGTTGGGCTTCTAATACGAATGAGTATGCTATAATTGGTTGGATTCTAAATAACTGTCAATTATGTTATGACTATACCCTACTAGGGTATAAATGTTAGCCAAAACCCTGTGACCTATACATATGATCCTTTTGCTGCTTGACTACTAGAGTGGGTAGTCTGATACGCAAGTTACATAGTATTTAAAAGGTTGGTTGTCATTTATACCACTAGCTACACCTTGTGCCTCTATGGTTATGATCCTGTTCTGAGGATTTCGTTGATATGCGGTTCTCCAGATTCCTTGGTGATTTGATTGTGAGAATGTTATGCCCCGGGGCTTAGTTGGATTGTCTATTGTTTGATGGTATATTGTTAGGTTATCAATTAAGCTGCCGACCACTCTCCTTTGGAAACTTGCTGTAATTGTTTGTTGGCTGGGATTGTGTTGTCTGGATTCCTAGCGATGTTTTTCAATGGGGATGTTGATCATTTGGTCAGGTTGCCTTGGGGGCTAGGTTGACTTGTTTCTATTGTGTGGTTATCGATGTCGTAGTCCATTTGGATGGTTTGAGCCTACAGAGCCAGGAAGCTCTTTGGGGTGAAGTTATAATTGCATAAGGAAATAGGAAACAAGGTAAGGTCTACATATGTGGAATATGGCTACAGTTTGGGATAATTGTGATTGGTTGGGTATTGGCTAGTATATTGGAAGCACGTATTGTAATGACCCTCCAAGTCATTTCTATGGTTTCGTGAATATTTTATCAGTTTGACCATTTACATAGTGACCTCAGTCTATTTGTGACTTATTGACACTGGTTGTTTTGTATTGGGTGAATTGTTTGATATTTAGGCAGTTTTTCAAGTTAAACAAGGGATTATAACCATAAAAGGAATTTTCAGGTAAAGTCCTAGTAAGTGGGCTTAGAGTGGATTTTTGACAGTTCCATCAACTTCGAATGGCCTAATTAGGCAAGGAACATGTTCGGTACAATTATATCGAGTTTTGCAAATTTAGCCATCGGTTGGGTCAATAGTTGCTTTAGTTAACGTCCTTCAGAAACATGTCACAAATGATAATTCTGACTGCACTGTTGGATGCAAAACATCAAGTTTGGTGTGGGAAACCTTTCATTCTGTTCTTGGGTCTTCTAAGTGTGTTTTGGTCCCTTCGATAGATCTCGGTATTGGAAAATAGGACCCATATTGGAATAAAATGATCTCCAATGGAAATTTCTACTATACCGTTGAATCTAAAATGTCATTGTCGATCAGACTTCACAGGTGAATTGTATTTTTTTACTACGAATGAGATAGGAACATCGAAATTAAGTTTGAGTGGTTTTTGAAAGGCAAAGGCGGAAGGTGACGTGTCCCAGCCATGAGTTACATCGTGGCAGATGGTCTAAGAAGAAAAAAAGGGAAAATCACGTACAGATCTGGAAGGTTTCCGGAAAATGTAACAAACATACGAACAACCTTCGAACACCATTTTCTCCTCCATTTTTTATCCAATTTTGCCAATTCTATTTATGTTTGTAGATATGTATATTTTAATTTAAGTCTATAGTAGCTCTGTACTGGTGACTTCCAGTTCCTTGGTAGGTTGTAGTCGCTAAACTTATATGTTGCTAGTATCTTTATCATTAGTGATTCAAGGCAAGTGACATGGACATTGAGTTGGCTTTCCTATAGGAGGGATCTAACAGGTCTCATCATGACCTGAGAAGTCGGGTCATCAAAATCTTCATAGCCCTAATATTATCTCAATTTAAGATCTACGGGGGTATAAACCAAACAAATTAATTGTCACTTACGCTGCATTCATCAATCTTCATTAAAAGAATATAGTGTGTGATAGCTGAAAGCAGTCATGATCTATGTTTCTTTGAATTTTTGGGATTCAATGATTTATCTTTAAGCTTCATGCACAACAAGTTGGAAATTAAATTGACTGTATTAAATGAGTACAAATGGATTACGCAGAACTACTAACATTATGTTGTAGGGGGTGCAAAATTGTTGAAAGATAGAGGTGAGACCCCACAAAATGGTTACCCCATAATAAATAAGGCTAACCAAATATTCAAATCCTACAAATCAGCTATATTATATTATATATATATTCACATTTTGTAAAAAATCTCAATATCTCAATGACTTTGAAATGATCATACCCAATGAGTCATATTTGCAATGGCATCAAGAGAAGAAGCTTAAATTCACTACATCATAATAAAAAGGCACAAATGCATGGATGATTTTGAATAACCTAGAAAAGAAGAGACAACCTAAATGGTAAGGCATTAAATCGAACAACTGCCCAAACTAACCTTACGGATGATTCAAGACCCAAACATGACCAAATCATCACAAGCAAAACATTAAAGTTGAACATCATGGATGATTTTGAATAACCTAAAACAACATAAGAAACATAAAAAGTTTCTATTGTAGCAGGATTTTCTCATCATTGCAACGGTAAAAGCTAAAACAAACTACTGGAAAAAGGAGACAGGACCATATTCATTGGAAAACTCAAGTTTTTGCACTCAAAAAGAACATATTGCAGCAATCATGAAAAAACTTCAGTAGGACCATATGCACCGTAGCCAATGTGTAAACTGCACAAGGTCTAAATCAGAACCTACTTAGTAAAGGATATCACAACTCTAGTGTTCTTTACAAGTGCGTCAATAGTACGAGAGTTGATTCCAGGACACTTGTATGTTCGAGCTCTGAAGGTCTTGAACTAAATTGGCCAAGAAGGGTAAGCTATTGTCCGACACTGAAATACAACTGGACAGTGAGAGGATCCACAAATGGAACTTTATAGCACTGGCCAAATTTCTAATCCCTGAATCAGTTATTCCACACATGGAAACATCAAGTTCAGCAAGCATCCGACAAGAGTTTGAAATTCTACTACGTTGCATCAGTAACATGCCTGCAACCGTCAACAATTAGAGACATCAGAGATCCCCCATGCAGCTCAACTATGCTTGAAACCAATATGTTTGTAACATTGACACACCCGCTTAAATTCACTGCCACCAAATTATCTACGCAGCTCTAAACAAGAGGGAAGACCCCCTCAACAGTTATACCATGAAGCCAACTCAACTCCAAATGAGTCAGAAGGTGACATAGTCTATCTACAACAATAATGGTAATTTTGCTTACTCCAGGACAATTGTGAAAGGATAAAGAGTTTAGATGAGGGCAGTTCATCGCGATGTCCAACAAAGACTTGTGAGTAATTATTGGGCATAAGAAAAGATCACGCTTCCCAAACAGATGACACCCATGAGCAATCTCACATAATCCTTCATCACCAATAGAAGACACATTCAAAAAGGAAAGATCTTTGATAGTAGGGCAACCTCGAACAATAACCTTCAGACCAGTATCAGTCACACCACACTGAAGGTTATTTCCCTGAATAGATAGCTTAGCTAAACCTCCACAATTTGCAGTTCCAACACCAACAGCAGCAAGTCTGATATCTGTGGCTATCCTACCAACAAGGCACCTGGGAATATAGCCCTCACCATCTACACCATTAGGCTCGGCGGAAAATGTGTCATCCTTGGGATGTTGCTTAAAAGGGTAAGCCGGCACTTGGAAACACAAGCACAAGCACTTTTCCCTTGGCCATCGGGAAGACGTTTGAATACCTAAAAGAGGCATTCATCTAGAAGGATTTCAATGGAAGGGTGCTGTTTTTACTAAAAAGTGTCTGGGACCCAACTCCTCTTAAAAAAAGGAAAATATACACCCCTATTTTGCCCACGTGACAACAATTGAACAAGGTGACTGTCAAGAACAAGTACCCTCTTCCTCGTATTGATGGCTTGTTTGATCAGCTTCACGGAGTGGCCTTGTTTTTGAAGATTGACTTGAGGCCTAGTTATCACCAGCTGAGGTTTAGAACATCAGATATCCCTAAGACAGCTTTTCGAACATGCTATAGCCACTATGAATTTTTTTGGGATGTCATTTGGGTTCACTAATACCCCCGCGGCATTAAAAGAGTTAATGAATAGGGTGTTTCATCAGTACATCGATTCTTTTTTAATAGTATTCATTGATGACATATTGCTATATTCTAAGACTAAGGTTGATCATGTTCGTCACTTGAGGATGGTACTACAGAGGTTGAGGGAGGAAAAATTATATGCAAGATTTTCCAAGTGTACGTTTTGGCTTGATTTGGTGGTATTGTTAGGGCATGTGGTGTCTAAGGAGGGGATTAGAGTAGATCCAGCTAAGGTTGAGGCAGTTAGAGGTTGGATATGACCTACTTCAGTTACCGAGATTTGTAGTTTTGTGGGGTTAGCTGGGTATTATCAACGGTTTATTTAGGTTTTTTCTTCCATTGCAGCCCCATTGACTAGATCAACTCAAAAGAATGTAAACTTTCATTGGTCCAATGAGTGTGAGGCAAGCTTCCAAAAGCAGAAGTCTTTGTTGACTTCAGCTCCGATTATGAGACTACCTGAGGCAGGTGTGGACTTTACGGTGTATTGTGATGCTTCAGGGGTTAGATTAGGTGGTGTGCTGATGCAAAAGGGGAAAGTGATTGCCTATGCTTCTAGACAGTTGAAGGTTCATGAGAAGAACTACACTACCCATGACTTAGAGTTAGCGGTTGTGGTTTTTGTGCTTAAGTTGTGGCGTCATTACGTATATGGTGTACATGGTGAGGTCTTCACTGATCATAGGAGTCTTCAGTATATTTTCAGTCAAAAGGATCAGAACTTGAGGCAGATATAGGTGGATTGAGTTGCTAAAAGACTATGATTTGACTGTCTTATATTATCCGGGGAAAGCTAATGTGGTGGTCCATGCCTTGAGTAGAAAGACTTCTAGCATAGGGAATCTAGGCGCCATTCGAGTTGAGGAGCAACCTTTGGCCAGGGATGTTCAGCGTCTAGCTAATGGCCTAGTCAGGTTGCAGCTTTCTGATGAGGGTGGTGTACGTGCTTTCATTGAGGCTCGTTCTTCCTCGATGGACTATATTTGAGAGCGCCAGTTTGAAGATGAAAAGTTGTGTCTCATCAGAGACAATGTGGCTATAGGAAAAGCTAAGGAAGTGATGCTTGATTCTGATGGTGTTTTAAGGATTGGGGGTCGAATTTATATGCCTTAGGTGGGTGACTTGATTAAATTTATTCTTGATGAGGCTCTTTGTGCTCGTTATTCTATTCATCCAGGAGCGGCGAAGATGTATCTTGACCTGAGTCAGCACTAATGGTGGTGTGGCATGAAAAAGGATATCTCAGATTTAGTGTTCAAGTGTTTAACTTGTCAACAGGTTAAGTGTGAGCACCAATGGCCTAGAGGAAAGTTTCAGAGGATGCCCATTCCCACATGGAAGTGGGAGCGTATCACTATGGAAATTATGGTGGGTTTTCCCACTACTGTGGGTGGTTAAGACTCTATCTGGGTAGCTATGTATCGATTGACTAAGTCTGCCTATTTCATTCCTATTAAGGTTAACTATACAACAGATAAATTGGCCAAGCGTTTCATTAGTAAGATAGTTCGACTGCATGTTGTGCCTGTTTCTATCATTTCTGACCGTGGTTCACTTTTAACTTCACATTTTTTAGGGCCTTGCAGAATGGTCTAAGTACTCGGTTGGATATGAGTTCAGCCTTTCATCCTCAGACAGATGGTCAGACTGAGAGGACGATTCAGCTGTTGGAGGATATGCTTCGAGCCTCTGTGATCGATTTTGGTTCCCGTTGGGACCAGCCTTTGCCCTTAGCAGAGTTTGCCTATAATAATAGTTATCACTCTAGAGTTCAGATCGCTCCATTCGAAGCTTTGTATGGTAGACGCTGTAGATCTCCAATTGGTTGGTTTGATTTCGTTGAGATTCACTCATTATATGGAGATTTTCTTAGGGATGATATGGAAGAGGTCCATATGATTCAAGGTAGGTTGTTGACCGCTTAGAATCAACAGAAGAGTTATCCAAATAGGAGGATTCTAGCCCTAGAGTTTATGGTAGGCGATCATGTTTGGCTTAGAATGTCACCTATGAAGGCTGTTATGTGGTTCGGTAAGAAGGAGAAGCTTAGCCCTCGATCCATTGGACCATTTGAGATTTTGGAGAGAGTTCAAGAGGTGGCCTATAGACTAGCCTTGCCACCTAGCTTATCATATGTGCATCCTGTGTTTCACTTCTCCATGCTTCGGAAATATGTACCGGACGAGTTTCACATACTTTCATTTGATTCAGTGTTGTTGAGTCCAGACTTGTCATTTGAGGAGGAGGAGTCCAGACTTCCCCAGAAGTGCACTGGGCTTGACCCATTTTTTTAATAACTAGAATATCAATTAGTGAAGGGAAATCAGGTTGCTAAAAATAGGTATAACGACCGGAATTTTGTCGTCTTTAAAGCTTTTTAACGATCAAATTTAATTCGGTCGTTAACCTTTAATAGCATAGCTTTTAATGATCGCTGATGATGGTCTTTTTATCAGTTGTTAATAACTAATAATGACTGGATTTATACTTTTAGTGACTAAATTTCACCTCGTTAAAGACCTATTTTCTTGTAGTATCAACCCTAAAGTAAGTATACAAGTATACTTTGTTTTGCTAATGATTGTAATAAATTCACGCACATTACTTATTTCCTTGTAGGTAAACAAACAACCTCAGGAACTAGAAAAAAACAAGATACATACCACTTTACTATTTTATATTTATTGGTATACAACAGATGAACAAAATAATATTCTAGCATACTGTTTAAATGATATAGTTTGATTTTCCATATCAGCACCAATCAACTCTTTGGCTCTCTGAGCTTGTATCATCCAATCAGTTCTACTCAACACAAAAACCATAAGACATGCACAAATAGCTTGAGCAACCTACAAACCCAAATAAACGCCCAACAAGCTCATCTCCATCACTAAGCCCAAAATAATTACGAGAGGCAATCCAACTCCGTAGAAAGAGCCCAAGCTTATGTGAAAAGCAAGAGCTGGCCTTGCACTGCTCCTCAAAGCACCACAACTGGTGGTCTGTGGCCAGTCGCCCAATTCACATAATCCCACCACCGGCATTGTCGTTGTTGCTAACCACGACATTGACTTGTCCTTTGTAAAAGCCTTGCCACAAGTTCGTCTTGATGTTGTCATAAACAGCATCCATCGGAAGCTTGTATGTATAGCACACAAATATTTTACATGACATGAAGTCTTTGCTTTGTTAGGCCTATTTGCTCCCAACTTATTCCCAGTTCTTGAAGTAACGGCTGAATTTGATGGTGATAGAAATGTATGAACAAGTGAAGTTGCCTGTATGAGAATTCCCATAGTAGACACTGCCTCTGCCGCATTAGAAAGAATCCCTAATAACAATATCATCAAGTCATACCACCATCACTCTAAGCATATTACTAGGGAAAGCAAGAACCTGAATTGGTTTCCACCCATGAGAGCATTCAGCTGACCAACCTTGCTAAGATTTTCTATGAACCCCTAAAAAATTAATATAAAAAAAGAACAAGTAGGTTGAAATCAGCTATTACCACAACCATAGCAGCACCTTTATTCCCAAGGCCAAGTTAATAGCTAAGGAAATAGTTGACAGGGGCATACAAAGCAACTGAAAAAGCAGCACTAATAATAACAGGGAAAGTAACATTCTAAGTTCTCAAATAGATTTTGAGGGGATTGATAATGGATTGAAAGAAAAGATTAGGGAGACAGAAAGACATAAGTTGAAGCAATTGATGAAATGATTGGATCTTGGAAACAGAAAAGGAGTACAGGTTCAATCTTTAGCCACAAGAGAGAAATGGTGATAGATGGAAATTACACAACTAGATGGTATATTAGAGGGTTTGACCCATAAGTGGCCATTGCTTAGCACCACAAGCTTGAGAAGATATGGCATCCATACCCACAACAATGCCAAAAAGAACAGAGTCGCCAGAGATATTAGCTATGCCAATAGCTAAAGATCCACCATCAAATGGATGACACCCATGAGCAATCTCAGATAATCCTTCATCACCAACAAAAGACACATTCCACAAGGAAAGATCTTTGAGAGTAGGGCAACCTCGAGCGATAGTCTTGAACCAGCATCAATCACACCACGCCGAAGGTTACTTTCCCCGAATAGATAGCTTAGTTAAACCTACACAATTTGCAGTTCCAAAGGCAATGGCAGCAAGTCTGATATTTGTGGCTTTCCTACCAACAAGGCACGTGGTAAGATATCTCTCACCATCTACCCATTGGGCTCGTTACCAACAAGGCATGTGGTAAGATATCCCTCACCATCTACCCATTGGGCTCATTGGCATATGTATCATCCCTAGGATGCCGATTAAAAGGGTAAGCCATTTCTTTGAAACACAAGGACTTCTCTCTTGTCCAATAGGAAGACGTTTGAATCTCAGAGAGTCATTCATCTGGAAGGATCTCAATGGACGGCTGCTTCTTCTACTCAAAAGAGGCAGGGATCCATGTCCGTCTTCCTGGAAATCAAAAGATTAAAAACATCAGAAGAAGACCAGATTAACAAATAAAAGTTTCTTAGCAACATACATGATATACCCAAGACAAATTTTCCCTCAATAAATATGTTCTTCGTGGACTATACATCTTCAATACGTATAAGTAAATTTAGTTATAAAGAAATACACAGATATTAGCTTTGTTTGCAACCTCTGTCTAAGAAATGATAAAAGTTTTCTTCACAATCAATCACAGCTTGCAGTGTGAAAGAGATCAAAAATAAAAATTAAGAACCTCTGGAATAAAAAACAAAAACTATGGAAAAGTCACGGGCTTTAAGCGGAAACATGAAAAAATTAAGAACAAAAATAATCCTCCTTGCTTACAGTTGGGTATATACGAACCTTCCAAGAGAGCTTGAAACATAGCTACACAAACCTTGTTGGTAAGAGTTCGATTCCCTAAATTATAATCCCCTCTCCATTTTCCCTAACCCTAAACCCATTCTATTTTTTTTTCAAAAAACTACTATACACAAGTTTTCATCTTGTTTTTATAAGAATAAGGGTCAACTTTGTCCTAGGTAAAAATATTTTTATTTGACCTTTTCTTTTTATTAGATTAAAAATACTTTTGTACAAAATAAAGGATAAGATGATTAATTAAAGGTGAGGATTGAGATTATGCCATAATAGAATATGATAAAGGGTAAAATTGATCTTTTAAATAAAATTTGATCTTTTTGATTTTATAAGTATAACTTTAATTTTCAAAGATTCTAAGTGCATTAAAAATATTAGACAACCTATTTTATATCTTTATCTAAATTTGAATCATAATAATTCACATATTCATCCACTTCATTAGTTGCTAATTAACTCATTATATTTTTCATCACTATATTGTTTTCATTTTCGAGATAGATGCTTGATTTGATGATCTTATAGAAACAGTCTCTCTATCTCCTTGAGATAGCAGTAAGGTATGCGTACTATGACAATAAAGATGATTTTTTGGAGGTTCAAATATCTTAGATATTTAATAAATCTTTCTAGAATTTTATAGATTAATATATTGGATAATTGCATTTAAGAAAAATCGAGAAAGTCTAGAGTATAAAATATTTTAGGAAGATATTTGTACTAAATGAATAATCAAGATTTTTTTAGATATTTAAAAAATAATATCTAGATATTTATTGTAGATGTATGTAGAATAATATCTAGAAGCATCCAACACAAATATAAATAGGGATGATCATTAGGCATTTGTTATTAACCGAAAATTTAAATCCAATTCAAGTTGTCTTCTCTTATAACAAAACTTCCTCTTCTTTAGTTGAATCTTTCGATCTTAGTTACCGATATGGGGCTAGAAGAAGGTCTCTTAATTATACTTTTACATTTCTCTATATGTGCATTGTATCCTCCCCAGATCCTACTTTATGGAATTACACTAGATTTGTTGTTGTTGTAGTATCAGACATGAGGTCGATATGATTTAAGAGAGATGTTATATAAATATACTTGAAGACATTATCGCGAAGAGTGATTGATGCCTCCTTGTCCAAGCCTTATGTTATCACAATTGTCGCGGCAGAAAAGTGAAGAGAATTAAACGATATCCCTAGTGAGTGAAGGGAGAATCAATTTATAGAGGTTAAGACTTAATCTTGAACGTCCGTCAAATAACCAATCTAACATGCAAGATTTCTTTTTCATTGGACATTAATTGTAGACTTTACATTAATAGGATTACACTTAAACTAATAAAATTCTAGCATTTATTATAAAACACATAAAATTTTACATTCAATTTCTATATCAATATAGGCTTAGTTACCTAATCAAAATATTATTAATAACGTCAATAAATAATAAATAATATTATAAAAATAATAATTTAATTCAGTTGCTAAGCCTATATTGAAATAGAAATAGAATAACAAGATTTATGTATTTATAATAAATGTTAACATTTTATTATTTTATGTGGACTTACTTAATGTAAAGTCTAAAGCTGACGAATGAAAATTAAATGCCATATATTAGAATTTTTACTTGATGAACATTCAAGATTAAGTTTGAAACTCTATAAACTAGTCTTCCCTTCATTCACTAGGGTATCATATAATTTTTCTCCGTCTACAATTGCAGTAATATAAAGTTAGGTAAAGAGGTAGAAAATAATCTTCAACATAGCTTCTACTTTCTCTGCAACAATGTCTTCAGGTATACAACTGTCACATCTTAGGATTTTGATGTGCATTAAGTTTGTGTTTACAATAAGTTCTTAAGGTAAAATATTATTTGAAACAAGTTTAGTAATATTTTTATATAAAATATATAATTAACAATATATGAATATAATGTAGGGTTAGTATTATCTTGTTTCACATCAATGTCATTTTTACTAGCGTATATGAAGTCTTTAATAAAATTCTTTAAATTTGTCAAATAGGAAGACTTAAAAATTCATAATACTTTAGTCTAAATAAAAAGAAACTATAAAAAATTGGTATCCTACCTGATATGTATAGGTAGTAATAAGAAAATATATTATTTTCAAAAATTGTGATTCTAATCCATGTCATAATTGATAATAAATCACACTTCACCGTATAAAAATATGATTTCTCTTTTAATTTGCTGCATCAAATAATGTTGTGAAGACGGTGCAACATTGTTAAATAACTCAATTCAGTTTTCATGATGAAAACATGTTGAAAAAAAAGGATATAGCTTTAAGGTTTAAAGCTTTTTAATGGTTCTAAATTTTTCTAAGAAATGACTAAAATAGTTTATCCATAAGATTAAGCCTTAGAAATTAATTACATATAACTTCAAAGATAATGATAGTACAGATCAATTCTCTACACTGGCAAAATAAGTCCTGCACTATGCTAAAACATACGCATCCTTCCAATATATGGCTTTTCGATAGCACTTTTCTATTTCAACCATTTAACTATATGGGTAACATCTCCATCTATTATTTCACTCTCTTGAAACGAGTCTACAAGTATAACTTTTGAAGTTTGACACTACAATCATATGTGTCTCTTTTCATGCTATTATTTAGTTTTACTTCTACTTATCATAAAATTCTCTCTCTTTAAATGTTTCTTCAAAGTTCAAATTATTGGTTATCACCCTCTTTGTTTTCTTCAGTTAAAAAAAGTATGACTATCATTTTGTATATTGTTAGTTAACTAAAAATTAAATAATAGGAACTCATTTTTTCCATTTGCAATAAATTTTCATCAATCATCTGTAATGACCCTCCAGGGTCTATGGTTCCACGAATATTTTATCAGCTTGAGTATTTGCATAAAGACCTTGGTCTATTTTGAGTCTTATTGACACTGACTGTTCGGTCTTCGGGTGAATCATTTGACATTTATGCAGTATTTCGAGTTAAAAAAGGGACTATAACCATAAAATAAATTTCCGGTAAAGTCCTAAAAAATGGCCTCGGAGCAGAATTCTGACAATTCCATCAGCTCTAGAATCGCCAAATTAGGGTAGGAGCACGTTCGGTGTAATTATATCTAGTTTTTAAAATTTAGCCTCCGGAATGGGTCAATAGTTGACTTTAGTCAACGTCCTTGGGTAACATGTCACAAATGCTAATTCTACCCGCACTGTTGGATCTGGAAGATCAAGATTGTTTTAGGAGAACCTTTCGTTCGGTTTTGGGGCTTTCGGGTGTGTTTTGGTCCCTTCGATAGATTTCGATAATGGAAAATGGACCCGACATTGGAATAAAATACCTCCGATGGGAATTTTGATTACATGATTGAATCGAGAATGCTATTTCATATTAGATTTTATATATGAATTATATTGTTCGACTCCAGATGAGACCAGAGCATCAAAATTAAGTTTGAGTAGTTGCTGAAAGTCCAAGGTGGTGGGTAATGTGGCCCAGCCATGTGTTTCCACGTGGCAGGTGGTCTAAAGAAAAAAAAAGGAAAAATCATGTATAAATCTTGGAAAGTTTCTAGAAAACATAACAAACATACGAACAACTTTCAAAAAACGTTTTATCCCCAATTTTTTAATCTGATTTGGCTATTTTGGACATGTATGTAGATATGTATATTTCAATTTGAGTCTATAATAGCTCTTTACATGCGACTTTCAGGTCTTCAGGAAGGTTGTGTACACTATACTTATATATTGCTAGTATCTTTATCATTAGTGATTCAGGGAAAGTGTCATGGGCATTGGGTTGGCTTGCCTATAGGAGGGATCTGACAAGCACCATCATGATTAGAGAAGTTGGGTCATGAAAAAGTAATATCAGAGTTTAAGGCTAGCTGATCTCATCAATACAGAGCTACCGTATAGTAGATTCCAGTGGATAGATGCAGAGACATACGTGACTTATCTCTACGATGCTATGGGGTGTTTTAGAAACTTCTTGTGTTATTGATTCTGGTAGTGTGATATCGCCAATGGTCTATCGACTTCTTGAAATATGATTTTATTCACCCTTTCGCGCATGTGCTATGTAAAGGGCAGACTCCAGGCAGGGGCAATGCTGCATCATCAGTCCCTGATAAGGAGTAGCCCCTAGACGCCGTTGAGTAGAGATTGGATGTCCTCGAGTTTTTGCAGCTGTATTGGAAGACTACAAACATTGAGATTTTGAGATCCCCAGAAACAAGCTTCGTAATTAGTTACTTTTCTGGAGATGACTGTGTATGGAATTATGGCGTATGTTGTTGAAGTTTGGACTAGGTAACACTGATACCTATATGTTAGCTGTTGTTTAAAGGTCATGCGGGTTGTGAATACTTTTGCTAAAAATTATACAGGCGAGAGAGATTGTGACTGAGGTAATACTAAGTATTGATGGCCTCTGTACATTCGTATTAGATTAATTGACCGCTGGTCTGACTTGTTGGGCTTCCTAATACGAATGAGTATGCTATAATTGGTAGGATTCTGAATAATTGTCACTTGTGTTATGACTATACCTCACTAGGGGCTAAATGTTAGCCAAAACCCTGTGACTTCTACATATGATCCTTTTGCTGTTTGACTACTAGAGTGGGTAGTCTGATATAAGAGTTACATAGTATTTAAAAGGTTGACTGTCATTTACACCCCTGGCTACAACTTCTGCCTCTATGATTATGATCCTTTTCTTCAGATTTTGTTGATATGCGGTTCTCCAGATTCCTTGGTTATTGGATTGTGAGAATGTTATGCCTGAGGGCTTAGTTGGGTTGTCTATTGTTTGTTGTTTATTGTTGGATGTGATATTGTTAGGTTAACAACTAAGTTATCGATCACTCCCCCCCGGAGTCTTGTTGTAATTGTTAGTTGGCTGGGATTGTGTTGTCTAGATTCCTAGCTATGTTTTTCAATGGGGATGTTGATCATTTTGTAAGGTTGCCTTGGGGATTAGATTGGATTGTTTCTAGTGCGAGGTTATCGATGTCGTACTCGATAATCTGATTGGTTCGGTATTGGCTAGTATATTGAAGGCACGTATCCTTAGCCTATTGATGTCCTGTTATGTGTTAGTGGATTGAGTTTATGGGCTAAGGGGTTGATCTTTTGAAGATCCCTTATAGACCGGTATACTAATTCTCGTTTGCATACGAATGGGTTATTATATTTCTAATTAGCTGGGGCGGCTAGAATTGTTGTTTAATGTTGAGCATGCTTAAGATTGGTTGATTCACTATCTACTATAAGAGCGGGGTTGGGATCCCTATGTGGTTCAGATGGGAGTCTTAAGGTACATCCTCATTCTTACTTTCGCGAATGAAAGCTCTATTAATGGCGGATGTTGTAATGACCCTCCAGGTTATTTCTATAATTCCGTGAATATTTTATCAGTTTGAGCATTTATGTAGTGACCTCAGTCTATTTATGACTTATTGACACTGATTGTTTGGTATTGGGTGAATTGTTTGATATTTATGCAGTTTTCCAAGTTAAACAAGGGATTATAAACATAAAAGGAATTTTCAGGTAAAGTCCTAGTAAATGGCCTTAGAGCAGAATTTTGACCATTCCATCAACATTGAAATGGCCTAATTAGGCTAGGAACATGTTCGACACAATTATATCGAGTTTTGCAAATTTATCCTTTGGTTGGGTCAATAGTTGCTTTAGTCAATGTCTTTGGTAAACATGTCACAAATGAGAATATTGACTGCACTATTGGATCCAAAACATCAAGTTTTGTCTGGGAAAGCCTTTCATTCTGTTCTGGGGCTTCCGTGTGTGTTTTGGTCCCTTCAATAGATCTTGATATTGGAAAATAGGAACCACATTGGAATAAAATAACCTCCGATGGGAATTTCGACTATACCATTGAATCCAAACTGCCATTTTCGATCAGACTTCACATATGAATTGTATTTATTGACAACGAATGAGATAGGAACATTGAAATTGAGTTTGAGTGGTTGCTGAAAGTCAAAGGTGGCAGGTGACGTGGCCTAGCCATGAGCTGCCATGTGACAGGCGGTCTAAAAAGGAAAAAAAAAGGAAATCACGTATAGATCTCGAAGGTTTCCAGAAAATGTGACAAACGTACGAACAACCTTGAACACCATTTTCTCCCCCATTTTTGATCCAATTTTGGCTATTTTGGTTATGTATGTAGATATGTATATTTTAATTTAAGTCTATAGTAGCTCTGTACTTCCAGATCCTGGTTGGGTTGTAGTCGCTATACTTATATGTTGCTAGTATCTTTATCATTAGTGATTCAGGGCAGGTGACGTGGGCATTGAGTTGACTTTCCTATAGGAGGGACCTGATAGGTGCCATCATGACCTGAAATGTCGGGTCATCAAAATATTCATAGCGATAATATTATTTCAATTTAAGATCTACGGGGTATAAACCATACAAGTTAATTGTCACTTAGGTTGGATTCATCAATCTTCATTGAAATAATATAGTGTGCGATAGCTGAAAGCAGTTATGATCTATGTTTCATGGAATTTTTGGGATTCAATGATCTATCTTTAAGCTTCCTGTGCACCAAGTTAGAAATTAAATCGACAGTATTAAATGAGTACAAATGGATTGGGCAGAACTGCTAACGTTGTGTTGTACGGGGTGAAAAATTGTTGACATTTTGTAAAAAATCTCAATATCTCAATGATTTTGAAACGATAATACCCAAGGAGTCATATTTGCAATGACATCAAGAGAAGAAGCTTAAATTCACTCCATCATAATAAAAAGGCACAAATGCATGGGACAGTACATGATCAAGACAAGGCCTGCAAAACTAGAAAAGAAGAGACAACCTAAACGGTAAGGCACTAAATTGAACAACTGCCCAAACCAACCTTACAGATGATTCAAGACCCAAACATGACCAAATCATCACAAGCAAAACATTAAAGTTGAACGTCATGGATGATTTTGAATAACATGAAACTAAATATAAACATAAAAAGCTTCTATTGAAGCAGGATTTTCTCATCAATGCAACGGTAAAAGCTAAAAATAACTACTGGAAGAAGGAGCCAGGACCATATTCATCAGAAAACTAAAGTTGTCGCACTCAAAAACAACATATTGCAGCAATCATGAAAAAACTTCAGTAGGCCCATATTCACCATAGCCAACATGTAAACTGTACAAGGTCTAAATTAGAACCTATTTAGTAAAGGATATCACAACTCTAGTGTTCTCTACAAGTGCATCAATAGTTCGAGAGCTGATTCAAGGACACTAGTATGTTCAAGCTCTGAAGGTCCTGAACTAAATTGGCCAAGAAGGGTAAGCTATTGTCCGACACTGAAATGCAACTGGACAGTGAGAGGATCCACAAATGGAGCTGTATAGCACTGGGCAAATTTCTAATCCCTGAATCAATGATTCCATACTTGGAAACATCAAGTTTAGTAAGCATCCGACAAGAGATTGAAATTCTACTAGGTTCCATCATTAAATTTCTGCAACCGTCAACAATCAGCGACTTCGGAGATCCCCCATGCAGCTCAACTATGCCTGAAACCAATATGTCTGTAACATTGACACATCCGCTTAAATTCACTGCCACCAAATTATCTACACAGCTCTAAACAAGAGGGAAGAGCCCCTCATCAGCTCTAAACAATGGTAATTGCTTACTCCAGGACACCTGTGAATGGATAAAGAGTTTAGATGACGGAAGTTCCTTGCGATGTCCAACAAAGACTTGTCAGTAATTATTGGGCATAAGAAAAGATCATGCTACCCTAACAGATGACACCCATGAGGAATCTCAGTTAATCCTTCATCTTCAATAGAAGACACCTTCAACAAGGAAAGATCTTTGATAGTAAGGCAACCTCGAATGATTGCCTTTAGATCAGTATCAGTCACACCACACTGTAGGTTATTTCCCTTAATAGATAGCTTAGCTAAACCTTCACAATTTGCAGTTCCAGCTGCAACAACAGCAAGTCTGATATCTGTGGCTTTTCTATCAACAAGGCACCTGGGTAGATAGCCCTCACCATCTACACCATTAGGCTCAAAGGCAAATGTGTCATCCCTGGGACTTTGCTTAAAAGGGTAAGCTGTCACTTGGAAACACAAGCACAAGTATTTTTCTCTTGGCCATCGCAAAGACATTTGAATAGCTCAAAGAGCCATTCATCTAGAAGGATTTCGATGGAAGGCTGCTGCTTTTACTCAAAAGCGTCTGGGACCCAACTCCTCTTAAAAGAAGGAAAATATACACCCCAATTTTTCCCAGGTGACAACAATTGAAAGGATTTTTTTGGGATTCCTAGAAATCAGAAGATGAAAAACATCAGATAAAGATCAGAACAGAAAAGAAAAAATTTCTTAGGAATATACATGATATACCCAATACAGATTTTCCCTCAATAAATATTTTTAGTCTCAAATCTTAATTTGGAATGCCAACTCTGGTAGGGTTCCATGTTTGGTTTGTGTTCACGGGGTTTCGAACGAATCTTGAGGGCTTATTTTATGATTTTATTGAGTTGGTATTGCTGATTTTGCTGGTATCTGGCGCTATTTATTTAGTTCTCCACATTCGCGCCTTACCTTTCGCATTCGCGGAGGTCAAGTGGTTAGACCTCCACGTTCGCGGATGAAGGATCCACGTTCATGGAGTTGAGGTAGCCTTGACCTCCGCGTTTGCAAAGGGTCAGTCCCTCATGTCATCCGTGTTTGCAAATTGTTAAAAGTGTACCTGAACTGTGACTTATTTTAAGTGACAGGCTTTGTTAATTTTAACCTTTTTCAAACTTCCAAGATTCGTTTTAAAGAATATCTTCGAGGTTTTTCATGGCAAACCTATTGCGTAACTATTTTCTAACCTATTTCTTCAATTTCCATGGATTAAATTGTGTTTTTCACTTAGAAATTGGGGTTTTTAATTAAGGAATTTGGGGATTGAGTCTTTGATTACTAAATTGATGATTTCTCCCTCATTTTAGCTTTATTTTCAAAACCATTTTCATTGTTAAAATCCTTATTACTTGGAGCGCATTTTCATATATTAAATTTTAGATTTCCAGTTACTTTTTCTGACATGAGATTTTTGATCATTTTACTTTTTCACTCAAATTGACTGATTTTAATGTCATTAGATTCATTTTGTGATTGTGATGATATATTTGAATAGATTGTGGTAATTTGGATTATCGTGGAAGGGGAAAAGTTGTGGATTTAACTAGATTGGAGACATTTTCTTTTGCAAGTGGACTTCTAACCTTTTATTAAGTATGCTTGAACCTTGTATGCTCTTATGTGTATGGAATCAAACCTTCAAATTGGTAATTATCTCCAAGCATGAATACTTTTTGACTTTTTATTATCATCCGACCATTACTGAGCCTTTTGCTTTTGTTTAATACATAATGACTGAAGCCAACTTGGGTTGGTTAATCCAATCCATTCATCGATCCTTAGATCGCCCCTACCACACAAGCCAGTGCATTCTTATCGCTTACCCTGAGAGAATCTATACTCTATGAGCCAACCAACCCATTATCCCTGGACACAAGGATTAAGAAAGAGCAATATATCAACGGTTGATCGTACCTTTCACTCAGGAACAAGAGATGGAGCTATTAAGTTAAGGTGCCACTTTCCAGGTAGAATTGTATCTTCTTAGGCTTTGATTATGAGATTATAGAATAATTGTTCATGTGGTAAAATCTTGACTTGTGAATTAATTGCGAACTACTAATACATGAGATCGTGTGGATTATTTGATATTGATATCGAGATGGCACTTATAGTGATATATGATTAATATAGAGACCTTGATGATATTGAGACTGTGATTATATTACAATCATTATGATATTAATACTGTGATGACATTGAGAGCATGCACATTGCATTCACTATTATTTGTGCGTTGGTACTTATGGTGGCATCCTTGAGACGCTAAAAAGATTATTAGGAAGTTCTCCTTTCCATCTCTCTGATCAATTTGTTTGGGGGTTTTGTTTAAGCGTTAAGTGGTTGTGTGTCCTTTGGACAAATTCTGAGGACTAGAGCTTTAGCGGCTACTAAACAAGGGGTGGCAGCCCCTAAGACTGATATTGAGACCCTTCCTAGGGATAGGGGCTGAACCGAAGGTCGAGGTAGTGGGTGGGGCCGAGGAGCAGCATTGGTGAGAGATTATGAGTATGGTATCTCCCTCGAGCATGTTATGGAGCTAGGGAGGATCATGTTCCTTATGACTATGTTGCATCACCACTACTGCAGGATACTCTTTTGAGAGTTCTAGGTGTGTTAGAGACTTTAGGCCAGGCAAGTAGCTCAGCTGATACATCGAGTACTCCCCAGACATGAGTTAGGGTTCAACCACCGGGTGAGCAGCAGGCCCTTAGGCCCAAATATAGGTGGGGTAGCCATTTCCAACTCCTATTATTCAGATCCCTCCTGCTGCTGTCTTTACTAATGATGAGCCGCGTAGATACGAGAGGTTTAGAAAGATAGACCCATTTTAGTTTCAGGGTGGGATGTCTGAGGATGCATATGAGTTTTAACTGCTTGAGTTAGATCTTTCATATTGTGGGGTTAGTAGAGACTCATCGCATGTAGTATGTTACCTTGCAACTCCGTGGACCAGCCAGGGAGTCATGGAGGATTGATTCAGGATCCCTTCTAGTTGGGTCTCCTTAGTTGACTTGGGAGACATTTTCCAGTTACTTCTATGATCGATTTGTTCCTTGGAGTGTCTGTGAAGAGAGTTGTCCAAGGTTCAGAGTTTGAGATAGGGGACTATGACGGTTTCTGAGTATGAGATTTGTTTTTGTCAACTAGCTCGGCATGTTACAACTATACTTCCTACCAAGGCATAGAGAGTTTGCCGATTTGTGAGAGGGTTGGCTTATTCCATTAGAAAGTCAGTATTTTAGGTATCTACAAATGGAGCATCTTTTCAATTAGTTGTTAGTTCCACCAAAGAGGTGGAGCTCATGTAGAGAGAGGAGTTTGGGGAACCCAAAAGAGTTCGTACATCGAGATAGTACTCAGGTGCCTCATTAAGAGGAAGAGGTATGATAAACAAAGGTGGTTTGTTTCAGCACCGCGAGGTTTATGTATTTTTGCCAACTTTAGAGGGAGTTCAAGGTCCCCGTGGTTCTTATAGATCAGGTCTGAGTTCATCTAGTTCACAACATAGGCCTATGGTCGGGGGTGGCTACAGTATCCCTTTTATTCCATCATAGCTGCTATCCACCCCTAGATCTTGTTTTTGGCATGGATCTCTTGATCATATGATTTGACAGTGCCCCATGTATACTCAGTCTTGGGCCTACTGTTCTTACTCCACAACACCGATCAGAGATCTAGCACCATCAGCTAGAGGTTCAGCCCCGCCAGACTAGGGGTTAGGCTAGAGGTCAGGTCGATAGAGGTGAACGCACCAAAGGTAGAGGAAATAGGTGATACTTCCACACATTCTGGTGGTAGGGGGGAAGCTTCTACTAGTGAAGGACCAGAAGGTCGTTTCTATGCTTTCCCAGGTAGACCCGAGGCAGAAACCTCTGATGCTGTCATCACAGGTCTTTTTCCGGTTAGCCATCGTCCAACATCTGTGTTATTTGATCCTGGTTCCACTTATGCATACATGTATGCATATTTTTCCTTGGTGTTTTATTTGCCATATGATACTATGTTTGTGCTTATTGAACTTGTTTTGACCTCAGTGGGTGAGCCGTTTGTAGTGGATCAGGTGTACCGATCCTATCTTTTGACTTTGGCTGCTATGGATATGATTATACTAGACATAGTAGATTTTGATGTTATTCTGCGTATGGATTGGCTATCTCTGTATACTGTTATTCTTGATTCTTATGCCAAGACCGTTGCCTTAGTCATACTAGGCAATCCTAGGATAGAGTGGCAGGTTCGAAGGGTTTTTATCCTAGAAAGGTGATATCTTATATTCGGGCCCAAAATTTGATTGAGAAAGGGTGTTTAGCTTATTTGGGTTTTATTTGTGATACTGCTGAACCTTTTATGGAGTTTATTCTAGTAGTTTGCGAGTTTTAAAATGTGTTTGCTACTGATCTACCAGGAGTCTCTCTATATAGGGACATTGATTTTAGTACCAATCTTGAGCGAGGCACTAAGTCCTTTCTATCACTCCTTATCATATGGCTTTGGCTGAGTTGAAGTAGCTAACAGAGCAGCTCCAAGATCTATTGAGCTAGGGCTTTATTCACCCTAGTGTTTCACCTTGGGGTGCCTCGGTCTTGTTTGTAAAGAAGAAGGATGGATCCATGAGGATGCATATGGGTAATAGGGGTCCCCTATAAGGGTCACACGGTCCGTACAAAGGCACACAGACCGTATGCCCTTCCGTGAAACCTCACTTCGGAAATATTTCTCTTATAAAGTTTAGAGACGGTGATTCCACACTTAGAAATTTTTCACACCAATGCCCATACAGAGGCCTATTCAGACCGTGAAGAGGTAAACGGTTTGTGAGAGGTTCATGTGGTCCAAGCCTTGGCCAAAATGTAGTTTTCGAGGCCAACGCCACAGACACAAGCCACCACACAGTCCAAAAGGTGCCACACAGATTACGTGAGGTTCATGTGGTGCGTGCCTTGGTCTTAAACTCCAAGTTAAGGCCAGCGCTTGGTACACAAGGACAAGGGTCACCTCAAGGTCCCTCCGCACGGCACGTGGAGGTGCCCATAAGGTGTCATCTTGGTCAAAAACTTTTTAGAACTAATTTTCAAGCACCATTAAGGTCATACCATGTCCAGATCCTTACATCATCTCCCCCTGGGAACATTCATCCTCGAATGTGCTAAAACAAGGCTTAAAAGGATTGACTTAGAACATGAAACATCTAAGGACAAGATACAATGCATATTTCATCACTTGAAAAACATAAGTCATTAAAACTCATATCAGAACATTTTCAAATCATTCAAAACATCTTTAAAATCATTTCCGTGCACATGTATGCATGTTATGTCATGAAACTCAAGATTGAAAGAATTAGGAACATTTGAAAGAGGAGGAACCTAATACCTTAGGCTTGAGTAGATTGGAAAATATGTGGATATAGTTTCATCATGTCCAACTCCGCCGCCTGTGTAGCACCCTCCACATGTTGATTTCTTTAAAGAATCTTAACCGAAGTCACATCCTTGTTGTAAAGCCTCTTCACTTCCTTATCAAAGATCTCAACCGGTACTTCCTCATCAGACAAGTTCTCTTTAACCTCAACACCTTCCAAAGACACAATTGTACTAGGATCACTGACTGATTTCCTCAACATAGACTCATGGAAAACTGGGTGAATAGAACTCAAATTCAAAGGGACCTACATATCAGGGACTCAGTAATAGAACTCATGTGGGTGAATAGCCACATTCCTAATGCACTCAGTAATCTCATAAGGACCTACATATCAGGGACTCAACTTGCCCTTCTTAGAAAAGCGCATTACACCCTTTATGGGTGAGACCTTCATATACACCCAAAATATAATGTGAAACTCAAGATCCCTCTTCCTAACATCTGAATAAGACTTTTAGAGACTTTGAGCCATTTTCAACCTCTCCCTAGTAAACTTCACCTTCTCCATAGCTTCCAACACCAAATCAAGGATAATCAAAGCTATCTCTCCCAATATAAAACACCTCACAAGAGATCTACATCTCCTACCATATAAAGCCTCAAATGGAGCTATCCTGATACTAGCATGAAAGCTATTGAAGAAAACTCGATGAGTGGGAGATGATCATCCCAATTACCGTTGAATTCCAACACAAGCTCTCTTCATGTCCTCCAAAGCTTTAATTTTCCTTTCAGCTTCTCCATTGTTTTGAGGATGAAAAGCATTACTTAATTTCACCTTGGTGCCAAGTACTCATTGAAATGACCTCCAAAAGTGAGAAGTAAATTAGGTGTCGTGATCCAATATGATAGACCAAGGGACACTTACAACCTCACCAACTCTTGTATATACAACCTTGTATAATCTTTGGCACGAAATGTAGTCTTGATCGGCAGGAAGGGAGCCAATTTAGTCATCCGATCGACAATAACCCAAATTGAATCAAACTGACTTCGTCGTGTTTGAGGCAAACCAACCATAAAATCTATGTTTACCTCTTCCCACTTCCAATTAGGAATATCAATATCTTGAACAAAACCACCAGGCCTTTGATACTCTATCTTCACTTGTTGACAATAAGGACATTCCGATACAAACTTTGCTATATCTTTCCTCATATCATGCAACCAATACATTTTCCTCAAATCCTGATATATTTTGATGATTCCGCATAAATGGAATAATGAGAATTATGGGCCTCACTCTTGATTACTCTCCTAAGATCATTATTATCTGAAACACACAACAGATCTTGATATAGAAGTACACCATCTCCCCCTTGGGAGAAAAGCTCTATCTTATTTTTGGCAACTAACTTCTTCAACTCGACCAACGACGAATCTAGATCTTGCTTATCTTTGACATCAATAACCACAGAAAATTCAGACCCATTGTGAACATGAATACCACCCTCATTAGAGATAGCTAACCTAACACCCAACCTGCCCAAACTATGAACATCGTTTGCCAACTCCTTCGTCCCTTCATCAATATAAGCCACACTCCCCATAGACAGTCTACTAAGAGCATCAGCTACAACATTTGCCTTGTCGGGATGATTTTGAACACTCAGGTCGTAGTCCTTAAGGAGTTTCAACTACCTTCTTTGCCTCAAGTTAAGATCTCTTTGGATGAACACATATTCCAAAATCTTGTTATCGGTGAAAACATCAACATGAACTCCATACAAATAATGTCTCCAAATCTTCAAAATGAACACCACAGTCGCTAACTCAAGATCATGAGTCGGGTGTCAGGTAATTACGCTCATGCACCTTCAGTTGCTTTGATGCATAAGCTATCACCTTACCATGTTGCATAAGCACACAAACCAACCCAGTCTGAGAGGCATCACAATATACTACAAACCCATCCAAGCCATCTAGTCGAGTTAAAACAGGAGTCGATGTAAGCTAATCTTTCAAAGTGTGAAAACTCTTCTCACATTCATCATGCCGTACAAATGTAGCCTTCTTTTGAGTTAATGTAGATGAAATAGATGAGAAACCTTCAATAAACCTTTTATAATAACCATTCAACCCAAGAAAAATTTTAATATCTGAAGTAGTCAATGGTCTAGGTCAATTCTTCATAGCCTCAGTCTTCTTTAGGTCAACCTTAATACTATCACTGAATGCCACATGACCAAGAAAAGATACCTTACCTAATAAAAACTCACAGTTGCTTCTGCCTCAAAGTCTGTAGAACCAATCTCAAATAATCCATGTGCTCCCTCTCACTTCAGGAATAAATAAGAATATCATCAATGAAGACCACCAAAAAACTATTAAGAAATGGCTTTGTAATGACCCATTAGGTTATTTTGAAAATTAGTCCCCTTGACTTCCTAAAAAATTTACCTCGTAAAATTTTAGTGGGTACTTTGGGCAATGTGGTAACCTAAGACTATTTAATTTAAGGGTAAGTTTTGATAATTGATTTATTGGGTAGACTAAATATTAATTTACTTAACATTTTATACCACTTGTCTATGTATTTTAGAATAGGTTAGTGGGTTTATCCCTTTTAATAATAAATCAATCTAGAGAAATAAAAGAAGACGAGGAGAGGGTTTGATTGAAACTGCCTGTGGCCGAACTCAAAACGTCATACATTTAGGTAGAAAATTTTCAAACCTTAACTCTTTATTTAAATGCAATTTACTAGGGATAATGGTGCATTCGTTTCTTTGTATTTAAGTTGAAGACTCACAAAACCATATATAGGGTTATATAATATTAGTTACTGGAAAATAGTAGTAATTAGTATGGCTTGAAATTGAGAAAAGATGGTGGCAAACATTAGTGGGCCCAGTGACGTTGTGATCATGATCCAGTGATGTTGTATCTATTTTGAAATATGATTTCTATACTTAATATGTTGCCATGTGCTATTGTAAGCTTACGGGCAGTTTTGAGATCTACAATTTGATCTCTTACTGTTATTAGTTTAATTACTTTTCATGTTTAATGTCATCCTTATAATTATAACTTTATAGTTTAGGTTTTAATACATTGAGATTGGCAATTAAATTATCAAATTAGATAAAATTTTGAGAGTAGGTTAGATGTATAATAATATGGGTATTGTTAGTTCTGAAATCTTTTTGTCATAATTTATTTGATTATATCGTGGTGCTACGGATATTACTCGAAAGGGGAAAGCTCAAGTCCCACAATGAGTGATCAATTATTAAGGCAAGTGGACTTTCATAACTTTGTAATTCTCGTATAATTCTCAAATTATCTTTTCTTCTATGTGTGATTCGTTAAGTATTTTAATATTATAAAAATTGAGGTGATTAAATGTAAATGTAAGGTGGGGTGGTATTTGTGACACTTGAATTGAAAATGTGGTTAAGTGATGAGAATTTTATTTTTGAGATATATTGTTGTGGTCGGTGATTATGCATGGATTTGTTTGTAGACTTCATATCATGTTAATTCATTCTATGTCACACACATTTGCATTGATTCTGAATATTGATATGAGTGAGATGGTAAAAATTAGGGCTGAGGTCTTTACCAGTCGAGATCTGATGCCGAGATCTGTCTAGGCGATAATATTATGCCAAGGTCTTTACCAGCAATGTTGTGATGTTGAGGTATTCTTTAGAGATGTTATGATGCGTAGGTCATTGCCGGTGATTATTGCATTGCATCTCATCCTTACATATTCTTGTCTGGTAAGATGTTTCTCCTGCGATTGATTCTGGTATCACTTGTGAGTTGTGTCTTGTGATTTGATAATTGTGATATACTAAAAAACTATCTCTATTATATATTATGTGTTTTTGGGCTGAGCTGATTGTCTATGCAGGTCATAGTTGTAGAGGTCGGTTGGGATGAAAGGAGTTTGTGTTTCTATTGGACTTATTCTGTTTTGTTAGGCTTCCCAGGAGATTTAGAGAGGTAGATGTTGTCATCTGGCTGACTCTCTTGTTCCTATTTCTTTTTTCTATTTTGTTCTATTCGAGAAGAAAGACAGTTCAGACATGTAATTCTTTTGATTTCTGTATTGCTAGTGGCTTGTAGACGTGACAACCAATCCTTGGAAGGTGTTTAAGTTTTTGAATATTTTCAGCTTTAGTTACCTATCATACTTAGTTACTTCCGCACCTTATTTCTATTTCTCGTTGGGTTTAGGCTGACTTGTTTTGGTGGGATTGAGAAAGTGCCATCATGTCCATTTTGGGTCGTGAAGATTGGTATCAAAGCCACAGGTTCATAGGTCCACGTGTGTACGAGTCAAGTCTAATTAGAGTCTCAAGGACCGGTACGGAGACGTCTAGACTTATCTTTGAGAAGCTATGAAGACTGTTAGGAAACTTCTTTTTACTTATTCTCTCTTATCGTGCGTTGTTATCTTCATTAGTATTGAGTTGTGCTCATGCTATTTTGACAGATGGTAAGGACTAGAGCTATGATTACTGGTGGTAGAGGCGAGATAGCTCCAGAGACCATGTTTAGGCCCCAGTTAGAGGTAGGGGAAGGGAGAAAGTTAGAGGTCATGCTCGTAGAGTGGCATCAGTGAGAAGACGTGCCCGAGAGGCGGCACCAGTTAGAGGACAGGCTAGAGGGGCTTCTCTAGAGCTATAAAGAGAAGTTGATAAGGATCAGGCTCTTCCGGAGTTCACAGTTGCACCATTTCTTCGAGACACCCTATTGAGGATGATGGGTATGCTTGAGAACCTCACTCAAGGGGGTGGTGTGACAAGAACGCAGAGAGTTTCTCAGACGAGAGTGGGAGAACAGACTTCAAGGCAGTATCACGACCGAGTTCATGATAATCAGGAGGTTCAGCGCCTAGTGGTCCCCGCACCAGCTATTCGGGAAAAAACCACCCCAAAGGCAGTCTTGGCAACAGATAATTAGCTTAGTTATGAAAGATTTCAGAAGATGAAACAACCTCAATTTCAGGGTGGTAGGAGTGAGGACGCTTATGATTTTCTTACTTTGTGCCATGAGATGCTAGAAGCAATGGAGTTGGTTGATCAACATGGTGTCCGTTTTGTTGCACTCAAGCTACGTGGACCAGCCAAGGAGTGGTGGAGGACTTGTGTGTGATCCAGGCCAGTCAAATCCCCTCCAGTGGATTGGAGTGTGTTCTCCAGTGCTTTTTAGGATCGTTTCATTCTTTGGAGTGTACGAGAGGAGTGTCGATTGACGTTTGAGGACTTGAGGCAGGGTGGTATGACTGTTACTTAGTATAAGGCTCATATTTGTCAGTTATCCAGACATGCCTTGTGATGACCCGTATGGCCAAAATTATATTTTTCATGTATTGTTTTCATATTTAGAGCGTATATACAGTTACCCCAGGTCGTATATGACCTGCTGGGACCGGTAGTCCGGTGCCCCGGTGACTAAATTCATAAATATCTCATTTTCCTCATTTTTGGAACTTAAGCTTAAGTTAAGTGCACCAAAAAGTGAAATCTTAGCAAACGATGTCAGAATAGAGCTCTGACAGTTCCGTTAGCTCCGAAATATCGAATATGACTTAGGTGAAGTCTCGGTTTGGTTCCTGGAACCTCACGGAAGATTTTGAGCTAAAATATGGAAATTTAGTTCTTAAGGCTTAAGGTAATTTCTTCGCCCTTAGCTCGTTTTTAGTGATTTTTCGGGTGCTTACTAACTATAATTAAACCCAATGATTTTTGCTAGCTTCTTGGGTGTTTGAGGATTGATTGTTGGTCTTTGAGCTAGGGTGATCACCGCGGGTATGTCTCGAAATTTTTGAACGCCGTATTGTCAATTCGCGCTAATTAGTTTGTGTAATTTGAGCATTTGAGGACCTTTTGGTGGTCCGTTGGAGCTCAAATTCGAACCATGAGTCCCATAAATCATGAGGGACGACCCATGTGTTCGAAATATTTTTCGGAGCTTCGGACTCGAGGGCTCATTTTTAGGCCCGCTTGACCCGGCAATTTTTGTATTGCAATATGGGTATCAAAACGCTCCTATTGATGTCTAGAATATATATTTGATAGGTATTCGTTGATTTGTGAGCCGGTTTGCAACGTTGGGGCTATTCTTGCTCGTTTTGGCTATCGTCGGCGCCCAGGTAGGCTCGGTTTACCTCGTAGAAAATGTGAGACTGCTTTGAATAAATGTAATATGATAGTGGCTAGTGAATGGGATGATCTTTAGGTTGATTTGACCTCGTTTATATTGTTACCCCTCACTAGTGAACTTGGAGTCCCGTCGCGGGACGTAGACGGGACAATTTGAGTTGTGTCCGGTAGGCTTGTGGTGCCGTAGGGGGGGTACGTAGAGTATGGGATGTGTGGATATAATATATTGTGAGAGTTGCATCGTGAGATCCTTAGTAGTAGGATTCCAATATTTTTGAGATTTGTTGTTGATGTTGTTTTGTATAGCAGTCATAGCGGTTGACGCGCACGCCCTACTTAGCTGGCATTTTTCATAGAGATTGAGCTATGCTAAGCCTTTGCTCGTGTCATCGTAGAGGTCGACCTACACTGAGCATGTTCGCGCATATTGCCATAGAGGTTGGTTTATATGGATTGTGGCTCGCGTCATCCTAGGGGTGGGTGTTTCGCTCGAGCGGGTGTTGTTTTAGTTGACGGATTTGGTTCTACTTACTTAATTTCTGCCCCCATTTCCTTGCTTATATTTTTGTTGTGTCCACCGGGCTTACGGGGGAAGTCACGGTGGGTTTTGCTTTGACTATTTGTACTTGCCGGTGGTATGGGACGCCAGGTAAGTTTTGCTTGTTATATTCATTTTTACTTTCCACATTTACTTACTTACTTGCTTATTATTCCTATGTTTCGGTATACGATACTATATTGGTTCGGGCTGTGAGAGAGGTATGGTATTAATTGCCTAGGGGTGGCTTCGAGATTTTCTTATTATTCGGGCTACGGATACCCAAGTTTGTTACTATTGTTATCCATTGGGTATTTACATTATGTCATGTTGGTATTTGTTTTCTCACTGATATTGCATGTTTTACTTCTCTCGTTATTATGATGTTATATTTATTGATCCTAGTCGGCCTAGCCTACTGAGTACACTTGTTGTGTCTTCTCGTGGTGTAGAGCCAGGTGTGGGTCAGCGTAGGCATCGCGATCGTGCGGACTGAGGAGTCACATTTTGGAGGATCTGGTGAGCCTGCCGCCCCGCTGATCGAGTCCTTTATTCAGGAGTTGTTTATTCTGTCATTTATCTCTTGACAGACTTTAGACCCATTTATATTCAGTCTGATCATCTGTATATGTCTGGGTTTCTTTTGGATACTGTATTTATTTAACTCCTGTTTTTGCCACATCACTATTCTTGGGTCGGGATTTAGCTTTTGTATCTACTTATGTCATGATTTGCTTCTGCATTTCTTATTTATTCCTCCTTTATTTATTATTATTATTGTGAGTGTTGTATGGCCCACCGCGTATGCTACGGACCGTAGGATTTAGGCTTGTCTACATGGGGTTAGTAGACGCCATCAGGGTTCGAGAACTCGGGCCTTGACAGAGTGGTATCAGGGCTTAGGTTCTTGCAGTTTTGTGGCAAATAGGAGCGGTGTCGGTAGAGTCTTGTGAATCATTTCAGGGACGCCTGGAATCTCATTCACGAGAAGCTACATGGCGCTTTAGGAAAGTAGTTGATCTTTCTAATCTCTTCGTGCGAATGGGTTGAGTCAGTTTCTTGAATATAGCTTATCGGCTTCACTCTTGTCGCAGATGGCACGCACGCGAGCTACCCAGGGAGAGGATACTCCTCCACCGGCTATGGAGGGAGTTGAGAGGACTGATATACCATTTCAGGATCCTCCGCCTACTACTACTACTACTGCAGCACCTGCGGGAGTGGCAGACCCGCCTATAGTGCCCCAGTCGGCATCAGCCGTCTCACCGGTCGCGCCGTCTTTATTCCAGTCTCCTACATTCCAGAGACTATTCCTGCAGATGATGCAGATGATTGGCGGGGCAGCCTCCCCCACTACATCTACTCCGGAGTCTTCTTCTAAGGGTGCAGCACGAGCTGTGTTGCATACAGCTGAGGCTCCATCTACTGAGCCGCCACCAGAGAGGGTTCAGGCGCCTATTCCAGATGACAGTGACGCCGCAACCACTACTTCTACGGTTCTCCCGACGTTTGAGGTCGGGAAGGCCTTGGATAGGTTTTTGAGGATTGACACTATATGGTTTTCTGGAGCTCCATCTCAGGATGCCACCGAGTTCATCACCGTTGTTGAGAGTAGATTGAGGACTTTGCAGGTATTAGAGTCGCATGGGCCGGACTTTGTCTCTTATTTCCTGGATAAGAAGGCGGGTTACTAGTATCGTTCGTACATGGATTGTAGGCCTATGGGATCGCCCCCTCCTACTTGGGGGCAGTTTAGAGATGCATTCTTGGACCAGTATGTACCCTGCAGTGTCAGAGAGTCCTTTCGTTCTCAGTTCCTATAGTTGCAGCAGGGGTCGATGTTGGTTTCCGAGTATGAGGCCCAGTTCACGAGATTGGCCCGCTATGCTCCTGATCTTCTACCTACTGAGCAAGCCAGAGTTAGATTCTTTGTTGACCGGTTGACTTTGGAGAGGCAGAGACAGGTTGACCATACTATTGCGCGAGGTGGTACCCTCGCTGAGATCATTCAGGAGGTTCACTAGCAGGAGCTCTTTGATCGTCGGGCACGGGAGGCCGGCGATAAGAGGGCACGACATCAGGGTAGCTTTTCGAGTACCCGGTCAGCGGGTGGTGGTCACAGAAGTGGTGGTTCGAGGTCTCGTCAGTCACAGGGCCGTCAGGGCCAGAGTTATCATGCTGCACTACATACTTCCGAGCAGGGTCAGTCTAGCCAGCCCGCTAGGGGCCAAAGTTCCGATTTTGGTACTTCAGCTGAGGGTTCTCGAGGTACAGCCAGAGAGAGAGGGGCTTGCTATAGTTGTGGTGAGATTGGTCACTACTCTAGAGATTGTCCTAGTGAGATTGGGGATCGTCGAGATTGGGGATCGTCGCGATCGTGGTTTCTTTGAGTGTGGTGATCCTGGTCATCACATGTGAGATTGTCCTCGTCATAGGCCACAGCGTACTGCCACACTACCTGCACAGCCTATTCAGGTAGTACCGCCAGCCAGAGATGCACCACCGGTAGCTCAGGGAGCTAGAGGTAGAGGTCAGAGGGGACGTCAGAGGGGCCGGGGTGGTCAGAGACAGGAGGGAGCACCGCAGCAGCTTTATGCCATTCCTGACAGGGCTAAGGCCGAGGGTGCTGATGATGTCGTCACTGGTACGTTATCTGTTTGTGGGCATTCTGCATTTACACTATTTGATCTGGGTTCCACTCTATCTTATGTGTCTATGTACTTGGCTTCTCGTTTGGGTTTGACTAGTGAGCCGCTATCTATTCCCTTGAGTGTATCTACTCCTGTTGGGGCGGCCCTCGTGGTGGACCGTGTATATAGATCGTGTATTGTGACTATTCGGGGTTATGACACTCGGGCAGACTTGATAGAGTTAGACATGCTTGATTTTGATGTGATTTTGGGCATGGATTGGTTATCTTATTATCGTGTGGTCTTGGATTGTTATGCCAAGACGGTGACCTTTTCTATGCCTGGTGTGCCCCCGGTGATGTGTTATGGACCCACTAGTCGTACATCGGTGAGGGTGATATCATGTTGTCGGGCTCGTAGACTTGTTGCTAGTGGTTGTCTTGCTTACTTAGCGCACGCCCGTGATACTAGTGCCGATGTATTTTCTCCTGCTTCTGTTCCTATTGTTTGTGAGTATGTTGATGTGTTTCCTGCTGACCTTCCTGGTTTGCCTCCCGCGCGTGATATAGATTTTGGTATTGACCTTGAGCCGGGTACTCGACCTATTTCTATTCCTCCGTATCGTATGGCTCCTGCTGAGCTTCGTGAGTTGAGTACCCAGCTTCAGGATCTACTTGATAAAGGTTTTATTCGTCCTAGTATATCTCCTTGGGGTGCTCCGGTTTTGTTTGTGAAAAAGAAGGATGGATCTTTGCGTATGTGTGTTGATTACAGGCAGCTGAACAAAGTGACCATAAAGAACAAATATCCCTTTCCTCAAGTGGATGATTTGTTTGATCAGTTGCAGGGAGCCACCGTGTTCGCTAAGATTGACTTGCGGTCCGATTACCACCAGTTGAGGATTCGGGCTGAGGATGTCCCGAAGACAGCCTTTAGGACCCGCTATGGTCACTACGAGTTTCTAGTCATGTCCTTTGGGTTGACTAATGCTCCTGCCGCATTCATGGACTTGGTGACTTGGGTGTTGAGGCGTTACCTTGACTCCTTCATGATTGTGTTCATTGATGACATTCTAGTGTATTCGCGGAGTCGATTAGAGCACGAGCGGCACCTACGAATTATGTTGGAGACTTTGAGGACTGAGCGACTTTATGCTAAGTTCTCAAAGTGTGAGTTTTGGTCGGAGTCTGTTGCTTTCCTTTGCCATGTCGTATCGAGTGTTGGGCTTAGTGTCGATCCAACCAAGGTGGCTTCCGTTCGTGAGTGGCCTAGACCTACTACTTCTACCGAGATTCATAGCTTCTTGGGTCTAGCCGGGTATTACCGTTGGTTTGTTCAGGGTTTCTCGTCTATTGCTGCACCCCTCACTAGATTGACGAAGAAAAAGGTGTCTTTTCAGTGGTCCGCGGAGTGTGAGTCCAGCTTTCTAAAGCTAAAGGAGTCATTGACTACAGCCCCAGTGTTAGCATTACCGGTCGAGGGTCAGCCGTATGTCGTATATTGTGATGCCTCAGGTATTGGGTTGGGTTGTGTCTTGATACAGGAGGGCCACGTGATTGCTTATGCCTCTCACCAGCTGAAGATTCACGAGCGTAACTACCCCACTCATTACTTAGAGTTGGCGGCGGTAGTATTTGCGCTCAAGATCTGGAGACACTACCTATATGGAGTGCATTGTGATATCTACACTGACCACCGCAGCCTACAATACATTCTAAGTCAGAGGGAGCTTAACCTTAGACAGCGGAGATGGGTTGAGCTTCTGAAGGACTATGATTTGAGTATTCTTTATCATCCGGGCAGGGCTAATGTGGTAGCAGATGCCTTGAGTAGGAGAGCGGTCAGCTTGGGTAGTTTGGCAGCCTTACCAGCTTCGGAGAGACCTTTAGCTCGGGACGTCCAGTCCTTGGCTAACAGCTTGGTTAGGTTGGATCTTTCGTCTCCAGATAGAGTTACAGCTCATGTTGAGTCTAGCTCGGCCTTATATGATCAGATTCGCCGTCGCCAGTTCGAGGATCCTAGTTTAGTTGAGCTGAGAGAGCGGGTTGCTAGCGGTGAGTTCGAGTGGGCTAAGATTGATTCTGACGGGATACTTTGGGTTCATGGTAGACTTGCGGTTCCTAAGGTTGGTGATTTGATCCAGGCCTTGTTGAGAGAGGCCCATAGTACTAGGTACACAGTTCATCCTGGCACGGCTCGTATGTATAGGGATCTTCGACAATTGTATTGGTGGCGGGGCATGAAGAGCTCGATAGCTACTTTTGTGTCTAGGTGCTTGACCTATCAGCATGTTAAGGTTGAGCATCGTAGACCGGCCGGTGAGTTGCAGCGCCTCCCTATTCCTTTATGGAAATTGGAGAACAATACTATGCACTTCATCACAGGTCTTCCTCGTTCGCGTAGGGGTCATGATCAGATTTGGGTCATCGTGGATCGATTGACCAAGTCCGCACACTTCCTAGCTACTCAGACGACTTGGACAGCGGAGAGGTTGGCGGAGTTGTATGTTTCTGAGGTGGTCAGATTGCATGGGGTGCCTGTTTCTATCATTTCAGATCGTGGTACTCAGTTTACTTCTCGATTTTGGAGGGCATTTCAGCGTGAGTTGGGCACTGATGTCTTGTTGAGCACAGCATTTCACCCCAGACAGATGGCCAGTCCGAGCGGACTATTCGGGTACTACAGGATATGTTGCGGGCTTGTGTATTTGATTTTGGCGGTAGTTGGAGCAGGTACTTGGCATTAGCGGAGTTTTCTTATAATAATAGTTACCACTCCAGCATTGGCATGGCTCCTTTTGAGGCATTATATGGTAGGCGCTGCAGGTCGCCGATTGGTTGGTTTAGCGGTCACGAGATGACGCACCAGAGTTCTGAGCTACTTCAGGATACCGTTGATAGGGTCCGTGTGATTCAGGATAGACTTCGCGAGGCCCAGAGTAGGCAGAAGGCTTATGCAGATCATAGGCGTCGACCGTTGGAGTTTAGCGTGGGTGATAGGGTGTTTCTGCGTGTCTGCCCATGAAGGGCGTACGGAGGTTCGGCTGGAGAGGCAAACTTAGTCCGAGCTACATTGGGCCATATGAGATACTTGAGAGGATTGGGGAGGTTACCTACAGACTAGCCTTACCACCTGAGTTGTCAGCAGTACATCCTGTATTTCATGTCTCCATGCTCCGACAGTATGTATCGGACCCGTCACATGTGCTTCGGCAGGATACAGCTGAGGTGGAGGTTGATGACCAGCTTTCAGTCATTGAGCAGCCTGAGGCTATTATTGCTAGAGATGTGAGGAAGCTCGGGACTAAGGAGATTCCGATTGTGAAGGTTCGCTGGGCACGCAGACCAATCGAGGAGGCTACCTGGGAGATAGAGCGGGACATGCGGACTCAGTATCCACACTTGTTCGAGACTCCAGGTACCTTTCTCACTTTGACTTTTGTGGGCAAAAGTCCCATTTAGTGGGGGATATTGTGATGACCCGTATGGCCAAAATTATATTTTTCATGTATTTTTTTCATATTTAGAGTGTATATACAGTTACCCCAGGTCCTATACGACCTGCTGGGACCAGTAGTCTGGTGCCCCGGTGACTAAATTCATAAATATCTCATTTTCCTCATTTTTGGAACTTAAGCTTAAGTTAAGTGCACCAAAAAGGGAAATCTTAGCAAACGATGTCAGAATCGAGCTCTGACAGTTCCGTTAGCTCCGAAATATCGAATATGACTTAGGTGAAGTCTCGGTTTGGTTCCTGGAACCTCACGGAAGATTTTGAGCTAAAATATGGAAATTTAGTTCTTAAGGCTTAAGGTAATTTCTTCGCCCTTAGCTCGTTTTTAGTGATTTTGGGGGTGCTTACTAACTATAATTAAACCCAATGATTTTTTCTAGCTTCTTGGGTGTTTGAGGATTGATTGTTGGTCTTGGAGCTAGGGTGATCACCGCGGGTAAGTCTCGAAATTTTTGAACGTCGTATTGTCAATTCGCGCTAATTAGTTTGTGTAATTTGAGCGTTTGAGGACCTTTTGGTGGTCCATTGGAGCTCAAATTCGAACCATGAGTCCCATAAATCATGAGGGACGACCCGGTGTGTTCAAAATATTTTTCGGAGCTTCGGACTCGAGGGCTCATTTTTAGGCCCGCTTGACCCGGCAATTTTTGTATTGCAATATGAGTATCAAAACGCTCCTATTGATGTCTAGAATATATATTTGATAGGTATTCGTTGATTTGTGAGCCGGTTTGCAACGTTGGGGCTATTCTTGCTCGTTTTGGCTATCGTCGGCGCCCAGGTAGGCTCGGTTTACCTCGTAGCAAATGTGAGACTGGTTTGAATAAATGTAATATGATAGTGGCTAGTGAATGGGATGATCTTTAGGTTGATTTGACCTCGTTTATATTGTTACCCCTCACTAGTGAACTTGGGGTCCCGTCGCGGGACATAGACGGGACGATTTGAGTTGTGTCCGGTAGGCTTGTGGTGCCGTAGGGGGTACGTAGAGTATGGGATGTGTGGATATAATCTATTGTGAGAGTTGCATCGTGAGATCCTTAGTAGTAGGATTCCAATATTTTTGAGATTTGTTGTTGATGTTGTTTTGTATAGCGGTCATAGCGGTTGACGCGCACGCCCTACTTAGCTCGCATTTTTCATAGAGATTGAGCTATGCTAAGCCTTTGCTCGTGTCGTCGTAGAGGTCGACCTACACTGAGCATGTTCGCGCATATTGCCATAGAGGTTGGTTTATATGGATTGTGGCTCGCGTCATCCTAGGGGTGGGTGTTTCGCTCGAGCGGATGTTGTTTTAGTTGACGGATTTGGTTCTACTTACTTAATTTCTGCCCCCATTTCCTTGCTTATATTCTTGTTGTGTCCACCGGGCTTACGGGGGAAGTCACGGTGGGTTTTTCTTTGACTGTTTGTACTTGCCGGTGGTATGGGATGCCAGGTAAGTTTTGCTTTTTATATTCGTTTTTACTTTCCACATTTACGTACTTACTTGCTTATTATTCCTGTGTTTCGGTATTCGATACTATATTGGTTCGGGTTGTGAGAGAGGTATGGTATTAATTGCCTAGCGGTGGCTTCAAGATTTTTCTTGTTATTCGGGCTAGGGGTGCCCAAGTTTGTTACTATTGTTGTCCATTGGGTATTTACATTATGTCATGTTGGTATTTGTTTTCTCATTGATATTGCCTGTTTTACTTACCTCGTTATTATTATGTTATATTTATTGATCCTAGTCGGCCTAGCCTATTGAGTATCACTTTATTGTGGTACTCATGCTACACTTGTTTGCCTTCTCGTGGTGCAGAGCCAGGTGTGGGTCAGCGTAGGCATCGCGATCATGCGGACTGAGGAGTCCCATTTTGGAGGATCCAGTGAGCCTGCCGCCCCGCTGATCGAGTCCTTTATTCAGGAGTTGTTTATTCTGTCATTTATCTCTTGACAGACTTTAGACCCATTTATATTTAGTCTGATCATCTGTATATGTCTGGGTCTATTTTGGATACTGTATTTATTTAGTTTGCCAAATCACTATTCTTGGGTCGGGATTTAGCTTTTGTATCTACTTATGTCATGATTTGCTTCTGCATTTCTTATTTATTCCTCCTTTATTTATTATTATTATTGTGAGTGTTGTATGGCCCACCGCGTATGCTACGGGCCGTAGGATTTTGGCTTGTCTACATGGGGTTAGTAGATGCCATCAGGGTTCCAGAACTCGGGCCTTGACATGCCTTAGCTATAATTCCTGATAAGGCAGATAGAGTTTGCGGGTTTATGAGGGGCTTGAATTTTTCCATTAGATCTTATGTATTCAAAGCAGCTCGTAGGGGGGCTTCCTTTCTGTCTATTGTGAGCACCGCCAAGGAGGCAGAGTTGCTGGTGCAAGAGGAGTTTGGGGACCCTAAGAGGGCTCATACTACGGGGTAGTTTCCTGGTACTTCATCAAAAGGTAGAGGTTCTCATAGGAGTGGTGGATATTTCAGTCATTAGGATCCTGTGCATGCATCTATACCAGCAGCTGAGGGTGGACAGATGTCTCGAGGGTCCACAATTCAATCTGTGTTAGCCATAGTAGTTCATTTGGTGGACAACAATCTTCTACACCGAGGCCTTGCTTTTGGTATGGGGATCCAGCCCATTTGATTCGACACTGTCCCATTCTGATTCATTCCAGACCTCATCGTACTTATTCGGCAGCTCAAGTTAGAGATTCGTCTCCACCGACCAAGGGTCGAGGTAGGGGTCAAAATACTAGAGGTGGCAGGATTTTAGGTAGTGGTTCTTTGGGTCTACATGGAGGACATCAAGGTGTTGATCAGACAGGGGGAGGCAGAGGAGCTCAGTGCTATTCTTTTCCTGGGAGGCCTGAGGCTTAGGCTTCAGATGCAGCAGTAATTATAGGTATTGTTCCAGTTTGTTGTTAGCCTGCATTTGTGATATTTGATCCTTGATCTACCTACTCTTATGTGTCTACATACTTTTCGTCTGGTTTAGATTTATTGTGTGATCGGATGGTAGTGCCCGTGCATGTTTCCACACCCGTAGGTGAGCCTGTAGTGGTGGATTGAGTATATCGATCCTGTCTTTTTTCTCTTGCTTGATATGATACTTTGGTAGATATGATTATTCTTGAGATGGTAGAATTTGATGTTATCTTTGGTATGGATCGACTTTCTCCTTACCATGCTATTCTTGATTGCTATGCAAAATATGTGACCTTAGCCTTTCCCGGTGTACCAAAGATTGAGTAGAAGGGTAATAGTGGTTCTTATCTTAGAAAAGTTATTTCTTACATCCATGCTCAGAAATTTATTGATAGGGGGTGTTTGTCTTACTTAGCTTTCATTCGAGATACTAGTATTGAACCACCTTCTATGGAATCTATTCCTGTGATTCAGGAGTTTGTCGGAATGTTTCCTTTTGACCTTCCAGGTGTTCCTCCTGATAGGGATATTGACTTTCCTATTGATCTAGAGCAAGGCACTATGCCCACCTCCATCCCTCCATATAGATTGGCTCCAACTGAATTGAAAGAATTGAAGGAGCAATTACAAAGACATAATGAGCAAGGGATTTATTCTTCCTAGCGCTTCATCATATGGTGCCCCATTCTTATTTATGAAAAAGAAAGATTGGTCTATGAGGATGTGTATTGATTACTTGTAGTTGAACAAGGTGACTGTCAAGAAGAAGTACCCTCTTCCCTGTATTGATGACTTGTTTGATCAGCTACACGGAGCAGCCTTGTTTTCTAAGATTGACTTGAGGTCTTGTTATCACCAGTTGAGGGTTAGAGCATCAGATATCCCTAAGGAAGCTTTTCGAACCCGCTCTGGCCGCTATGAATTTTTGATGATGTTATTTTGGTTGACTAACGCCCCCCGCAATGCTCTTGGAGTTAATGAAGAGGGCTTTTCATTCGTAAGTAGATTCATTTTTAATAGTATTCGTTGATGACATATTGGTATATTCCAAGACTGAGGTTGATCATGTTCGCCATGTGAGGATAGTACTACAGAGTTGAGGGAGGAAAAATTATATGTAAAATTTTCCAAGTGTGAGTTTTGGCTTTGTTTGGTGGTCTTCTTCGGGCATGTGGTGTCTAAGGAGGGGATTAGAGTTGATCTGGCTAAGGTTGATGTCACGCCCTAAGCCCCATTAAGGCGGACTGGCACCCGTCGCCGACAAGGCTCGGAAGAACCAACATATAACTATACACCTGCTATGAACATTTAGGAGGTTTCCATACTCAATATGCTGTCAAAAGAAAGTAAACTGTACTAACAAACCAAAAGTAAATGCATAAGACTAGGCCATTGGAGCCGCAATGTCTATAATACACTATTTGACCACACTTTAATTTACATTTTCTACAAAGCCTCTAAATAAGGAACAATATCTATATGAGTCGGGACAGGCCCCGCCTCATGACCAACTATACAATACAAAATACAAGTTCTAAACACACAAGCCCCGAAGCAACCTTGAGCTTAGTAATAGCAGCTGAAAGCCTTGTACTCTTACTGGGGAGATCTAGTAGCTCTTGTACCTGCAGCATGAAATGCAGGACCCCCGTAAGGGACGTCAGTACGAGATAATGTACTGAATATGTAAGGCAGGAAATACTGTATATGCAATAAGAACTCAAATGAAATCACACACTGGTGTGTAAGGATGAAAAGACCACCTTTAGGCATACTGTGCAATCATGTACTTTATGTTTTTTTTTAATTACTGTATCCTTCTTTACTGTATAATCTGTGCACAATATATCATGTAAATGACTAGCTGATCAGTGGTAAATCTGTAATGGGATCGACCCTGGCTAGGTGATTCCTTCACCCCTCGGGCTACCACCCGTAAATGAGATCGACCCTGGCTAGGTGATTCTTCCACCCCTCGGGCTACCACCCATTTATAAGCAACTGTATGTTATCTTTTATTTACTTTGAGATGGTTCTTTTGGTGGTCATAACTTTTAGAACTGTAGGAATATAGACATGTGACATATGAACAACCATACAAGGTAATTCCACAATGGAAAGAGAGATACACAACTAATGAACCGTATCGGAGATTAAACAACACATAGACTTTGTTTGGTAAGAAGGAACTCATGTATATTTAGTATTCAGGTACATATGCAGGTTGACGATGACTATGTATGGGTACATATGAACATGGTAAAAAGTGGGGACACGGTTAGTTGCCATGTCGGAGTTTGTACAAGCCTTTACGTTCTAAGGAAGATTATAAATTTCATGCCAAGTAATAGGAAATCAAGTAGCCTTACATACCTCGCTGTACTATGTCGTTATTACCTCGAAGTAGTATCCTTTTCCTCCAAACACTTATCTACAATATATTAGGTGACAAAACTAGTGTTAGAAGCTAGTAAGCACATCTTAGTAATCCAATTTCACCCAAAAATAATATCCGGGCAGCAAGCTCGGAATTAGCACCCAAAGAGTATTCTTTCAACATTTCCTCTCCTAATCGTATTTTCTAATACACATTCCCATATACATGTCATATCCAGCTATGTTTAGTCCCATAACAGCATTACAACAACTCATACAGTACATCATACAACAACTCTACACAACATGCAAGTAGACAACACAACATTGCGTGCTTCCGCTACACTTCAACGTCAACCATTCCAAATCCGTTTCAACCTCAACCAAACTGTCCTCAACATATTTACACACAATTACAGTCCTAAAACAGTCCAAAAACAGTCCCTAACTAGATGGAAAACATGAGACAACAATTCCCAAAAACAGTCCACGAATTCTTACTAATTAGCGGAATTAAGACATCATTTAAGAACTTATTTTGCGGAAGATAAAAGTGGTCCAGCAGCCTCCTCACATCATTCCAGACACAAGAATTCTTAAAAACATACATATTACTTCATAACGCAGCCAACCAACAAGTTAAAAGTCTCTTATTTAACAAGAAAAGTGAACCACAATATTTGGAACACATGTTGTCCAAAAATTCCTGCACAATACAACCAGCATACTCTTCATGTTTTTCATGGAAAAATTACATCAAACCATGGGTATTTTATCTTACCTTAACCCTCAAGGATTAGGTTCTCTTCAAGAACCCTAGAAGTGTGTCTTGGCTGCTTTAGAAAATGAGAAGAGAGCAAGAAGAAACTTAGAGAGAAATCTGAAATTTTGGCTTGAGAAAATGGCTAAAAGTTGCTGCTTGTTGCTCCCTTTTATAGGCCACTTTTGGCCAACTTTCTTTTGGATTTTCAACCTTATTCTATTAAGGTTATGGGGCAGCAGCTTGGCCCTTTCATTTGGGCCTTATTGGGCTTCAAATGGGATGGGCTTTGTTGCAAACATTTCTCCCCTAAGCCCACTTAGTTTGGGCCCTAGTTTTGAATTGGATTGTAATTGTAATTTGGCCCTTTTCCTATCCATATTGGGCTGCAAATGTTGTCCTTTTATTATGCTAAACCATGGGCCCAAATGGCATTCTTAACTCGGGGTTTATTCTTTATCGGACTTGAACAAATTCGGTGTTGGGCCTTGTCTCCGTTTACCGAGCTTATTTAAGCTAAGCATGTAGGTGACTCACCTACTAGCTTCCTAAGTCACACAAGCACCTCAATTATTTCACTTCATTTAAGGTCACACTCTCCTTAACTTGACTTAAAAATTATATACGCTCGGTCATCTTACGGATTAGACGTACGTATAGCCCTTTAATCTAAAATTCACGCACTTTTAAAATGTGTGCGGATTTGACCCCGCCATATCATGTTTCATCTGTGTTGGACTATTACATGTAAGATGTGGGGTGTTACAGTTGAGGTAGTTAGAGGTTGGATACGACCTGCTTCAGCTACCGAGATTCGCAATTTTATGGGGTTAGCTGGGTATTATCGATGGTTTATTCCGGGTTTTTCTTCCATTACATCCCCATTGACTAGATTAACTCAGAAGAATGTAACCTTTAATTGGTCCAATGAATGTGAGGCGAGCTTCAAAAAGATCAAGTCTTTGTTGATATCAGCTCTTATTTTGACACTACCTAAGGTAGGTGTGGACTTTACGGTATATTGTGATGCTTCAAGGTTGGATTAGGTGGTGTGTTGATGCAAAAGGGGAAAGTGATTGCCTATGCTTCTAGACAGTTGAAGGTTCATGCGAAGAACTACCCTACCCATGACTTAGAGTTAGCGACTATGTTTTTTGTGCTTAAGTTGTTATATCATTACTTATATGGTGTACATTGTGAGGTCTTCACTGATCATAGGAGACTTCAGTATATTTTCAGTCGAAAAGATCTGAACTTGAGGTACCGTAGGTGGATTGAACTGCTAAATGAGTATGATTTGACCATCATATATCATCCGGGGAAGGCTCATGTGGTGGCCGATGCCTTGAGTAGAATGACTTCTAGCATGGAGAGTCTAGCTGCCATTCAAGTTGAGGAGCGACCTTTGGCCAGGGATGTTCAGCGTCTAGCTAACGGTTTAGTCAGGTTGCAGCTTTCTAATGAGAGTGGTGTACTTGCTTTCATCGAGGCTCATTCTTCCTTGATGGACCAGATTTGAGAGCGCCAGTTTGAGGATGAAAAGTTATGTCTCATCAGAAGTGGCTAGAGGAAAGGCTAAGGAAGTGATGCTTGGTCCTGATGGTGTTTTGAGGATTGGGGGTTGAATTTTTGTGCCTACGGTGGGTGACTTGATTAGATTGATTCTTGATGAGGCTCATTACACTCGTTATTCTATTCATCCAGGAGCGCCGAACATGTATCTTGAGTTGAGTCAGCACTATTAGTGGTGTGGCATGCAAAAGGACGTCTCAGATTTTGTATACAAGTGTTTAACTTGTCAACAGGTTAAGTGTGAGCACTAATGGCCTTGAGGTGTGTTTCAGAGGATGCCCATTCCCACATGGAAGTGGGAGCATATCACCATGGATTTTATGGTGGGTTTGCCCACTACTTTGGGTGGTTATGACTCTATCTGGATAGTTGTGGATCGATTAACTAAGTATGCCCATTTCATTCCTGTAAAAGTTAAGTATACAACAGAGAAGTTGGTCGATCTTTACATTCAGTCATATAGTTCAACTGCATGGTGTGCCTATTTCTATCATTTCTGATCTTGGTTCACTCTTCACTTTACATTTTTGGAGGGCCTTGCAGCATGGTGTAGGTACTCAGTTGGATATGAGTTTAGCCTTTCATCTCAGATAGTTGGACAGTCTGAGAGGACGATTCAGGTGTTGGAGGACATGCTTCAAGCGTGTGTGATCAATTTTGGTTACCGCTGGGACCAACACTTGCCCTTAGCAGAGTTTTCCTATAATGATAGTTATCACTCCAGTATTCAGATGGTTCCATTCAAAGCTTTATATTGTAGACGGTGTAGATCTTCGATTGGTTGGTCTGATTGCGCTGAGATGGACTCATTAGACGCAAATTTTCATTGGGATTCTATATAACGGGTCCGTATGATTCAGAGTAGGTTGTTGACCGCTCAGAGTCGACAGAAGAGTTATACAGATAGGAGGGTTTGAGCCCTAGAGTTTATGGTTGGTGATCATGTTGGGCTTAGAGTGTCACCTATGAAAGGTGTTATGTGGTTCGGTAAGAAGGGAAAGCTTAACCCTCAATTCAGTTGCCCATTTGAGATTTTGGAGCGAGTTGGAGAGGTGGCCTATAGACTAACCTTGCCACCTAGCTTATCATCCGTACATCCTGTGTTTCATGTCTCCATGCTTAGGAAATATGTGCCAGACGAGTCTCATATACTTTCTTTTGATTCGGTGGTGTTTAGTCCAGACTTGTCATTTGAGGAGGAGGAGTCCATACTTCCCCAGAAGTGCACCGGTCTTGCCCCTTTTTTAAGTACTAGAATATCAATTCGTGAAAGGAAATTCAGGTTGCTGAAAAGAGGTATAACGACCAAAATTTTGTCGTCGTTATAGCTTTTTAATTATCAAATTTAATTCGGTCTTTAACTTTTAACGGAGGATCTTTTAATGATCTCTGGCGACGAGATTTTTATAGGTCGTTAATAACTAATAACGACCGGATTTATATTTTTAGGGACTAAATTTTCACCTCATCAAAGACCTATTTTCTTGTAGTATCAACCCTAAAGTAAGTATACAAGTATAATTCGTTGCTAGTGATTGCAATATATTCACGCACATTACTTATTTCCTTGTAGGTAAACAAACAAGCTCAGGAACTAGAAGAAAACAAGATACATACCACTTTACTATTTTATACTTATTGCTATACAACTAATGAACAAGGTAACTTTCTAGCACACTGTTTAAATGATATAGTTTGATTTTCCATGTCATCACCAATAAACGCTTTGGCTCTCTGAGCTTGTATCATCCAATCGGTTCTACTCAACACAAAAACCATAAGACATGCACAAACGCTTGTGCAACCAACAAACCCAAATAAAAGCCCAACAAGCCCATCTCCATCACTAAGCCCAAAATAATTATGAGAGGCAATATAACCCCATAGAAAGAGCCCAAGTTTATGTGAAAAGCCAGAGCTGGCCTTGCACTGCCCCTCAAAGCACCACAACCGGTGCTTTGTGGAAAGTCGCCAAATTGACACAACCCCACCACCGGCATTGTCGTTGTTGCCAACCATGAAATTGACTTGTTTTTTTGTAAAGGCCTTTCCCCAAGTTCTTTTTGATGTTGTCATAAATAGCATTTCTAGGAAGCTTGTAAGTATAGCACGCATCATTGCTACATGACATGAAGTCTTTGCCTTATTAGGCCTGTTTGCTCCCAACTCATTACCAGCTCTTATAGAAACGGCTGAATTTGATGCTAATAGAAATATATAAGCAAGTTAAGTTACCTGTATGAGAATTCCATAGTAGACATTGCCTCTGCAGCATTAGAAAGAAGCCCTAATAACAATATCATCAATTCATACCACCATCACTCTAAGCGTACAACTAGGGAAAGCAAGAACCAGAATTGGTTTCCAGCCTTGAAAGCATTCAGCTTACCAACGTAGCCAAGATTTTCTAAGAACCCCTGCAAAATTAAAATAAAAAAAAGAACAAGTAGATTGAAATCAGCTATCACCACAACCAAAGCACCACCTTTAATCCCAAGGCCAAGTTGATAGCTAAGGAAATAGTTGACAGGGGCATACAAAGCAACTGAAAAAGCAACACTAAAAGTAACAGGGAAATTATCATTCTGAGTTCTCAAGTAGATTTTGAGAGGATTGATAATGGATTGAAAGAAAAGATTAGGGAGACAAAAAGACATATGTTGAAGAAATTGATGTAATGATTGGATCTTGGCCACAGAAAAGGAGTACAGGTTCAATCTTTAGCCACAACAGAGAAATGGTGATGGATGGAAATTACACAATCCAAATGGTATGTTAGAGGGTTTGACCCATGAGTGTCCATTTCTTAGCACCACAGCTTGAGATGATATAGCCTCCATACCCATAGCAAGGCCAAAAAGAACAAAGTAGCCAGAGATATTAGTTATCCCAATAGCTAAAGATCCACCGTCAAATGGATGACACCAATGAGAAATCTCAGATAATACATCATCACCAACAAAAGACACATCCCACAAGGAAAGATCTTTGACAGTAGTGCAACCTCGAGTGATAGTCTTGAAACAACAACAGTCACACCATGCCGAATGTTATTTTCCCCGAAATGGTAGCTTAGCTAAACCTCCACAATTTGCAGTTCCAAAAGCAATGGCAGCAAGTCTGATATCTGTGGCTTTCCTACCAATAAGGCACGTGGTAAGATATCCCTCGCCATCTACCCATTGGGCTCGTTGGAAAATGTATCATCCCTAGGATGCTGATTAAAAGGGTAAGCCATTTCTTGGAAACACAAGCACTTCTCTTTTGTCCAATAGGAAGACGTTTGAATATCTCAAAGAGTCATTCATATGGAAGGATCTCAATGGAAGGCTGCTTCTTCTGCTCAAAAGAGACAGGAATCCAAGCCCGACTTCCTGGAAATCAAAAGATTAAAAAATCAGAGAAAGACCAGATTAACAAATAAAAGTTTCTTAGCAACATACATGATATACCCAAGACAAATGTTCCCTCAATAAATATGTTCTTCGTGGAATATACATCTTCAATAAGTACAAGTAAATTTAGTTATAAAGAAATACACAGATGTTAGCTTTGTCTGCAAACTCTATCTAAGAAATGATAAAAGTTTTCTTCACAATCAATCACAGCTTGCTGTTTAAAAGAGATCGAAAAATAAAAATTAAGAACCCCTGGAACAAAAAACAAAAATTAAGGAAAAGTCACGGTCTTTAAGAGGAAATATGAAAAATTTAAGAACAAAAATAATCCTCCTTGCTTACAGTTGGGTATATACGAACCTTCCAAGAGAGCTTGAAATAAAACTACACAAACCTTGTTGGTAAGATTTCGATTCCCCAAATTATAATCCCCTCTCCATTTTCCCTAATCCTAACCAAATTCATGTTTTTTCAAAAAACTACTATACACAGCTTTTCATCTTGTTTTTATAGGAAGAAGGGTCAACTTTGTCCTAGGTAAAAAGATTTCTATTTGACCTTTTCTTTTTATTAGATTAAAAATACTTTTGTACAAAACAAAGGATCAGATGATTAATAAAAGGTGAGGATTGAGATTATGCCATAATAGAATAGGATAAAGGGTAAATTGATCTTTTAAATAAGATTTGATCTTTTTGATTTTATAAGTATAACTTTAATTTTCAAAGATTCTAAGTACATTAAAAATATTAGACAACCTATTTTATATCTTTATCTAAATTTGAATCATAATAGTTCACATATTCATCCACTTCATTAGTTGCTAATCAACACATTATATATTTCATCACTATTTTTTTTCTTTTTTGACATAGATGCTTAAGTTGATGATCTTTTAGAGACAGTCTCTCTATCTCCATGAGATAGCCGTAAGGTATGCGTACTATGAAAATAAAGATGATTTTTTTGGAGGTTCAAATATCTTAGATATTTAATAAATCTTTCTGAAATTTTGTAGATTAATATCTTGGATATTTGTATTTAGGAAAAATCGAGAAAGTCTAGAGTATACGATATTTTAGGAAGATATTTGTAGTAAATGAATAATAAAGATTTTTTAAGATATTTAGAAAATAATATCTAGATATTTATTGTAGATGTATGTAGAATAATATCTAGAAGGATCCTACACAAGTATAAATAGGGATGATCATTAGGCATTTGTTATTAACCGAAAATTTGAATCCAATTCAAGTTGTCTTCTCTTATAACAAAACTTCCTCTTCTTTAGTTTAATCATTCGATCTAAGTTAACGATTTGGGGCTAGTAGAAGGTCTCCGAATTATACTTTCTTCTGTTACATTTCTCTATACGTGCGTTGTACCCTCCCCATATCCTACTTTATGGAATTACACTAGATTTTTTGTTGTTGTAATATCAGACATGAGGTCGATATGATTACGGAAAGATTTTATATAAATATACTTGAAGACATTATCGCAAATAGTGATTGATGCCTCCTTGTCCAAGCCTTATGTTATCACAATTGTCGTGGCAGAAAAGTGAAGAGAATCATGTGATAACCCTAGTGAGTGAAGGAAGTATCAATTTCTAGAGGTTTAGACTTAATCTTGAACATCCGTCAAATAACCAATCTAACATGCGAGATTATTTTTTCATTGGACATTAGTTGTAGACCTTACATTAATTGGATCACACTTAAGATAATAAAATTCTAGCATTTATTATAAACACATTAATTTTTACATTCAATTTCTATTTACATATAGGCTTAGTTACTTAATCAAAATATTATAAATAACGTCAATAACTAATAAATAATATTATAAAAATAATTTTTTAATTCAGTTGCTAAGCCTATATTGAAATCGAATGCCAAGATTTATGTATTTATAATTAATGTGAATATTTTATTATTTTATGTAGACTTACTTAATGTAATGTCTAAAGCTGATGAATGAAAATTAAATCTCATATATTAGAATTGTTACTTGATGGACGTTCAAGATTAAGTTTGAAACTCTATAAACTAGTTTTCCCTTCATTCACTAGGGTATCATATAATTCTCTATAATTTTTCACCGCCTACAATTGCGGTAATATTAAGTTAGGTAAAGAGGAAGAAAATAATCTTCAACTTAGGTTCTACTTTCTCTGCAACAATGTCCTCAGGTATATAACTATAACATCTTAGTATCTTGATGTGCATTAAGTTTATGTTTACAATAAGTTCTTAAAGTAAAATATTATTTGAAACAAGTTTAGTAATATTTTTATATAAAATAATAATTAAAAATATATAAATATAATGTAGGGTTACTATTATCTTGTTTCACATCGTTGTCATTTTTACTAGTGTATATAAAGTCTTTAAAAAGATTCTGTAAATTTGTCAAATATGAAGACTTAAAAATTCATAATACTTCCGTTTAAATAAAAAAAGACTATAAAAAAATTGGTATCCTACCTTATATGTATAGGTATTAATAAGAAAATATCATATTTTCAAAAATTGTGATTTTAATCCATGTCATAATTGATAATAAATCACACTTCACCAAATAGAAATATGATTTCTCTTTTAATGTGTTGCATCAAATAATGTTGTATAGATGGTTCAACATTGTTAAATAACTCAATTTAGTTTTCATGATGAAACAATATTGAAAAACAAGGACATAGCTTTAAGGTTTAAAGCTTTATAATGGTTCTAAATTTTTCTAAGAAATGACTGAAATAGTTTATCCATAAGATTAACCATTAGAAATTACATATGACTTCAAGCATAATGATAGTACGGATCAGTTCTCTATACACTCACAAAATAAGTCCTGCATTAAGCTAAAACATACGTATCCTTCCAATATATGACTTTTCGATAGCACTTTTCTATTTCAACCATTTAACTATATGGGTAACATCTCCATCTATTATTTCATTTTTGTGAAACGAGTCTACATGTATAAATTTTGCATTTTGACACCACAATCATATTTGTCTCTTTTCATGCTATTGTTTAGTTTTACTTCTACTTATCATAAATTTCTCTCTCTTTAAATGTTTCTTCATAGTTCAAATTGTTGGTTACCATGCTCTCTGTTTTCTTCAGTTACAAAAAGTATGGCTATCATCTTGTATATTCTTAGTAACGAAAGGTTAAATAATAGGAACTCATTTTTCCCGTTTACAATCAATTTTCATCAATCTTCTGTAATGACCCTCCATGTCATTTTTATGGTTCCACGAATATTTTATCAGTTTGAGCATTTGCATAGTGACCTTGGTCTATTTTGTGTCTTATTGACACTGGTTGTTCAGTCTTTGGGTGAATCATTTTACATTTAATGCAGTTTTTCGAGTTAAACGAGGGATTATACCCATAGAAAATATTCAGGTAATATCCTAGAAAATGGCCTCGGAGCAGAATTCTGACGATTCCATCAGCTCTGGAATCGCCAAATTAGGATAGGAGCATGTTTGGTGTAATTATATTGCATTTTGCAAATTTAGCCTCCGGGATGGGTCAATAGTTGACTTTAGTCAACATCCTTGGGTAATGTGTCACAAATGGGAATTCTAACCGCGCCGTTAGATCTGGAACATTAAGTTTGGTCTAGGAGAACCTTTCGTTCAGTTTCGGGGCTTTCGTGTGTGTTTTGATCCCTTCGATATAGTCCGATATTGGGAAATGGACCCAACATTGGAATAAAATGACCTCCAATGGGAATTTTGACTACATCATTGAATCGAGAATGCTATTTCTAATTAGATTTTATGTATGAATTGTATTGTTTTACTCCAGATGAGACCAGAGCATCGAAATTAACTTTGAGCAGTTGTTGAAAGTTAAAGGTGGTGGTTGACGTGGCCCAGCATGAGTTTCCACGTAGCCGGCGGTCTAAAGAAAAAAAAGGGAAAAATCATATATAAATTTGAAAAGTTTCTAGAAAACATAACAAACATACGAACAACCTTCAAACAACGTTTTCTCCCAAATATTTTAATCTGATTTTGGCTATTTTTGTTATGTATGTAGATATCTATATTTTAATTTGAGTCTATAATAACTTTGTATAGGTGACTTTCAGGTTTTGGGTAGGTTGTGTTCACTATACTTATATGTTGCTAGTATCTTTATCATTATTGATTTAGAACAGGTGTCGTGGGCATTGGGTTGGCTTGCCTATAGGAGGGATCTGATAAGCACCATCATGATTTGAGAATTCGGGTTGTGAAAAGGTGATATCGGAGCTTAAGGTTCACTGATCTCATCGATATAGAGCTACCGTACAGTAGATTCCAGTGGACAGATGCGGAGACATTTGTGACTTATATCTACGAAGCTATGGGATGTTTTAGAAACTTCTTGTGTTATTGATTCTGGTCGTGTGATATCATCAATGGTCTGTCGACTTCTTGAAATCTGATTTGATTCGCCCTTTCGTGCATGTGCTACGTAAAGGGCAGACTCCGGGCAGGGGTACTGCTGCATCATCAGCCCCAGATAAGGAGCATCCCCTAGAGATCATTGAGCATAGATTGGATGCCCTCGAGTTTTGGCAGCTGTATATGAAGACTACAGACATTGAGATTGTGAGAGCCCCAGAGATAGGCTTCGTAATTAGTCACTTGTCTGGAGATGACTGTGTATGGAACTATCGCATATGTTGTTAAGTTTGGGAATCTGTAACACCGATACTTGTATGTTAGCTCTTGTTTAAAGGTTATGCGGGCGGTGAATACTTCTGCTAAAGATTTTACAAGCAAGAGAGGTTGTTACTGAGGTAATACTAAGCATTGATGGTCTCTATACATTCGTATTAGATCGTTGGTCTGACTCGTTAGGCTTCCTAATATGAATGAGTATGCTATAATTGGTAGGATTCTAAATAACAGTCACTTATGTTATGACTATACCCTACTAGGGGCTAAATATTAGCCAAAACCCTGTGACCTATACATATGATCCTTTTGTTGCTTAATTACTAGAGTGGGTAGTCTGATACGAGAGTTACATAGTATTTAAAAAGTTGGTTGTCCTTTATACCACTAGCTACACCTTGTGCCTCTACGGTTATGATCCTGTTCTGAGGATTCTGTTGATATGCAGTTCTCCAGATTCCTTGGTGACTGGATTATGAGAATGTTATGCCCCGGGGCTTAGTTGGGTTGTCTATTATTAGATGGGATATTGTTAGGTTATCAACTAAGTTACCGACCACTCTCCCCTGGAAACATGTTGTAATTGTTAGTTGCCTGGGATTGTGTTGTCTGGGTCCTAGCTATCCTTTTTCACTGGGGATGTTGATCATTTGGTCAGGTTGCCTTGGGGGTAAGATCGACTTCTTTCTAGTGTGCGGTAATCGATGTCGTACTCCAGTTGGATGGTTTGAGCCTACAAAGCAGGGAAGCTATTTGGGGTGAAGTTGTAATTGCATAAGGAAATAGGAAACAATGTAAGGTCTATATATGTGGAATATGGCTACAGTTTGGGATAATCGTGATTGGTTGGGTATCGGCTAGTATATTGAAGGCACGTATAGTTAGCCTATTGATGTCATGTTATGTGTTGGTGGATTGAGTTTATGGGCTAAAGGGTTGATCTTCTGTGGATCCTTTATAGATTGGTACACTAATTCTCGTTTTCATATGAACAAGTTATTATATTTCTGATTAGCTGGGACGGCTAGAATTGTTGTTTAATGTTGACCATACTTAAGCTTGTTGGATTCACTATCTACTATAAGTGCGGGTTGGGATCCTTATGTGGTTCGAAATGGAGTCTTTAGGTACATCCTCATTGTTACTTTCGCAAATTAAAGTTCTATTAGCAGGGGATGTTGTAATGACCCTCCAAGTCATTTCTATGGTTCCATGAATATTTTATCAGTTTGAGCATTTACATAGTGACCTCAGTTTATTTGTGGCTTATTGACACTGATTGTTTTGTATTGGTTGAATTGTTTGATATTTATGCAGTTTTTCAAGTTAAACAAGAGATTATAACCATGAAAGGAATTTTCAGGTAAAGTCCTAGTAAACTGCCTTAGAGTAGATTTTTGACAGTTCTATCAACTTCGAAACGGCCTAATTAGGCTAGGAACATGTTCGGTACAATTATATCGAGTTTTGCAAATTTAGCCTTCGGTTGGGTTAATAGTTGCTTAAGTCAATGTCCTTTAGAAACATGTCACAAATGAGAATTCTGACTGCACTGTTGGATCCAAAACGTCAAGTATGGTCTGGGAAAGCCTTTCACTCTATACTTGGGTCTTCCGGGTGTGTTTTGGTCCCTAGCTTTGATAGATCCAGATATTGGAAAATAGGACCCACATTGGAATAAAATGACCTCCGATGGAAATTTCGACTATACCGTTGAATCCAAAATGCCATTTTCGATTAGACATCACAGATGAATTGTATTTTTTGACTACGAATGAAATTGGAACATCGAAATTAAGTTTGAGTGGTTTTTGAAAGTCAAAGGCGGCAGTGACGTGGCCCAGCCATGAGCTGCCACATGGCAGGCGGTCTACAAAGAAAAAAAGGGAAAATCATGTACAGATCTTGATGGTTTTAGGAAAATGTAACAAACGTACGAACAACTTTCGAACACCATTTTCTCCCCCATTTTTTATCCAATTTTGGCTTTTTCTGTTATGTATGTAGATATGTATATTTTAATTCAAGTCTATAGTAGCTCTGTACAGGTGACTTTCAGTTCCTGGATAGGTTGTAGTCGTCATACTTATATGTTGCTAGTATCTTTATCATTAGTGATTCGGGGCAAGTGACGTGGGCATTGAGTTGGCTTTCCTAGAGGAGGGATCTGACAGGTGTCATCACAACCTGAGAAGTTGGTGTTGAGATGTGGAGCATGATTAATATGTCAATGTACTTTTTATATATTAACGATCTCGCTGAGATGTGAACCCGAAGGCGGGGTTTGGATCACCGTGGAGTTTACCCTCACAAGGTGTTACCACGAAAATACTTTCTCTCTCTTAGGTTTACTAAAACTGTTTTGAATTGTTCTTCGAATTCTACAAGTGTTGTTGTAATCGATTCTAAAAGTCGGGTCATCAAAAATTTCATAGCCATAATATTATTTCAATTTAAGATCTACGGGTATAAACCAAACAAGTTAATTGACAATTAGGTTGGATTCATCAATCTTCATTGAAAGAATATAGTGTGCAATAGCTGAAAGCAGTCATGATCTATGTTTCTTGGAATTCTTGGGATTCAATGATCTATCTTTAAGCTTCATGCACACCAAATTGGAAATTGAATTGACTGTATTAAATGAGTACAATGGAATAGGAAGAACTGCTAACATTGTGTTGTAGGGGGTGCAAAATTATTGAAAGGAAGACGTGAGACACCCACAAAATGGTTACCCCATAATACATGAAGCTAACCAAATATTCAAATCCCAAAAATCAGCTATATTATATTATATATATATTCACATTGTGTAAAAAAATCTCAATATCTCAATGACATTGAAATGATCATACCCAATGAGTCATATTTGCAATGGCATCAAGAGAAGAAGCTTAACAAAAAGGCACAAATGCACTAAATCTAACAACTACCCAAACTAAACGGTAAGGCATTGAATCGAACAACTACCTAAAGTAACCTTACAGAAGATTCAAGACCCAAACATGACCAAATCATCACAAGCAAAACATTAAAATTGAACGTCATGGATGATTTTGAATAACTTAAAACTACATAAGAAATATAAAAAGCTTCTATTGTAGCAGGATTTTCTCATCATTGCAATGGTAAAAGCTAAAAAAAACTACGGGAAAATGGAGCCAGGACCATATTCATCAGAAAACGCATGTTGTTGCACTCAAAAACAACATACTGCAGCAATCATAAAAAAACTTCAGTAGGCCCATATTCACTATAGCCAATGTGTAAACTGCACAAGGTCTAACTCAGAACATACTTAGTAAAGGATATCACAACTCTGGTGTTCTCAACAAGTGCATCAATAGTACGAGAGTTGATTCCAGGACACTAGTATGTTCGAGATCTGGAGGTCCTGAACTAAATTGGCCAAGAAGGGTAAGCTATTGTCCGACACTGAAATGCAACTGGACAGTGAGAGGATCCACAAATGGAGCTGTGTACCACTGGCCAAATTTCTAATCCCTGAATCAGTGATTCCACACTTGAAAACATCAAGTTCAGTAAGTATCCGACAAGAGTTTGAAATTCTACTAGGTTGCATCAGTAACATGTCTGCAACCGTCAACAATTAGAGACATTAGAGATCCCCCATGCAGCTCAACAATGCCTGATACCAATATGTCTGTAACATTGACACACCCGCTTAAATTCACTGCCACCAAATTATCTACGCAGCTCTAAACAAGAGGGAAGAGCCCCTCAACAGTTATACCATGAAGCCCACTCACCTCCAGATGAGTCAGAATATTACATAGTCTATCTACAACGACAATGGTAATTGCTTACTCCAGGACAATTGTGAATGGATAAAGAGTTTAGATGAGGGCAGTTCCTTGCGATGTCCAACAAAGACTTGTGAGTAATGAATGGGCATAAGAAAAGATCACACTTCCCTAGCGGATGACACCCATGAGCAATCTCACATAATCCTTCATCACCAATAGAAGACACATTCAACAAGAAAGATATTTGATAGTAAGGCAACCTCGAATGATAGCCTTCAGACCAGTATCAGTCACATCTCACTGAAGGTTATTTCCCTGGATAGATAGCTTTGCTAAACCTCCACAATTTTGCAGTTCCAACAGCAACAGCAGCAAGTCTGATATCTGTGGCTTTCATACCAACAAGGCACCTGGGATGATAGCCCTCACTATCTACACCATTAGGCTCAGAGGCAAATGTGTCATCCCTGGGATGTTGCTTAAAAAGGTAAGCCGACACTTGGAAACACAAGCACAAGCACTTTTCTCATTGCCATCGGGAAGACGTTTGAATATCTAAAAGAGGCATTCAACTAGAAGGATTTCAATGGAAGGCTGCTGCTTTTACTCAAAAGTGTCCGGGACCCAACTCCTCTTAAAAGAAAGAAATATACACCCTTATTTTGCCCATGTGACAACAATAGAGAGGATAGGTTTTGACTTCCTGGAAATCGGAAGTTTAAAAATATCAGATAAAGACCAGAATAGGAAATAAAAAATTTCATAGGAATATAAATGATATACCCAAGAGAAATTTTCCCTCAATTAATAATTCTAGTCTCAAATCTGAATTTTGACAGTCCGGAATGCCATTGTTGGTAGGGTTCCATGTTTTGTTTGTATTCACGGGGTGCCGAACAAATCTAGAGGGCTTATTTCATGATTTTATTGAGTTGTTCTTGTTGATTTTACTGATATCTGGTGCTATTTATTTTGTTCTCCACATTCGCGCCTTACCTTTCGCATTCGCAAAGGTCAAGTGGTTAGACCTCCACGTTCATGGAATTGAGGTAGTCACCTCCGCATTTGCAAAGGGTCAATCCCTCATGACATGCACGTTTGCAAATTGTTAAACGTCTACCTGAACTGTGACTTCTTTTAAGTGACAAGTTTTGTTAATTTTCACCTTTTTCAAACTTCCAAGCTTCGTTTTAAAGAATATCTTCAAGGTTTTTCATGGAAAATCTGTTGGGTAACTATTTTCTAACCTATTTCTTCAATTTTCATTGATTAAATAAGTTGGGTAACTATTTTCTAACCTATTTCTTCAATTTTCATTGATTAAATTCTGTTTTTTAACTTAGAAATTGGGGTTTTTAATTAAGGAATTTGGGGATTCGGACTTTGATTACTAAATTGATCATATCTCCCTCATTTTAACTTCATTTTAAAAACGCATTATCATTGATAAAATCCTTATTACTTGGAGCGCATTTTCATATCTTAAATTTAATATTTTTTGTTACTTTTTCCAACATGAGATTTTTTATCATTTTACTTTTTCACTCAAATTGATTGATTTTAGTATCATTAGATTCGTTATGTGATTGTGATGATATATTTGAATTGATTGTGGTAATTTGGATTATCGTGGAAGGGGAAAGGTTGTGGATTTAACTAGATTGGAGACATTTTATATGGCAAGTGGACTTCTAAACTTTATTAAGTATGCTCGAACCTTGTATGATCTTATGTGTATGGAATCAAACCTTCTGATTGGTATTTATCTCCAAGCATGAATACTTTTTGACTTTTTATTATCGTCCGACCATTACTGAGGCTTTTGCTTCTGTTCCATACATAATGACTGAAGCCAACTTTGGTTGGTTAATCTGAGGTTCTAGTACAATACAATATACAAATCGCAAGAATACACCCCCCATCACATAACGTCATATCTCAAAATATCCAACTGATGCTCAAGTGAAATTGTACAATAGATATCCAATATCATAAATGATACATATAGTATTATCGAGAAGGAATGATATGAGACGGAGTGAATACCATGAGATGTAAATAATGCAATGCATTGTCAAATAATTATGATGCATGTCTGTCCTACGGTACACATCCGCTGGTAAACTCAGACCAGAACCCATGGGGGCCACACAAGGACCATGTATCCATGAACATTGTTAGAAATGACCTCGGCCAATGCTTACTCGACTGAAAATGACCTCGACCACAAAATAATCAGCCGGCATATTATCTCGCTCGCCGGCAAAAACCTCGACTAAACATCAATCGGTAGAGACGTCGACCACCAATCCACATGTTACCTTACTCATCCCTTTGCCATAGCCATCATAAGTACCAATGCACAAATAATGGTGAATGCAATGTGCATACTCTCAATTTCATCACAATATTAATATTTCTAGTGATTTTAATATCATCAAGGTCTCTATATTAATCATATTGCACTATAAGTGCCATCTCGATATCAATATCAAACAATTCACAGGATCTCATGTATTACGAGTTCACAATTAATTCACAAGTCAAGATTTGACCACATGAACAATTACTCAGTCTGTAATCTCATAATCAAAGCCTAAGAAGATACAATTCTACCCGGAAAGCAGCACCTTAACTTAAGCCACAATAGTATAATTGACACAATTAACACCTTCCAAAGGCACAATTGTACTAGGATCACCAACCAATTTCCTCAACATAGACACATGGAAAACTGGGTGAATAGAAGTCAAATTCAAAGAAAATTCCTATCTATAAACCACTTTTGCAATCCGCTCAATAATCTCATAAATAACTACATATAAGGGACTCAACTTGCCCTTCTTACAAAAATGCATTACACCTTTCATGGGTGAGACTTCACATACATCCAATGTCCAACATGAAACACATATCACTCTTCCTAACATCTGAATAAGACTTTTGGTGACTTTGAGCCATTTTCAACCTCTTCCTAGTAAACTTCACCTTCTCCATAGCTTCCAACACCAAATCCAGGCTAATCAAAGCTATCTCTCCAAACTAAAACCACTCCACCGGAGATCTACATCTCCTACCATATAAAGCCTCAAATGGAGTTATCCCGATGCTAGCATGAAAGCTTTTGTTATAAGAAAACTCGATGAGTGGGAGATGATCATCCCAATTACCCTTGAATTCCAACACACAAGCCCTCATCATATCCTCGAAAGCTTGAATTGCCCTTTCAGCTTGTCCATCGTTTTGAGGATGAAAAGCGGTACTTAACTTCACCTTGGTGCCAAGAACTCTTTGAAATGACCTTCAAAAGTGAGAAGTAAATTAGGTGCTATGATCTAATATGATAGACCAAGGCACACATACAACCTCACCAACTCTTTTATATACAACTTTGAATAATCTTTGGCACTGAAGGTAGTCTCGATTGGTAAAAAATTAGCTGATTTAGTCATCAAATCGACAATAACCCAAATTGAATCAAAATGACTTTGGGTCTGAGGCAAACCAACCACAAAATCACGTCTTCCTATTTCTAATTAGGAATATCAATATCTTGAACCAAAACCACCTGGCCTTTAATGCTCTTCCTTCACTTGTTGATAACTAGGACATTCCGATATAAACTTGGCTATATCTTTCTTCATATGATTCCACCAATACATTTCCCTCAAATCCCAATAGATTTTGGTGATCACATATGAATGGAATAATGAGAGTTATGGGTTTCTCTCTTGATCACTCTCCTAAGATCAACATTACCCAAAACACAAAATCGATCTTGATACCGAAGCATACCATCTCCCCCTTGGGAGAAAACCTCCATCTTCTTTTCGTCAACTAACTTCATCAACCAGAGCAACAATAAGTCTAGATCTTGCTTATCCTTGACATTAACAACCACGGAAAATTCAGACCCATTCTGAACATGAATACCACCCTCATTGGTGGTAGCTAACTTAACACCCAACCTAGCCAAACGGTGAACATCTTTTGCCAACTCCTTCTTCCCTTTATCAATATGAGCCACACTCCCCATAGACAGTCTACTAAGAGCATCGGGTATAACATTTTCCTTGTAGGGATGATATTGAACACTCATGTCGTAGTCCTTAAGGAATTCTAACCACCTCCTTTGCCTCAAGTTAAGATCTCTTTCGGTTAACACATATTCCAAACTCTTGTGAACGGTGAAAATATCAACATAAACTCCATACAAATAATGTCTCCAAATCTTCAAGCGAACACCATAGCCGCTAACTTAAGATCATGAGTCGGGTGTTAGGTAATTACACTCATGCACATTCAATTACTTTGATGCATAAGCTATCACCTTAACATGTCATATAAGCACACAAACCAACCCAGTCCGAGAGGCATCACAATATACTACAAACCTATCCAAGCCATCGAGTAGAGTTAAAACAGGAGTCGACGTAAGTTGATCTCCCAAAGTCAGAAAACTCTTCTCACATTCATCTAGCCATACAAACATGACCTTCTTTTGACTCAAATTGGTCAACAGAGATGCAATAGATGAGAAACCTTCAATAAACCTTTTATGATAACTAGCCAACCCAAGAAAATTTCGAATATCTGAAGCAGTCAATGGTTTAGGTCAATTCTTCACAGCTTCAGTCTATTTGGATCAACCTTAATACCATCACCGGATGACACATGACCAAGAAAAGCTACCTCACCCAACAAAAACTCACATTTACTGAATTTAGCATACAATTGCTTCTCCCTTAAATTCTGTAGTACCAACCTCAAATTATGCATATGCTCTCGCTCACTTCAGGAATAAATAAAGGATATCATTGATGAAGACCACCACAAAACTATTAAGAAATGGCTTTGTAATGACCGGTTAACTTATTTTGAAAATTAGTCCTCTTGACTTTCTAAAAGATTTACCTCGTAAAATTTTTGTTGGTACTTTTGTCTATGTGGTAACCTAAGACTATTTAATTTATGGGTAAGTTTGGATAATTGATTTAATGGGTGGACTAAATATTAATTTACTTAACATCTTATACCACTTTTCTATGTATTTTAGAATAAGTTAGTGGATTTATCCGTTGTAATAATAAATCAATCTAGCGAAATAAAAGAAGAGGAGGAGAGGGTTTGATTGAAACCGCCTGTGGCCGAACTCAAAACGTCATACATTCAGGTAGAAAATTTTCAAACCTCAACGCGTTGTTTAAATGCAATTTATTAGGGATAATGGTGTATTCGTTTCTCTGCATTTATGTGTTGGAGGTCTATCGAAGACTAACCAAACCATATATAGTGTTATTTAATATTAGTTACGAGTATCGATTGAAATTGAGAAAAGATGGCGGCAAACATTAGTGGGCCCAGTGACGTTGTAATCATGATCCAATGATGTTGTATCTATTCGGAAATATGATTTCTATAGTTAATATGATGACAAGCGCAATTGTAAGCTTACAGGCAGTTTTGAGAACTACAATTTGATCTCTTACTGTCATTAGTTTAATTACTTTTCATGTTTAATGTTGTCCTTATAATTATCACTTTATAGTTTAGGTTTTAATACATTGACATAGACAATTAAATTGTCAAATTAGATTAAATATTTAGGGTAGTTTAGATATATAATAATATGGATATTGTTAGTTTTGTAATTTTTTTGTAATAATTTATTTGATTAGAACATGGTGCTACGGATTCTACTCGAAAGGGGAAGGCTCAAGTCCCGAAGTAAGTGCTCAATTATTAAGGCAAGTGGACTTTCATACCTTTGTAATTCTCGTAGAATTTTCAAATTATCCTTTCTTCTATATATGATTCGTTAAGTATTTTAATATTATAAAAAAAATGAGGTGATTAAATGTAAATGTGAGTTGGTGTGGTGTTTGTGACACTTGAATTGAAAATGTGGTTAAGGGATAAGAATTCTATTTTTGAGATATATTGTTGTGGTCAGTGATTATGAGTGGATTTGTTTTTAGACTTCATCTCATGCTCATTCATTCTATGTCACACACATTTACATTGATTCTGAATATTGATATGGGTGAGATGGTAAAAGTTGGGGCCGAGGTCTTTACCGTTCGAATGCGATGCCGAGGTCTTTGCCGGCGATAATATTATGTCGTGGTATTTACCGGCAATGTTGTGATGTTGAGGTATTCTTCGGGGATGTTATGATGTCGAGGTCATTGCCCATGATTACTGCATAAGCATTGCATCTCATCCTTGCATATTCTTGTGTCGCATGATGATACTCCTTCGATTGATTATGTTATCACTTGTGAGTTATGGCTTGTGATTTGATAATTGTGATATACTTAAAAACTATCTCTATTATTTATTATGTGTTGTTGGGATGGGTTGATTGTCTATGCAGGTCGTAGTTGTGGAGGTCGGTTGGGATGAAAGGAGTTTGTGTTTCAAGCTCTTTCGGAGCCCGCAGTTGCACCATTGCTTCAGGACACCCTGTTGAGGATGATGGGTATGCTTGAGAACCTCACTCAAGGGGGTGGTGCGACAGGAAATTAGGGAGTTTCTAAGATGAGAGTGGGAGAAACAGACTTCAGGGCAGCATCACGACCGAGTTCATGATAATCGGGAGGTTCAGCCCCCAGTGTTTCCTGCACCAGCTATTGGGGCACAAACCACTACAGAGGCAGTTTTGGGAGCAGATGATAAGTTTAGCTACGAAAGGTTTTAGAAGATGAAACCACCTCAATTTCAGGGTGGTGGGTATGAGGATGTTCATGCGTTTCTGACCTTGTGCCATGAGATGCTAGAGGTAGAGGGTTTGGTTGATCAGCATGGTGTCCGTTTTGTTACACTCCAGCTATGTGGACCAGCCAAAGAGTGGTGAAGGGATTATGGGAGATTATGTGGACCAGCCAAAGAGTGGTGAAGGGATTATGGGAGATCTAGGATAGTCAGATCCCCTCTAATGGATTAGAGTGTGTTCTCCGGTGCTTTTCAAAATCTTTTCATTCCTTGGAGTGTACGATATGAGAGTCGATTGAGCTTTGAGGACTTGAGGCAGGGTGGTATGACTGTTACTGAGTATGAGACCTGTTTTTGTCAGTTATCTCGACATGCCTTAGCTATAATTCCAGATGAGGTAGAGATATTCCGCAGGTTTGTGAGGGGCTCTTGAATTTCTCCATTAGATCTTATATATTCAAAGCAGCTTGTGAGGGGGCTTCTTTTCGGTCTATTGTGAGCACCGCCAAGGAGGTAGAGTTGTTGATACAAGAGGAGTTTGGGGACCCTAAGAGTACAGGGCAGTTCTCTAGTGCTTTATCAGAAGGTAGAGGTTCGCGTAGGAGTGGTGGATCTTTCAGGCATCAGGATCCTGTGCATGCATCATGCCAGCAGCTGAGGGTGGACAGATGTCTCGATGGTCCCACAATTCCATAAGATAAAGATCTTGCTTTGGGTGTGGGGATCCAGGCCACTTGATTCGACACTGTGCCTTTCTAATTCATTTAGGACCTCATTGTACTTATTCGCAGCTCCAGTTAGAGATTCTGCTCCACCGACCAAGGGTCGGGGCAGGGGTCAAACTACTAGAGGCACTGGGACTTTAGATAGTGGTTCTTTGGTTCCACATGGGGGACATCGAGTTGTTGCTCAGACCAAGGGTGGCAGAGGAGCTCAGTTCTATTCATTTCTTGGAAGGCACAAAGCTGAGGCTTCAGACGCAATTATTACATGTGTTGTTCCAGTCTGTCATCGGCCTGCATCTGTGTTATTTGATCCCCGATCTACCTACTCTTATATGTCTATATACTTTTCTTCTGGGTTTGATTTATTGTGTGATTGGATGCCAGTGCCTGTGCATGTTTCCACACCAGTAGGTGAGCCTTTAGTGGTGGATCGAGTGTATCGATCCAGTCTTGTTTCTCTAGCTGGATATGATACTTAGGTAGATATGATTATTCTTGAGATGGTAGACTTTGATGTTGTCTTGGGTATGGATTGACTTTCTCCTTATCATGCTATTCTTGATTGCTATGCAAAAATTGTGACCTTACACATGCCTGGTGTACCAAAGATTGAGTGGAAGGGTGATGGTGGTTCTTATCCTAGCAAAGTTATTTCTTACATCCATGCTTAGAAATTGATTGATAAGGGGTGTTTGTGTTACTTAACTTTCATTCGTGATACGAGTATTGAACCACCTTCTGTGGAGTCTATTCCTGTGATTTAGGAGTTTATCTATGTGTTTCCTACTGACTTCCAGGTGTTCCTCCTGATAGGGTTATTGAATTTCCTATTGATCTAGATCCAGGAACTGAGCCCATATCTACCCTCCATATATAACAGATCCAACTGAGTTGAAAGAATTGAAGGAGCAACTCTAAGACTAGTTGAGCAAGGGATTTATTCATCCTAGTGTGTCACCTCGGGGTTCCCCGTCCAATTTGTTAAAAATAAAGATGGGTCTATGAGAATGTGTATTGATTATAGGCAATTGAACAAGGTGACTTTATAAAACAAGTTCCCTCTTCCCCGTATTGATGACTTATTTGATCAGTTTCACGAAGCGGCCTTGTTTTCAAAGATTTACTTGAAGTTTGGTTACCACCAACTGAGGTTTAGAGCATCAGATATCCCTAAGACAACTTTTCGAACCTGTTATGGCCACTATGAATTTTTGGTGATGTCATTTGGGTTTACTAACGCCCCCTCTAACGCCCCCACAACGTTAATGTAAGTTCTGGCTTGATTCAGTGGTATTCTTAGTGCATGTGGTGTCTAAGGAGAGGATTAGAGTAGATCCGGCTAAGGTTGAGGCAGTGAGAGGCAGGATACGACCTACTTCAGCTACTGAGATATGTAGTTTTATGGGGTTAGCTAGGTAATATCGATGGTTTATTTAGGGTTTTTCTTCTATTGCAGCCCCATTGACTAGATCAACTCAAAAGAATGTAAACATTCATTGGTCCGATGAGTGTGAGGCGAACTTACAAAAGCTCATGTCTTTGTTGACTTCAGCTCCCATTTTGACACTACCTGAGGCAGGTGTGGACTTTACAATGTATTGTGATGCTTCAGGGGTTGGATTTTGTGGTGTGTTGATGCAAAAGGGGAAATTGATTGCTTATGTTTCTAGACAGTTGAAGGTTCATGAGAAGAACTACCCTACCCATGACTTATAGTTAGCGACTATGGTTTTTGTGCTTAAGTTGTGGCATCACTACTTATATGGTGTACATTGTGAGGTCTTCACTAATCATAGGAGCCTTCAGTATATTTTCAGTCAAAAAGTTCTGAACTTGAGGCAGCGTATGTGGATTGAGTTGCTAAAAGACTATAATTTGACTGTCTTATATTATCCGGGGAAGGCTAATGTGGTGGTTGATGCCTTGAGTAGAAAGACTTCTAGCATGGGGAATCTAGCCGCCATTCGGGTTGAGGAGCGACTTTTTGGCCAAGGATGTTCAACATCTAGCTAATGGCCTAGTCATGTTGCAGCTTTCTGATGAGGGTGGTGTACTTGCTTTCATTGAGGCTTGTTTATCCTTGATCGGCCAGATTCGAGAGCGCCAGTTTGAGGATGAAAAGTTGTATCTCATGAGACACAATGTGGCTAGAGGAGAGGCTACGGAGGGATGCTCTTTGTGCTCGTTGTTCTATTCATCCATGAGAGGTGAAGATTTATCTTGACTTGAGTCAGCATTACTGGTGGTGTCGCATGAAAAAGGACATCTCAGATTTAGTTTCCAAGTGCTGTTGTACTTGTCAAAAGGTTAAGTGTGAGCACCAACGGCCTGGAGGCAAGTTTCAGAGGATGCCCATTCCAACATGGAAGTGGGAGCGTATCACCATGGAGTTTTTGGTGGGTTTGCCCTTTACAATGGATGGTTATGACTCTATCTGGGTAGTTGTGGATTGATTGACTAAGTCAGCCAATTTCATTCCTGTCCAGGTTAAGTATACAACAGAGAGTTGGCCGAGCTTTTCATTAGTCAGATAGTCCGACTGCATGGTGTGCCTGTTTCTATCATTTCTAACTGTGGTTTACTCTCCACTTCCCATTTTTGGAGGGCCTTAAGGCATGGTCTAAGTACTCGGTTGGATATGAGTTTAGCCTTTTATCCTCAGACAAATGGACAGTCTGAGAGGACGATTCAGGTGTTGGATGATATGCGTCCAGCGTCTATGATCGATTTTGGTTCCCGTTGCGACCAACACTTGCCCTTTAGCCTTTTATCCTCAGACAAATGGACAGTCTGAGAGGACGATTCAGGTATTGGATGATATGCATCCAGCGTCTGTGATCGATTTTGGTTCCCGTTGCGACCAACACTTGCCCGTAGCAGAGTTTGCCTATAATAATAGTTATCACTCCAGTATTCAGATGGCTCCATTCGAAGCTTTTTATGGTAGACTTTGTAGATCTCCGATTGGTTGGTTTGATTCCGCTGAGATGGACTCATTAGATGTAGATTTTCTTAGGGATGATATGGAACAAGTCTATATGATTCAGGGTAGGTTGTTGACCGCTCAGAGTCGACAGAAGAGTTATTCAAATAGGAGGATTCGAGCCCTAGAGTTTATGGTAGGCGATCATGTTTGGCTTACAATGTCACCTATGAAGGGTGTTATGCAGTTCAGTAAGAAGGGAAAGCTTAGCCCTCGAACCATTGGCCCATTTGAGATTTTTGAGAGAGTTCGAGTGGTGGCCTATAGACTAGCCTTGCCACCTAGCTTATCATCCATACATCCTGTGTTTCATATCTCCATGCTTTGGAAATATGTGCCGGATGAGTCTCACATACTTTTATTTGATTCGGTGGTGTCACGACCCGAAATTCGGGCGTGATGGCACTCGTCTTATCCAACCAAGACAAGTCAGTCTAATACCCAATTATAATCATAAAATATGAAAGGATATACAAAGTGAAAATTTTAACAACTGATTATAAGGCAACTTAATTAAAATCCCCCAAGACCTGGTGTCACGTGTACAAGCCTCTAAATACATAGTACTCAAAAAAAATGAATGTCTCAAATGTCTAGTCCTCAAATAGAACGTAACATAATAATGGATTCCTTGAAGGTCCACCGGTGAGATAAGCAGCTATCTTAAGGATAATCCGGAAACTCGGTCCTGAAATGAGAAAATTCTAACTAAAGGGACTGGGCTCGCAACCTACAAAAATGTAGCAAGGGGTGAGTACCAAAAACAACACGGTACTCAGCAAATGGAACTAATCTAGAGTAAAATAATGAAGAACCAAGTAACTCCTTCACACCCAACCACATACCGCCAAACTACAAACCTGCACTCAGAAAAGTCCCAGCCCAGCAACACATAATACACAATAAAGATAGTTTTTCAGTATATCACAATTATCAAATCACAAGCCATAACTCACAAGAGATAACATAATCAATCACATGAACAACATCATGCCACATAATAATATGCAAGGATGAGATGCAATGTTGTGCAATGCAAGGTGGTATCAAGACCGTCACACAGCCTGTCGTATATACCCCCGTCGAGCTAAGGCTCCCAGACTAAGGGGACCCATGGGGACCTCGCAGGTCATATACCTCAATCACAATATATCAACTACCTTGCCACCCAAGTGCTCGTGGTCAAGGACTCATGATAAGAATCTCGATGTATCAACTACCTTGCCACCTAGGTGCTCGTGGTCAAGGACTCATGATACGAATCTCAATGTATCAACTACCTTGCCACCCAAATGCTCGTGGTCAAGGACTCATGATATGAATCACCATTAACAACTTCTCAAAATGTCATGAGTATGAGGATGCATGCAATCAAGACACAATTATGGAAGCAATATTCCTCCCAACAAGTACAATAAATATCAAAGTTCTCAACGTTTAGCAATTATAATATTCACCCTCTTTTATACATATTTGGGTACAATTCTCTTTTAAGATATTTCACCCCATTTTAGTAACATTATTTCCTCAAACAACCCATGATCCTCCGTATATATCACGATTATCTCCCTTTCTCAACACGTCATATCACACTATTCTCAATTTAGGATTCACATGCTCCCGAAGCAACACATAAACAATTAAAACCCTCACACTGGCATCACAATAAGAATTATCAACCCAACACACGATACGATCTCATCCCATAGATTACAACATAAGGAAGCATACAAGGTTCAACATATTTAACAAAAGTTTAGAAATTCACTTGCCTTAATTAATAGAATGACACTCCAAACCTTGAGTCTTTCGTAACGCTTTCAGATGATCAAAATCTGTTCAGATACATAATCTACATAAGAATACGAATCCAATGACACCCATATTGCTACATTTATTTTTGGCTCAAAAATCGGGTCAAAAAGTCACCCCGAGCCCGTAAATTCGAATCTGGAAATTTCTTTCAGATTATGTTTACCCATAATAAACTACACATATACGTCAAATTTCAGCTAAAACGGATCGTTATTCGACCCCCAAATCAAAATTTTATTTTTAGAACCCTAGGGCTATATTTTCTTAATTATACACAATCTACCCTAAAAATTCATTCATAATCGCATGAAAACTTAATAGAAAGGATGAAGAAAATTACCTTAATATTTCGGGATGAAAATCACAATTTTTCTCTATCTTTTTCTCTTTCTTTTTCCTTCCCGTAATTTTTTCTTCTTCTACGTATCTGTGTCGCTCCCTCCGTTTTGCTTTGCTGCTTCTTTTGTTTATTTGAGGGCTGCTGCGCGCAGCCCTTTACTTAACCCATTAATTTCTTTTTTTTTTAATTTTTTTTTCTTATTTACTTATTTTAATATACTAAAAGTGATAAATTCTATTAACCTATTCTTGATAAATATGGGATAAATAGTATAGGGTATTAATTAAAATATTATTTTAATCCACCAACTATATTAATTATCTAAAATTATCCGTCAACTAAATGACCGTAATTATCAAATAGTTCCAAATTTTCAATTTAAATTTACTAAAAGAATCTTTTATGAAAGAGAAAGTATTTATTTTTAAAATGACCTAACGGGTCATTACATCATCCACCACTAAAAATCATGTTCGTCCTCGAACATAAGAAGGAGAAGGAAGAATAATCGATATTAATAAAATCCTACGTTATGATCTTCCAACGTCAGTATTTCATCTCTCTAAGTAAGCTACTCCTTTAAGATCATTCCGTCAAAATCTTCTATTAAGAACTGAATTTTTGAATCAAACCTTGAAAGATTTTCAAATCGATAGTGATTTTTATACCACAAGCTAACCCATGAACTCGATTTAGATAATAACCCACTAGTCCATAACTCAATAACCACGATAAATTTTTTAAATCAATACCGATCATAGTCAAAAGTGAACCTAAAGAAATCATCCCGCACTCCAAATGCACAAACCATCATGGACCTCGTTAAGATACCATCCTCATAATCAAATCTTCCCACGATCGTAAGTTATAAAATGTGATCTTTAGACATTGGATATTCATCATAGACAATCGGATTTTTCTGACTCAATGGAGAAATGATTCAAGTAACCACTTAGCGAACGATACACCAAAACAAACAGATTCTATAACAATACTGTCGAAAATACTAGATCAATAGTTGTGACTATAATGACCCTTAAAAGTGATAGAGTTAGACCCAACATGCCTCATATTCAATCATACATAGCCAGAACACAACCTCAATGACGAGATGAATCTTAATACTGCTGGGCATCTATAAGTATTCATGGTAGCTCTTCTATAAATTCACATAAGCAAAGTTGTGTGTAGAACCACTTGTATACTTCAACTATCCCAAATAATACTAAATATGTCAACATTAAAATAATCAAGTTTGCATAAGCATCCTATCTTTCTAAGAGGAAATTGTAGGATCGGTTCACCCGATCCACTACTAAGGATCCGTCTACCAAGGTGAAGACACAAGTGGAAATAGGAAAAGTGTAATACTCTAAAATATGCTCTTAATGAGGTAGTTATTTAATTGTACCTAAAGTCAATTTCATGCAATCTTTCACATACCGAATTTTAACTACCATTCAAAACATCATATACCTCATGCCAAAACTTAGAGAGATTCAATCACCTTAATCATTCTGCATACCATAAGCACATAACCTCTAGTCATCATCCAACATCTATGTAACGCATCACAACAATCTATGTAGTCCCATTAACAAAGTAATTTCAACTCCCTCAATATTCTCAATAAGCGTGTAGAGATGTAGGTCTATATCGCAGTTCCCTCATAAGTCATCTATCATGATTGGACAATCTAGACCAATATAAAGATGTAGCATATTTCAAGCATCATTGTTTGTTACTCGAATCAAAACTCAATCTTCATAAAAGTCACGAGTAAATCCTAGAAAATCTGTGCTAAACAAGTACGTATTGCATTATCATGTTTGAGCTTAAAGGTAAAATAAGTAAGACCTTTAATTCCGAACCAAGGGTCCATACAGGAGGTCTTATTCTTTCACTTTCTTAATTCTTCCTATGACACAAATTTCAGATACCCTGAACTCTTCAATATATTAGATTCTCGTTCCTTCACTAACTCCCTTATCAACTTTATTCTATGACCAACAACACATGACATTTCACCTCATGCTCTAAGCCAAAATTTTAAGTGGATCACTTCTTTAGGTCCTTCAACAATAATACAAAAATAACTAAATTTATGACCCAAATCACATGCAGGTTCTTCCGAATGTTGAATACTCATTGCTATTCGTTATTTCTTATCTTACCAATTCATATCTTGACAAAATATACTACCCAAAATGTAAACTAACAATTAAAAACTTCAATATTTATTCTAACTTGTACCCCAGTTTCTTTATCTATCGGTATTAGCTCATAGCTTGAGATCTTTATGAATTCATATATCTTAACTTATGATTGATCCCCTCTTTATCAACCCTACAATATCCTTTATAAAAAATTTTAATGTACTACTTACCATACTCAAAATCACAAAAAGAGATTATCACCATATTCAAGCCCAACATCATAGATTTTTTTTTTCAAATATTATCCAACAGTTTTCTAGCCAAGACCAATGATACTTAATACTATCACCATAACCAAAGCAAAATAAATAAAACTGGATGGCTTTAAATTTAATTCTCCATTCTCTCGAAAGATATATCTTTGATCTATACCATCAAAGTGAATATCTCTACATCTCACTAATTTATTCATTTATGACTCTAGCTCATTTCAATTCTATCGAAGCAATATCTCAACATATTTTATATTTTTCTTATGATCACGTTACTCATCAAATAGTAGCAACCTAACTTTTGATACCCGCAGATTGTGTTTACCATACAGAATTCACTCTATTTGAAATTCTCATCATATGACTGCATCTTGATCATAATCCATCACAACTTTTATTACCATTATGCTCTATAGCCATTGCTATCCTCTCAAGGTTACCCTCATCATTGATATGACACCAAAATTATATGGGTCAAATGTAAAGAACTAACTCCCTTGGATATTATTATGGAGTAATAGTCCTCATTTAGAATTCCCCGAACACACCTCACAACTTAAATACATTAATTATACCAAAGATCCACCACTAAAATTTTTCTTATAAATAATACTTAACCCAAGAATCCAGAGTAGCAAATTAGTTGATTTCTCAAATATGAACACAACACTAAACCTTATTAAATGAGCCCATGATACACTAATAATTTCTAAAATAGTTTGTATTCACGCTTAATGATTGACATATCAATTTCCATATACCACTAATACTATATTGTGAAAATCCATTAGATCCACCACTAGAACACATCATACCTATGAAGAAAGTAGTACCAAACTCACCCGCATACTTCTACCCATTAAGTAGCTGCAAAATATTATCCCATCCATCATGACTCTATCTTAAGTAATGCAATTTTAATTCTTATAAGTATACCACTTACCCTTTAGTACCAGATCTAAACTTCAAGTCATATACAACCCACTAACTACTCATTTACAGAATTAACCACGAATCATCTCTACAAGTGAGAGGAAATAGAATAAAGCGATAAGAATCATACCGAACCACGGACGCACGATAGAGTAGGAATAAACAAAAGGAAGTTTCCTAACAGTCTTCATAGCCTCTCGAAGATAAGTATAGACGTCTCCATACCGATCCTCGAGACTCTACTAGACTGGGCTTGTACACACGTGAGACCTATGAACCTAGAGCTCTGATACCAACTGTCACGACCCGAAATTCGGGCGTGATGGCACTCGTCTTATCCAACCAAGACAAGTCAGTCTAATACCCAATTATAATCATAAAATATGAAAGGATATACAAAGTGAAAATTTTAACAACTGATTATAAGGCAACTTAATTAAAATCCCCCAAGACCTGGTGTCACGTGTACAAGCCTCTAAATACATAGTACTCAAAAAAAATGAATGTCTCAAATGTCTAGTCCTCAAATAGAACGTAACATAATAATGGATTCCTTGAAGGTCCACCGGTGAGATAAGCAGCTATCTTAAGGATAATCCGGAAACTCGGTCCTGAAATGAGAAAATTCTAACTAAAGGGACTGGGCTCGCAACCTACAAAAATGTAGCAAGGGGTGAGTACCAAAAACAACATGGTACTCAGCAAATGGAACTAATCTAGAGTAAAATAATGAAGAACCAAGTAACTCCTTCACACCCAACCACATACCGCCAAACTACAAACCTGCACTCAGAAAAGTCCCAGCCCAGCAACACATAATACACAATAAAGATAGTTTTTCAGTATATCACAATTATCAAATCACAAAACATAACTCACAAGAGATAACATAATCAATCACATGAACAACATCATGCCACATAATAATATGCAATGATGAGATGCAATGTTGTGCAATGCAAGGTGGTATCAAGACCGTCGCACAGCCTGTCGTATATACCCCCGTCGAGCTAAGGCTCCCAGACTAAGGGGACCCATGGGGACCTCGCAGGTCATATACCTCAATCACAATATATCAACTACCTTGCCACCCAAGTGCTCGTGGTCAAGGACTCATGATAAGAATCTCGATGTATCAACTACCTTGCAACCTAGGTGCTCGTTGTCAAGGACTCATGATACGAATCTCAATGTATCAACTACCTTGCCACCCAAATGCTCGTGGTCAAGGACTCATGATATCAATCACCATTAACAACTTCTCAAAATGTCATGAGTATGAGGATGCATGCAATCAAGACACAATTATGGAAGCAATATTCCTCCCAACAAGTACAATAAATATCAAAGTTCTCAACGTTTAGCAATTATAATATTCACCCTCTTTTATACATATTTGGGTACAATTCTCTTTTAAGATATTTCACCCCATTTTAGTAACTTTATTTCCTCAAACAACCCATGATCCTCCGTATATATCACGATTATCTCCCTTTCTAAACATGTCATATCACACTATTCTCAATTTAGGATTCACATGCTCCCGAAGCAACACATAAACAATTAAAACCCTCACACTGGCATCACAATAAGAATTATCTACCCAACACACGATACGATCTCATCCCATAGATTACAACATAAGGAAGCATACGAGGTTCAACATATTTAACAAAAGTTTAGAAATCCACTTGCCTTAATTAATAGAATGACACTCCAAACCTTGAGTCTTTCGTAACACTTTCAGATGATCAAAATCTGTTCAGATACATAATCTACATAAGAATACGAATCCAATGACACCCATATTGCTACATTTATTTTTGGCTCAAAAATCGGGTCAAAAAGTCACCCCGAGCCCGTAAATTCGAATCTGGAAATTTCTTTCAGATTATGTTTACCCATAATAAACTACACATATACGTCAAATTTCAGCTAAAACGGATCGTTATTCGACCCCCAAATCAAAATTTTATTTTTAGAACCCTAGGGCTATATTTTCTTAATTATACACGATCTACCCTAAAAATTCATTCATAATCGCATGAAAACTTAATAGAAAGGATGAAGAAAATTACCTTAATATTTCGGGATGAAAATCACAATTTTTCTCTATCTTTTTCTCTTTCTTTTTCCTTCCCGTAATTTTTTCTTCTTCTACGTATCTGTGTCGCTCCCTCCGTTTTGCTTTGCTGCTTCTTTTGTTTATTTGAGGGCTGCTGCGCGCAGCCCTTTACTTAACCCATTAATTTCTTTTTTTTTTAATTTTTTTTTTTTCTTATTTACTTATTTTAATATACTAAAAGTGATAAATTCTATTAACCTATTCTTGATAAATATGGGATAAATAGTATAGGGTATTAATTAAAATATTATTTTAATCCACCAACTATATTAATTATCTAAAATTATCCGTCAACTAAATGACCGTAATTATCAAATAGTTCCAAATTTTCAATTTAAATTTACTAAAAGAATCTTTTATGAAAGAGAAAGTATTTATTTTTAAAATGACCTAACGGGTCATTACAGGTGGTTTTGAGTCCAGACTTGTCATTTGAGAAGGAGGAGTCCCGACTTCCCCATAAGTGAAGGGAAAATCAGGTTGCTGAAAAGAGGTATAACAACTGAACTTTTGTCGTCGTTAAAGCTTTTTAACAATAGAATTTAATTCGGCCGTTAACTTTTAACGGTGGAGCTTTTAATGGTCGCTGACGACGAGATTTTTACCGGCCGTTATTAACTAACAATGACGGGATTTAAACTTTTATCGACTAAATTTCACCTCGTTAAAGACCTATTTTCTTGTAGTACCAACCCTAAAGTAAGTATAAAAGTATAATTTCTTTTGCTAATAATTATAATATATTCACGCACATTACTTATTTCCTTGTAGGTATAGAAACAAGCTCAGGAACTAGAAAAAAAAAAGATACATACCACATTACCATTTTATACTTATTGGTATACAATAGATGAACAAAGTAACTTACTAGCACACTGTTTAAATAATACAGTTTGATTTTCCATATCAGCACCGATCAACTCTTTGGCTCTCTAAGCTTGTATCATCCAATCAGTTCTACTCAATACAAAAACCATAAGACATGCACAAACAGCTTGAGCAACCAACAAACCCAAATAAAAGCCCAACAAGTCAATCTCCATCACTAAGCCCAAAATAATTATGAGGTGCAATCCAACTCCATAGAAAGAACAAAGCTTATGTAAAAACCAAGAGCTGGCCTTGCACTGCCCCTCAAAGCACCACAACCAGTGGTTTGTGGCCAGTCGCCCAATTCACACAACCCCACCACCGACATTGTTGTTGTTGCCAACCACGAAATTGACTTGTCTTTTGTAAAAGCCTTGCCCCAAGTTCTTCTTGATGTTGTCATAAATAGCATTCCTAGAAAGCTTGTAAGTATAGCACACACAATTGCTACATGACATGAAGTCTTTGCTTTATTAGGCCTATTTGCTCCCAACTCATTCCAAGCTCTTATAGAAATGGATGGATTTGATGCTGTTAGAAATATATAAGCAAGTGAAGTTGCTTGTACGAGAACTCGCATAGCAGACACTGCCTCTGCAGCATTAGAAAGAATCCCTAATAACAATATCATCAATTCATACCACCATCGACTCTAAGCATACAACTAGGGAAAGCAAGAACCAGAATTGATTTCCACCCATAAAAGCATTCACCTGACCTACCTTGCCAAGATTTTCTATGAACCCCAGAAAAATTAATATAAAAAAAGCACAAGTAGATTGAAATCAGCTATCACCACAACCATAGCAACCTCTTTAATACCAAGGCCAACTTGATAGCTAAGGAAATAGTTGACAGGGTCATACAAAACAACTAAAAAAGCAGCACTAAAAGTAACAGGGGAACTAACATTATGAGTTCTCAAGTAGATTTTGAGAGGATTGATAATGGATTGAAAGAAAAGATTAGGGAGACATAAAGGCATAAGTTGAAGAAATTGATGAAATGATTGGATCTTGGCCATAGAAAAGGAGCACAGGTTTGGTCTTTAGCCACAAGGGAGAAATGGTGATGGATGGAAATTACACAATCTAGATGGTATGGTAGAGGGTTTGACCCATAAGTGGCCATTACATAACACTACAAGCTTGAGAAAATATAGACTCCATAACCATAGCAAGGCAAAAATGAACAGAGTAGCCAGAGATATTTGCTATGCCAATAGTTAAAGATCCACCATCAAATGGATGACACCCATGAGCAATCTCAGATAATCCTTCGTCACAAACAAAAGACACATTCCTCAAGGAAAGATCTTTGAGGGTAGGGCAACCTAGAGCGATAGTCTTGAACCGGCATCAATTACACCATGCCGAAGGTTATTTTCCCAGAATAGATTGCTTAGCAAAACCTCCACAATTTGGGGTTTCAAAAGCAATGGCAGCAAGTCTGATATCTGTGGCTTCCCTGCCAACAAGGCACGTGGTAAGATATCCCTTTCCATCTACCTATTGGGTTTACAGGCAAATGAATCATCGCTATGATGCTATTAAAAAGGTAAGCCAGTGTTTGGAAACACAAACACTTCTCTCTTGTCCAACAGGAAGTCGTTTGAATATTCAAAGAGTTATTCATTTGGAAGGATATCAATGGAAGGCTGCTTTTCTACTCAAAAGAGACAGGGATCCCAGTCCTTTTCAAACAAGGAAAATATACAAAGTTATTTTTCAACATGCGAACAACAAAGAGGATTTTTTTTCCGACTTCCTTGAAATCAAAAGATTAAAAACATCAGAGAAAGACCAGATTAACAAATAAAAGTTTCTTAGGAACATACATGATATACCCAAGACAAATTTTCCCTCAATAAATATGTTCTTCGTGGACTATACATTTTCAATACGTACAAGTAAATTTAGTTATAAAGAAATACACAAATGTTAGCTTTGTTTGCAACCTCTATCTAAGAAATTATAAATGTTTTCTTCACAATCAATCACAACTTGCAGTTTAAAAGAGATCGAAAAATAAAAATTAAGAACCCCAGGAATTAAAAAAAATTAAGGAAAAGTCACGGGCTTTAAGCGGAAACATGTGAAAATCAAGAACAAAAATAATCCTCCTTGCTTACAGTGGGCCAAAAACGAACCATTCATGAGAGCTTGAAACAAAGCTACATAAACATTGTTGGTAAGAGTTCAATTCAAAAAATTATAATCCCCTCTCTATTTTCCTTAACCCTAACTGTAACCCCATTCGTCTTTTTTCAAAAAACTACTATACACAACTTTTCATCTTGTTTTTATAGGAAGAAAGGTCAACTTTGTCCTAGGTAACAAAAAAATTATTTTACCTTTTCTTTTTATTAGATTAAAAATACTTTTGTACAAAATAAAGGATAAGATGATTAATAAAAGGTGAGGATTGATATTATGCTATAATAGAACAAGATAAAGGGTAAAATTGATCTTTTAAATAAAATTTAATCTTTTTTATTTTATAAGTACGACTTTAATCGTCAAAGATTCTAAGTACATTAAAAATATTAGACAACCTATTTTATATCTTTATCGGAATTTGAATTATAATACTTCACATATTCATCCACTTCATTAGTTGCTAATCAACTCATTATATTTTTCTTCACTATTTGTTTTCTTTTTTGAGATAGATACTTGAGTTGATGATCTTTTAGAAACAGTCTCTCTATCTCCATGAGATAGTGGTAAGATATGCGTACTATAAAAATAAAGATGATTTTTTGGAGGTTTAAATATCTTAGATACTAAATTAGCCTTTCTAGAATTATGTACATTAATATCATGGATATTCGTATTTAGGGAAAATCGAGAAATTCTTGAGTATACAATATTTTAGGAAGATATTTGTAGGAAATGAATAATCAAGATTCTTTTTAGATATTTAGAAAATAATATCTAGATATTTATTGTAGATGTATGTAGAATAAATCTAAAAGCATCCTACACAATTATAAATAGGGATGATCATTAGGAATTTCTTATTAACCGGAAATTTGAATCCAATTCAAGTATCAGACATGAGGTCGATATGATTACAGAGAGATGTTATATAAATATACTTGAAGACATTATCGCGAAGAGTGATTGATGCCTCCTTGTCCAATCCTTATGTTATCACAAATGTCGCGGCAGAAAACTGAAGAGAATTATATGATAACCCTAGAGAGTGAAGGGAGGATCAGTTTATAGAGGTTCAGACTTAATCTTGAACGTCCGTCAAATAACCAATCTAACATGCGAGATTTCTTTTTCATTGGACATTAATTGTAGACTTTATATTAATAGGATCACACTTAAAATAATAAAATTCTAGCATTTATTATAAAACACATAAATTTTTTCATTCAATTTCTATCTCAATATAGGCTTAGTTACTTAATCAAAATATTATAAATAACGTCAATAAATAATAAATAATATTATAAAAATAATATCTTATTTCAGTTGCTAAGCCTATATTGAATTAAAAATCGAATACCAGGATTTATGTATTTAAATAAATGTTAACATTTTATGATTTTATGTGGACTTACTTAATGTATAGTCTAAAGCTGTAAAATGAAAATTAAATCTCATATATTAGAATTGGTACTTGATGGACAATCAAGATTAAGTTTGAAACTCTATAAACTAGTCTTCCCTTCATTCACTAGGGTATCATATAATTCTCTATAATTTTTCATCGCCAACAATTGCAGTAATATAAAGTTAGGTAAAGAGGTAGAAAATAATCTTCAACTTAGCTTCTACTTTCTCTGCAACAATGTCTTCAGGTATATAACATCTTAGGATCTTAAAGTTAAGTAATATTTTTATATAAAATAAATAATTAAAGATATATGAATAAATTATAGGGTTACTATTATCTTGTTTCACATCAATGTCATTCTTACTAGCCTACATAAGATCCTTAATAAAATTCATTAAATTTCCCAAATATGAAGACTTAAAAATTCATAATACTTCAGTTTAAATAAAAACACTATCAAGAAAATTGGTATCCTACCTTATATGTATAGGTAGTAATAAGAAAATATATTATTTTCAAAAAATCTTGATTCTAATCCATGTCATAATTGATAATAAATCACACTTCACCATATAAAAATATGATTTCTCTTTTAATGTGCTGCATCAAATAATATTGTGAAGATGGTTCAACATTGTTAAATAACTCAAGTCAGTTTTCATGATGAAAAAATATTGAAAAACAAGGATATAGCTTTAAGGTTTAAAGCGTTTTAATGGTTCTAAATTTTTCTAAGAAATGACTAAAATAGTTTATCCATAAGATTAAGCATTAGAAATTTCATATAACTTCAAGGATAATGATAGTACAGATCAATTCTACACACTCGCAAAATAACTCCTGCATTATGCTAAAACATACGTATCCTTCCAATATATGACTTTTCGATAGCAATTTTATATTTCAACCATTTAATTATATGGGTAACATCTCCGTCTATTATTTCATTCTCTTGAAACTAGTCTACATGTATAAATTTTGCATATTGACACCCCAATCATATTTGTCTCTTTTCATGCTATTATTTAGTTATACTTCTACCTATAATAAAATTCTCTCTCTTTAAATGTTTCTTCATAGTACAAATTGTTGGTTATCACCCTCTCTGTTTTCTTCGGTTAAAAAAAAGTATGGCTATCATCTTGTATACTGTTAGTTAACTAAATGTTAAATAATAGGAACTCCTTTTTCCCATTTGCAATAAATTTTCATCAATCTTCTGTAATGACCCTCCAAGTCATTTCTGTGGTTCCACGAATATTTTATAAAAGTTTGAGTATTCGCGTACTAACCTCGGTCTATTTTGTGTCTTACTGACACTGATTGTTCTGTGTTTGGGTGAATCATTTCACATTTATGTAGTTTTCGAGTTAAACAAGGGATTATTACCATAAAATAAATTTCAGATAAAGTCCTAGAAAAAGGTACCGGAGTAGAATTCTGACGATTTCATCAGCTCTAGAATCGCAAAATTACGCTAGGAGTATGTTCGGTGTAATTATATTGAGTTTTGTAAATTTTGCCTCTGAAATGGGTCAATAGTTGACTTTAGTCAACGTCCTTGTGTAACGTGTCACAAATGGGACTTCTAATCGCATTGTTGGATCCGGAACATCAAGTTTGGTCTAGGAGAACCTTTTTTTCGGTTCCGAGGCTTTTGGGTGTGTTTCGGTCCTTTCGATAGATTCCGTATTGGGAAATGGACCCCACATTAGAATAGAATGACCTCCAATGGGAATTTTAACTACATCATTGAATCGAGAATGCTATATCCAATAAGATTTTATATATGAATTATATTTTTTGACTCCAGATGAGACCAGAGAAGCGAAATTAAGTTTGAGCAGTTGCTGAAAGTCAAAGGTGGTGGATGAGGTGGCCCACCCATGAGTTTCCATGTGGCAGGCGGTCGAAAAAAAAGAAAAAATCATGTATAAATCTGGAAAATTTCTAGAAAACATAACATAAGTACGAACAACATTCGAACAATGTTTTCTCCCCTTATTTTTTAATCTGATTTTTGCTATTTTTATTATGTATGTAGATATGTTTATTTTAATTTGAGTCTATAATAACTCTGTACAGGTGACTTTCAGGTTTTGGGTAGGTTGAGTCACTATACTTATATATTACTACTATCTTTATCATTAGTGATTCAGGGCAGGTGTCGTGGGCATTGGGTTGGCTTGCCTATAGGAGGGATCTAACAAGCACCATCATGATTTGATAAGTCTGGTCGTGAAAAGTGATATCAGAGCTTAAGGTTCGTTGATCTCATCGATTCAGAGCTACCGTATAGTAGATTCCAGTGAATAGATGCGGAGACATTTTTGACTCATCTTTACGAGTCTATGGGATGTTTTAGAAACTTCTTGTGTTATTGATTCTGGTCGTGTGATATCGCCAATGATCTGTCGACTTCTTGAAATATGATTTGTTTCACCTTTTTGCGCATGTGCTAAATAAAGGGCAGACTCCGGGCAGGGGTAGTGCTGCATCATCAGTCCCAGATAAGGAGCAGCCCCTAGAGGCCATTGAGCAGAGATTGGGTGCCCTCGAGTTTTGGCAGCTGTATTGGAAGACTACAGACATTGAGATTGTGAAAGACCTAGAGATAGGCTTCGTAATTAGTGACTTTTCTGGAGATGACTGTGTATGGAACTATGTCATATGTTGTTGAGGTTGGGACACTGTAACATCGATACCTGTATATTAGGTATTGTTTAAAGGTTATGCGGGCTGTGAATACTTCTGTTAAAGATTACACAGGCGAGAGAGGTTGTGACTGAGGTAATACTAAGCATTGATGGTCTCTGTACATTCATATTAGATTATTTGACCGCTAATCTGACTCGTTGGACTTCCTAATACGAATGAGTATGCTATAATTGGTAGTATTCTAAATAACTGTCATCTATGTTATGACTATACCCTACTAGGGGCTAAATGTTAGCCAAAACCCTATGACTTATACATATGATCCTTTTGCTGCTTGACTACAAGAGTGGGTAGTCTGATATGAGAGTTACATAGTATTTAAAAGGTTGATTTTCATTTACACCCCTGGCTACACCTTGTGCCTCTATGGTTATGATCATGTTCTGAGGATTCTGTTGATACGCGGTTCTCCAAATTCCTTGGTGACTGGATTGTGAGAATGTTATGCCCAGGGCTAAGTTGGGTATTCTATTGTTGGATGGGATATTGTTAGGTTATTAACTAAGTTGCCGACCACTCTCCCCTGGAGACTTGTTGTAATTGTTAGTTGGCTGGGATTGTGTTGTTTGGATTCCTAGCTATGTTTTTCAATGGGGATGTTGATCATTTTGTCAGGTTGCCTTGGGGGTTAAATTTTCTTTTTTCTAGTGTGCGGTTATCGATGTCGTACTCGATAATCGTGATTGGTTGGGTATTGGCTAGTATATTGAAGGCATGTATCGTTAGCCTATTGATGTCCTGTGATGTGTCGTTAGTGGATTGAGTTTATGGGCTAAGGGTTTGATCTTCTGAGGATCCCTTATAGATTGGTATACTAATTCTCGTTTGCATACGAATGGATTATTATATTTCTAATTAACTGGGGTGGCTAGAATTGTTGTTTAATGTTGAGCATGCTTAAGATTGTTGGATTCACTATCTACTATAAGTGCGGGGTTGGGATCCCTATGTGGTTCGGATGGGAGTCTTCAGGTACATCGTCATTCTTACTTTTGCCAATTAAAGTTCTATTAGTGGGGATGTTGTAATGGCCCTCCAGGTCATTTCTATGGTTCCGTGAATATTTTATCAGTTTTAGCATTTACATAGTGACCTCAGTCTATTTGTGACTTATTGACACTAATTGTTTGGTATTGGGTGAATTGTTTGATATTTATGTAGTTTTTCAAGTTAAACGAGGGATTATAAACATAAGAGGAATTTTCAGGTAAAGTCCTAGTAAATGGCCTTAGAGCGGATTTTTGACAATTCCATCAACTTTGAAATGGCCTAATTAGGCTAGGAACATGTTCGGTACAATTATATCGAGTTTTGCAAATTTAGCCTTTGGTTGGGTCAATAGTTGCTTTAGTCAATGTCCTTGGAAAACATGTCACAAATGAGAATACTGACTGCACTGTTGAATCCAAAACATCAGGTTTTGTCTGGGAAAGCTTTTCATTCTATTCTCGGGGCTTCCGGGTGTGTTTTGGTCCCTTTGATAGATCTTGATATTGGAAAATAGTACTACATTGGAATAAAATGACCTCCGATGCAAATTTCAACTATACCGTTGAGTCCAAACTGCCATTTTCGATCAGACTGCACATATGAATTGTATTTTTTGACTATGAATGAGATAGGAACATCGAAATTGAGTTTGAGTGGTTGCTGAAAGTCAAAGGCGGCAGGTGACGTGGCCCAGCCATGAGCTTCCATGTGGCAGGCAGTCTAAAAAGAAAAAAAAAGGGAAAATCACATATATATAGATCTTGAAGGTTTCCAGAAAATGTGACAAACATACGAACAACCTTCGAACACCATTTTCTCCCCCATTTTTGATCCAATTTTTGCTATTCTAGTTATGTATGTAGATATGTATATTTTAATTTAAGTCTATAGTAGCTCTGTATAGGTGACTTCCAGATCCTGGGTATGTTGTAATCGCTATACTTATATGTTGCTAGTATATTTATCATTAGTGATTCAGGGAAGGTGACGTGGGCATTGAGTTTGCTTTCCTATAGGAGGGATCTGACAGGTGCCATCATGACCTGAGAAGTTGGGTCATCAAAATCATCATAGTGATAATATTATTTCAATTTAAGATCTACTGGGTTGGATTCATCAATCTTCATTGGAAAAATATAGTGTGCGATAGCTTGAAAGCAATTATGATCTATGTTTCTTGGAATTTTTGGGATTTAATGATCTATCTTTAAGCTTCATGCGCACCAAGTTAGAAATTAAATCGACTGTATTGAATGAGTACAAATGGATTAGATTGTGTTGTAGGGGGTGCAAAATTGTTAAAAGGAAGACGTGAGACCCCCACGAAATGGTTACCCCATAATAAATGAAGCTGACTAAATATTCAAATCCAAAAAATTTGAATATATATAATATATAATATATATATTATATTATAATATATAATATATAATATATATATTATATTATATATATTCACATTTTGTAAAAAATCTCAATATCTCAATGACTTTGAAATGATCATACCCAATGAGTCATATTTGCAATGGCATCAAGAGAAGAAGCTTAAATTCACTCCATCATAATAAAAAGTCACAAATGCATGGGACAGTTCATGAACAAGACAAGGCCTGCAAAACTAAAAAAGAAGAGACAACCTAAACGGTAAGGCACTAAATTGAACAATTGCCCAAACCAACCTTACAGATGATTCAAGACCCAAACATGACCAAATCATCACAAGAAAAAAATTAAAGTTGAACATCATGGATGATTTTGAATAACTTAAAACTAAATAGGAAACATAAAAAGCTTTTATTGTAGAAGGATTTTCTCATCATTGCAACGGTAAAAGCGAAAAAAAAAACTACTGGAAGAAGGAGCCAGGACCATATTCATTAGAAAACTCAAGTTGTTGCACTCAAAAACAACATATTGCAACAATCATGAAAAAAATTCAGTCGGCCCATATTCACCATAGCCAACATGTAAACTGTACAAGGTCTAAATCAGAACCTACTTAGTAATGGATATCACAACTCTGGTGTTCTCTACAAGTGCGTCAATAGTTCGAGAGCTGATTCCAGGACACTAGTATGTTCGAGCTCTGAAGGTCCTGAACTAAATTGGCCAAGAAGGGTAAGCTATTGTCCGACACTGAAATGCAACTGGATAGTGAGAGGATCCACAAATGGAGCTGTATAGCACTGGACTAATTTCTAATCCCTGAATCAATGATTCCACACTTGGAAACATCAAGTTTAGTAAGCATCCGACAAGAGTTTGAAATTCTACTAGGTTGCATCAGTAACATGTCTGCAACCGTCAACAATCAAAGACTTCAGAGATCTCCCATGCAGCTCAACTATGGCTGAAACTAATATGTCTGTAACATTGACACACCTTCTTAAATTCACTGCCACCAAATTATCTACTGAGCTCTAAACAAGAGGGAAGAGCCCCTCATCAGCTCTAAACAATGGTAATTGCTTACTCTAGGACAATTGTGAATGGATAAAGAGTTTAGATGAAGGAAGTTCCTCGCGATGTCCAACAAAGTCTTGTCAGTAATTATTGAGTATAAGAAAAGATCATTCTTCCCTAACAGATGACACCCATGAGGAATCTCAGTTAATCCTTCATCTTCAATAGAAGACATATTCAATAAGGAAAGATCTTTGATAGTAGGGCAACCTCGAATGATAGCCTTTAGACCAGTATCAGTCACACCACACTGGAGGTTATTTCCCTGAATAGATAGCTTAGCTAAATCTCCACAATTTGCAGTTCCAACAGCAACAGTAGCAAGTCTGATATCTGTGGCTTTCCTACTAACAAGGCACCTAAGTAGATAGCCCTCACCATCTACACCATTAGGCTCGGAGGCAAATGTGTCATCCCTTGGATGCTGCTTAAAAGGGTAAGCCAGCACTTGGAAACACAAACACAAGCACTTTTCTCGTGGCCATCGGGAAGTCATTTGAATACCTCAAAGAGCCATTCATCTAGAAGGATTTCAATGGAAGGCTGCTGCTTTTACTCAAAAGCATCTGGGACCCAACTCCTCTTTAAAGAAGGAAAATATATACCCCAATTTTACCCACGTGACAACAATAGAGAGGATTGTTTTGGACTTCCTAGAAATCAGAAGATTTAAAACATCAGATAAAGACCAAAACAGAAAAAAAAACATTTCTTAGGAATATACATGATATACCCAAGACAAATCTTAATTTGGAACGCCATTTCTGGTAGGGTTCCATGTTTGGTTTGTGTTCATGGGGTTCCGAATGAACCAGGAGGGCTTATTTCATGATTTCATGAAGTTGTTATTGCTGATTTTCCTCATATCTAGTGCTATTTATTTTGTTCTCCACATTCGCGCCTTACCTTTCGCATTCGCGGTAGTCAAGTGGTTTGACCTCCATGTTCGCGGATGAAGGATCCACGTTCATGGAGTTGAGGTAGTCTTGACCTCTGCGTTTGTAAAGGGTCAGTCCCTCAAGACATTCGCGTTTGCAAATTGTTAAAAGTGTACCTGAACTGTGACTTATTTTAAGTGACAGATTTTGTTAATTTTCAACTTTTTCAAACTTCCAAACTTCGTTTTAAAGAATATCTTCAAGATTTTTCATTGAAAATCTATTGGGTAACTATTTTCTAACCTATTTTTTCAATTTTCATTGATTAAATGGTGTTTTAACTTAGAAATTGGGGTTTTTAATTAAGGAATTTAGGGATTCAGACTATGATTACTAAATTGATGATTTCTCCCTCATTTTAACTTCATTTTGCAAAACGATATTCATTGTTAAAATCCTTATTACTTGGAGTGCATTTTCTTGTATTAAATTTTAGATTTCGAGTTACTTTTTCTTACATGAGATTTTTTATCATTTTACTTTTTCACTCAAATTGATTAATTTTAGTGTTATTAGATTCGTTATGTGATTGTAATGATATATTTGAATAGATTTTGGTAATTTGGATTATCGTGGAAGGGGAAAAGCTATGGATTTAACTAGATTGGAGATATTTTCTATGGCAAGAGGACTTCTAACCTTTTATTAAGTATGCTTGAACCTTTTATGCTCTTATGTTTATGGAATCAGACTTCTAATAGGTATTTATCTCCAAGCAAGAATACATTTTGACTTTTTATTATCGTCCGACCATTACTGAGGCTCTTGCTTCTTTTCAATACATAATGACTAAAGCCAACTTTAGTTAGTTAATCTGATCCGTTACTCTTGGACGCAACGATTAAGAGAGAGCAATGTATCAACGGCTGGGCGTACCTTCGACTCAGGAACAAGAAATGGAGATATTAAGTTAAGGTGTTGCTTTCCGGGTAGAATTTTATCTTCTTTGGCTTAGATTCTGAGATTACAGGCTTAGTAATTGTTCATGTGGTAAAATCTTAAGTTGTGAATTTATTGTGGACTCCTAATACATGAGATCGTGTTAATTATTTGATATTGATATCGAGATGGCACTTATAGTGAGATATTATTAATATAGAGACCTTGATGATATTGAGACTAAGATAATATTAAAATCATTATGATATTAATACTGTGATGAAATTGAGATCATGCTCATTGCATTCACTATTATTTGTGCATTGGTACTTATGATGGCTATGGCCGAGGGATGAATAAGGTAATATGTGGATTGGTGGTCGTTGTCTCTACTGATTGATGTTTAGTCGAGGTTTCTGCTGACGAGCCAAGATGATATGCCGGCTGATTATTTTGTGGCCGAGGTCATTTCCAGTCGGGTAAGCATTGGCCGAGGTCATTTCTAACAATGTTCACGGATACATGGTCCTTTTATGGCCTCCATGGTTTTTGGTCTAAGTTTACCAGTGGATGTGTATCGTAGGACAAATATGTATCATAATTATTTGACAATATATTACATTATTTACATCTCATGGCATTCACTCTGTCTCATATCATTCCTTCTCGATAATATTATATATATCATTTATGATATTGGATATCTATTGTACAATTTCACTTGAGCATCAGTTGGATATTTTGAGCCCTATACCTCTTCCTAGATATTCTTCATTACAAGATCGATCTTCCAGATCATTCGTGAGGTAGTTTCTTATATCTTCACCAGGCCTTCGAGGATTCCATTTTATGTTTCATTCTATTTGAGAACTAGACATTGAGACTTGTATTTTATTGAGTATTCTATATTTATAAATTTATATATGTAACACCGGTTCAAGGATGGTGTTATCTTTTGATTTTCAATGCTTATCTATCTGAATGGACTCTTTATCTTCCATTTTTATTGTTATGTTCGTTTGTCTAGGTATTGGCCTGACTCGCCTTGGTGGGTAAGGAGAGTGCCATCACACCAAATTTTGGGTTGTGATAATTTGGTATCAGAGCCTCAGGTTTATAGGTCCCACATGTGTACAAGACCAGTCTAATAATGTCTTGAGGATTGGTGCGAAGATGTCTGATACTTATCCTTGAGAAGTTAAAAAGATTATTAGGATGTTCTCTTTTACTTCTTTCTAATCTATTTGTTTGTGGGTTTTTTTAAGCAATGAGTGGTTATGTGTCCTTTGGACAAATGGTGAGGACTAGAGCTATAGCGGCTACTGCACAACGGGTGGTAGCCCCCAAGACTGATATTGAGACCCCTGCTAGGGGTAGGGGCCGAACCAAAGGTCTAGGTAGTGGGTTGGGCAAAGGAGCAGCATTGGTGAGAGATTATGAGCATGGTATCTCCCTCGAGCAAGTCATGGAGCCTAGGGAGTATCAGGTTCCTTATGACTATGTTGCAGCACCACTACTGCAGGATACTATTTTAAGAGTTCTAGGTGTGTTAGAGACTTTAGTCCAGGAAAGTAGCCTAGCTGATACATCGAGTACTCCCCAGACACGAGTTAGGGTTCAACCATGGGTCAGCAGCAGGCCCTTAGGATCGAATATAGGTGGGGTAGCCATTTCCAACACCTATTATTGAGATCCCTGTCGTTGTTGTCTTTGCTAATGATGAGCAGCACAGATAAGAGAGGTTTAGAAAGATGGGTCCATTTTAGTATCAGCGTGGGACGTTCGAGGATGCATACGAGTTTTAACTACTTGAGATAGACCTTTCATATTATGGGGTTAGCAGAGACTCCTCACATGTGGTATGTTACCCTGCAACTCCGTTGGACCAGCCAGGGAGTGATGGAGGACTAAGTTAGGATACCTTCTACTTTTATCTCCTTAGATGACTTGCAAGACAATTTCCAGTTCCTTCTATGATCGATTTGTTCCTTGGAGTGTCTGTGAGCAGATTGGTCCAAGGTTCAGAGTTTGAGATAGGGAACTATGATGGTTTCTGAGTATGAGATTTGTTTCTGTCAACTAATTTGGCATGTTACAGCTATACTTCCTACCAAGGCAGAGAGAGTTTGCCGATTTGTGAGAGGGTTAGCTTATTCCATTAGACAGTCAATATTTTGGATGTCTAGAGATGAAACATCTTTTCAATTAGTAGTTAGTGCCACCAAGGAGGTGGAGCTCATGTAGAGAGAGGAGATTGGGGACCGTAAAATAGTTCGTACATCAGGATAGTACTCAGGTGCCTCATCAGGAGGCAGAGGTATGATAAAGGAATGTGATTCGTTTTAGCACCGGAGGTTCATGTAGTTTTTCCAACTTCAAAGGGAGGTCAAGGTCCCTATGATTCTTATAGGTCAGGTCATAGTTCATCTAGTTCCCAACAGAGGCCTATCGATGGGGGTGGTTACAGTATCCCTCTTACTTCAGCACAACAGCTATCCACCCCTAGATCTTGTTTTGGGTGTGGATCTCTTGATCATAGGATTTGACAGTGTCCCATGTAGAGTCAGTCTTGGGCTTACCATTCTTACACTATAACACCGATCGGAGATTTAGCACCATCCGCTAGAGGTTCAGCCCGCCAAACTAGGGGTTAGGATAGAGGTCAGGTCGATAGAGGTGACCGCACCAGAGGTAGAGGAAATAGGCTATACTTCCACACATTCTGGTGGTAGAGGGGAAGCTTCTACTGGTGAAGGACGGGTAGGCTATTTCTATGTTTTCCCAAGTGGACCCGAGGCTGAGACCTCTGATGCTATCATCACAGGTATTGTTCGGGTTAGCCATCGTCCTGCATCTGTGTTATTTGATACTGGCTCCACTTATTCATACATATATGCATATTTCTCCTTGGCGTTTGATTTTCCATGTGATACTATGTTTGTGCTTGTTGAATATGTTTCGACCCCAGTAGGTGAGGCCTTTGTAGAGGATCAGGTGTATCGATCTTGTCTTGTGACTTTGGCTGCTAAGGATATGATCATACTAGACATGGTAGATTTTGATGTAATTCTAGGTATGGATTGGCTATCTCTGTATAGTGCTATTCTTGATTGTTAAGCCAAGACCGTTACCTTAGTCATGCTACGCAAACCTAGTGGCAGGTTCGAAGGGTTTTTATCCTAGAAAGGTGCTATCTTATATTCGGGCTCAAAAGTTGATTGATAAAGAGTGTTTAGCTTATTTGGATTTTATTCGTGATACGGTGCAGAGACCTTTTATTGAGTCTATTCTAGTAGTTTGTGAGTGTTCAAATGTGTTTCCTACTGATCTATCGGGCGTCCCTCTTTACATGGACATTGAATTTACTATCAATTTTGAGCAAGGCATTAAGTCCTTTGTATCACGTCTTATCATGTGGCTCTGGCTGAGTTGAAGTAGCTAGAAGAGAAGCTCCAAGATCTATTGAGCAAGGGCTTTATTCACCCTAGTGTTTCACCTTCGGGTTCCTCGGTCTTGTTTGTAAAGAAGAAGGATGGATCCATGAGGCTGCATATTTACTATAGGGGTCCCCTACAAGGGTCAAACCGTCCGTACAAAGGCACACAGACCGTATGCCCTTCCGTGAAGACTCACTTAGGAAATATTTCATAGACAAAGTTCACAGACGGTGATTCCACACATAGAAATTTTCACACCAATTCATATACGGAGGCTTATTCAGACCGTAAAGAGGTAAATGGTTCGTGAGAGGTTCATGTGGTCCAAGCCTATGCCAAAATATGGTTTTCGAGCCCAACGCCACTTACACAAGCTACCACACAGTCCATAAAGTGCCACACAGATTATGTGGGGTTCATGTGGTGCGTGCCTTGGTCTTAAACTCCATACTAAGGTCTGCACTTGATAAAAAAGGCCAAGGGTCACCTCAAGGTACCTCCACACGGCTCGTAAAGGTGACCATAAGGTGTCATCTTGGTCAAAGACAATTCGGAAGCAATTTCCAAGCACCACTAAGGTCATACCAAGTCCGGATCCTTAAATCATCTCCCTCTTGGGAACATTCATCATCGAATGTGCTAGAATAAGTCTTGATAGGATTTACTTAGAACATGAAACATCTAAACACAAGATACAATGCATATTTCATCACTTGAAAAACATAAAGTCATTAAAACACATGTCAAACATGTTCAAATTATTCAAAATATCTTTAAAATCATTTTCGTTCACATGTATGCATGTCATGTCATGAAACTCAAGAATGAAAGAATTAGGACCATTTGAAAGACGAGGAACCTAACACTTTAGGCTTGAGTAGATTAGAAAAGATGGGGATATCATTTCATCATGTCCAACTCCACCTCCTATGTAGCACCCTCCACATGTTGATTTCTCTAAAGCACCTTAACCGAAGTAACATCCTTGTTGCGAAGCCGCTTCACTTCCCTATCCAAAATCTCAACCGGGAGTTCCTCATAAGACAAGTTCGCTTTAACCTTAACACCTTCCAAAGGCACAATTGTACTAGGATCACCAACCAATTTCCTCAACATAGACACATGGAAAACTGGGTTAATAAAACTCAAATTCAAAGGCAAATCCAATCTATAAGCCACATTACCAATACGCTCAATAATCTCATAAGGACCTACATATCAGGGACTCAACTTTCCCTTCTTACCACAACGCATTACACCTTTCATGGGTGAGAACTTCTCATACACGCAATCTCCATCATGAAACTTAAGATCCCTTTTCCTAACATCCAAATAAGACTTATGGAGACTTTGAGCCGTTTTCAACCTCTCCCTAGTAAACTTCACCTTCACCATAGCTTCCAACACCAAATCCAGGCTAATCAAAGCTATCTCTCCCAACTAAAACCACCCCACTGGAGATCTACATCTCCTACCATGTAAAGCCTCAAATGGAGCTATCCCGATGGTAGAATGAAAATTATTTTTTATTATAAAACGCGATGAGTGGGAGATGATGATCCCAATTACCCTTGAATTCTAGCACACAAGCCCTCATCATGTCCTCCAAAGTTTGAATCGTCTTTTCATCTTGTCCATCATTTTGAGGATGAAAAGCGGCACTTAACTTCACCTTGGTGCCAAGTACTCTTTGAAATGACCTCCAAAAGTGAGAAGTAAATTAGGTGTCATGATCGAATGTGATAGACCAAGGCACACATGCAACCTCACCAACTCTCGTATATACAACCTTGCATAATCTTTAGCACTAAAGGTCGTCTTGATCGGTAGGAAATGAGTCGATTTAGTCATCTGATCGACAATAACCCAAATTAAATAAGACTAACTTCGGGTCTGAGGCAAACCAACAACAAAATCTATGTTCACACCTTCCCAGTTCCAATTAGGAATATCAATATCTTGAACCAAACCATCAGGCCTTTGATGCTGTACCTTTACTTGTTGAGAATTAGGACATTTGGATACAAACTTGGCTATATCTTTCTTCATATCATACCACCAATACATTTCTCTCAAATCCCAATACATTCTGGTGATCCCGCATGAATGGAATAATGAGAGTTATGGACATTTGGATACAAACTTGGCTATATCTTTCTTCATATCATGCCACCAATACATTTCTCTCAAATCCCAATACATTCTGGTGATCCCGCATGAATGGAATAATGAGAGTTATGGGCTTCACTCTTGATCACTCTCCTAAGATCATCATTATCCGAATCACACAACCGATATTCATATTGAAGCACACTATCTCCCTCTTGGGAGAAAATCGCTATCTTCTTTTAAGCAACTAACTTCTTCAACTCAACCAACGACGAGTCTAGATCTTGCTTATCCTTGACATCAACAACCACAGAAAATTCAGACCCATTCTGAACATGAATACCACCCTCATTAGAGTAAGCTAACCTAACACCGAACCTAGCTAAATGGTGAATATCTTTTGCAAACTCCTTCTTCCCTTTATTAATATGAGCCATACTCCCCATAGAAAGTCTACTAAGAGCGTCGGCTACAACATTTGCCTTGCCGGGATGATATTGAACACTCATGTCGTAGTACTTAAGGAGTTCCAACCACCTCCTTTGCCTCAAGTTAATATCTCTTTGGGTTAACACATATTCTAAACTATTGTGACTGGTGAAAACATTAACATGAACTCCATACAAATAATATTTCCATATCTTCAATGCGAACACCACAGCCGCGAACTCAAGATCATGTGTCGGTTGTCGGGCAATTATGCTCATGCACCTTCAATTGCTTTGATGCATAAGTACCATGACTCATAAGCACACAAACCAACCTAGTCCAAGACGTATAACAATATAATACAAACCCATCCGAGCCATCCAGTAGAGTTAAAACAGGAGTCGATGTATGCTGATCTTTTAAAGTCTAAAAACTCTTCTCACATTCATCCAACCATACAAACTTAGCCTTAGTTTAAGTCAACTTTGTCAATGGAGATGCAATAGATGAGAATTCTTCAAAAAACCTTTTATAATAACCAGCCAACCCAAGAAAATTTCGAATATCTGAAGTAGTCAATGGTTTGGGTAAATTCTTCACAGCCTCAGTCTTCTTTGGGTCAACCTTAATACCATCACTTGATGCTACCTGACCAAGAAAAGCTACCTCACCCAAAAAAAACTCACATTTACTAAATTTAGCATACAATTGCTTCTCTCTCAAAGTGTGCACAACCAACCTCAAATGATCCATATGCTCCCGCTCACTTCAGGAATAAATAAGGATATCATTGATGAAAACCACCACAAAACTATTAAGAAATGGCTTTGTAATGACCTGTTAAGTTATTTTGAAAATTAGTCCTCTTGACTTCCTAAAATATTTACCTCGTAAAATTTTATTGGTTACTTTGGACTATGCGATAACTAAGACTATTTAATTTATGGGTAAGTTTTGAAGATTGATTTAATGGGTAGACTAAATATTAATTTACTTAACATCTTATATCACTTGTCTATGTATTTTATAATAAGTTAGTAGGTTTATCCCATTTAAAAATAAATCAATCTAGAGAAATAAAAGAAGAGGAGGAGAGGGTTTGATTGAAACCGCCTATGGCCGAACTCAAAAGATCATACATTCAGGTAGAAAATTTTCAAACCTCAACACTTTGTTTAAATGCAATTTACTAGGGTAGTGGTGTATTCGTTTCTTTCGAAATATTATTCAATAGTTAATATGTTGCTAGGCGCTATTGTAAGCTTACGGGACATTTTGAGATCTACAATTTGATCTCTTACTATCATGAGTTTAATTACTTTTCGCGTTTAATGTTGTCCTTATAATTATCACTTTGTTTTTTAGGTTTTAATACATTGAGATTGACAATTAAATTATCAAATTAGATAAAATTTTGAGGGTAGGTTAGATGTATAATAATATGGATATTGTTAGTTTGGAAATTTTTTTGTAATAATTTATTTGATTAGACCGTGGTGCTACGTATTCTACTCGAAAGGGGACTCAAGTCCCGCAGTGATTGCTCAATTATTAAGGCAAGTGGACTTTTATAACTTTATAATTCTTGTAGGATTCTCAAATTATCCTTTCTATATGTGATTTATGAAGTATTTTAATATTATAAACAAAGAGGGGATTAAATGTAAATATGAGTTGGTGTGGTGTTTGTGACACTTGATTTGAAAATGTGATTAAGTGATGAGAATTCTATTTTTAATATATATTGTTGTGGTCAGTGGTTAAGAGTTGATTTATTTGTAGACTTTATCTCATGTTCATTCATTCTATGTCACACATATTTGCATTTATTCTGAATATTGATATGAGTGAGACGGTAAAAGTTGGGGCCAAGGTCTTTACTGGCTGAGATATGATGCTGAGGTCTTTATCAGCGATGATATTATGTCAAGGTCATTACCGACAATGTTGTGATGTTGAGGTATTCTTCAGGGATATTATGATGTCGATGTCATTGTCGACAATTATTACATAAGCATTGCATCTCATCCTTGCATATTCTTGTGTGGTATGATGTTACTACTGCGATTGATTGTGTTATCACTTAAGAGTTGTGGCTTATGATTTGATAATTGTGATATACTGAAAAACTATCTCTATTATGTGTTATGTGTTATTGGGCTGGGTTGATTGTCTGTGCAGGTCTTAGTTGTGGAGGTCGGTTGCAATGAATGGAGTTTATGTATTCTATTGGAATTATTCTGTTTTGTTAGTTGACTTGTTGGGTACGACGTTGTTTTCGGTACTCACCCTTGCTTCTACGCTTGTGTAGGTTTTGAGCCCGGACAGTGAGTAGTAATTTTCCTTGATCATCCGAGGCTTGCTAGGAGATTTAGAGAGGTAGCTGTTGTCATCTGGCTGATTCTCTTGTTCCTATTTATTTTTTGTTTTGTTCTATTCAAGAAGAAAATTCAGACATGTAATTCTTTTGATTTCTGTATTGCTAGTGGCTTGCACACGTGACAACCAATCCTTGGAAAGTATTTAAGTTTTTGAATATTTTCAGCTTTAGCGATCTATTATAGTCAATAACCTTCACACGAAATTTCTGTTTCTTGTTGGGTTTAGGCTGACATGTTCTGGTGGGATTGAGCAAGTGCCATCACGTAAATTTTTGGGTCATGACATTTGGTATCAAAGCCCCAGGTTCATAGGTCTCACGTGTGTACGAGACAAGTCTAATTAGAGTCTCAAGGATCAGTACGGAGACGTCTACACTTATCTTTGAGAGGCTACGAAAACTGTTAGGAAACATCTTTTTATTTATTCTCTCTTATCATGCGTGGTTATCTTCATTAGTATTGAGTTGTGCCCATCCTCTTTGACAGATGACAAGGACTATAGCTATGATTACTGGTGGTAGAGGCGAGGCAGCTCCCGCGACCATTTTTGAGGCCCCCGTTACAGGTAGGGGAAGGGGTCAAGCTAGAGGTCGTGCTCATGGAATGGCATCAATGAGAGGACGTGTGAGAGGCGACACCAGTTAGAGGACATGCTAGAGGGGCTTCTCCAGAGCTACAGATAGAAGTTGATGAGGATCAGGCTTTTTCGGAGCCCACAGTTGGACCATTGCTTCAGGACACCCTATTGAGGATGATGGGTATGCTTGAGAACTTCACTCAAGGGGGTGGTGGGACAAGCACACATGGAGTTTCTTAGATGAGAGTGGGAGAACAGACTTCAGGGCAACATCACGACCGAGTTCATGATAATCAGGAAGATCAGCCCCCAGTGGTTCCTATACCAGCTGTTGGGGCACAAACCCCTCCAGAGGTAGTTTTGGCAGCAGGTGATCAACTTAGTTACGAAATATTTCAGAAGATGAAACAACCTCAATTTCAGGGTGGTAGGATCAAGGACGCTCATGAGTTTTTGACCTTGTGCCATGAGATGCTAGAGGCAGTGGGTTTGGTTGATCACTGTGGTGTTTATTTTGTTGCACTCCAACTACGTGGACCAGCCAAGGGATGGTGGAGGACTTATGTGAGATCCAGGCTAGTCAGATCCCCTCCAGAGGAGAGTCGATTAAGGTTTGAGGACTTGAGGCAGGGTGGTATGACTGTTATTGAGTATGAGGCTCGTGAGGGGGCTTCCTTTCAGTCTATTGTGAACACCGCCAAGGAAGTAGAGTTGCTGGTTCGAGAGGAGTTGGGGACCCTAAGAGGGCTCGTACTACAGGGCAGTTTTCTGGTACTTCATTAGGAGATAGAGGATCGCATAGGTGTGGTTTATAGTTCAAGCATCAAGATCCTATGCATGCATCAATGCCAACAACTGAGGGTGGACAGATGTCTCAAGGGTCCCATAATTCCATTTGTGGTGGCCATAGTAGTTCATTTGGTGGACAACAGTCTTCAACACTGAGGTCTTACTTTGGGTGTTGTGATCCAGGCCATTTGATTCGACACTGTCCCTTTCAGATTCATTCGGGACCTCATTGTACTTATTCAGTAGCTCCAGTTAGAGATTCGGCTCCACCGACTAGGGTCGGGGTAGGGGTCAAACTACTAGATTTGGCAGGACTTCAGATCGTAGTTCTTTGGTTCCACATATGGGACATCGAGGTGTTGCTCAGACCAGGGGTGGCAGAGGAGCTCAGTGTTATTCTTCGCCTGGGAGGCCCGAGGCTAAGGCTTTAGACATAGTTATTATAGGTATGGTTCCAGTCTGTCATCGGCCTACATCTGTGTTATTTGATCTTGGGTCTACCCACTCTTATGTGTCTACATACTTTTCATTTGAGTTTGATTTATTGTGTGATCAGATATCAATGCTCGTGCATGTTTCCACACCAGTAGGTGAGACTTTAGTGGTAGATCGAGTGTATCGATCCTTTCTTGTTTCTCTAGTTTGATATGATACTTTGGTAGATATGATTATTCTTGAGATGGTAGACTTTGATGTTATCTTTGGTATGGATTGGCTTTCTCCTTATCATGCTATTCTTGATTGCTATGCACAAAATGTGACCTTAGCCATGCCCGATGTACCAAAGATTGAGTGGAAGGGTGATAGTGGTTCTTATCCTAGCAAAGTTATTTCCTACATCCATACTCAGAAATTGATTGATAGTGGGTGTTTGTCTTACTTAGCTTTCATTCAAGATACTATTATTGAACCACCTTCATGGAGTCTATTCCTATAGTTCAGGAGTTTGTCGATATGTTTCCTACTAATCTTCCAGGTGTTCCTCCTGATAGGGATATTGACTTTCCTATTGATCTAGAGCCAGGAACTATGCCCATCTCTATCCCTCCATATAAATGCCTCAAGCTGAGTTGACATAATTGAAGGAGCAACTCTAAGGCTTGTTGAGCAAGGGACTTATTCGTCCTAGCATGTCACCTTAGGGTGCCCCAGTCTTATTTGTGAAAAAGAAAGGTTGGTATATGAGGATGTGTATTAATTATAGGCAGTTGAACAAGGTGATTATCAAGAAGAAGTACCCTTTTCCTCGTATTGATGACTTCTTTGATCAGCTTCACGGAGCAGCCTTGTTTTCTAAGATTAACTTGAGGTCTGGTTATCACCTGCTAAGGATTAGAGCATCAGATATCCCTAAGACATCTTTTCGAACCTGCTATCACTACTACGAAAGGGTCCTTTAGCGGCAATAAAGTATGGCTTTAGCGGCAATACTATTTGCCGCAATACCTTATACCGGCTAATGGTGTTTCGCCGGCAATGTTGGGGTCGGCAAAGCCTTTCCCGGCCATTGTGGGTATTGCGGGTAAAGGGTACCATAAATTGTCGTTAAATACCATTAGCTTTTGCATCCATTGTTTGCGGCAATTATATTGGCTACCAAATACACTTCCCATCTGTGAACTTTGGTCTTTTAGCGTTCATTGTTTTAGTCGACAAATCAAAATAAATAGCCACTAAAAGGTAGTTATCTTAGTGGCAATGATTTGTGGCAATTGTATTGGTAGTTAAAGGTAATGTATATCGGCTCACTTTAGTCTTTTAGCATCTATTATTTTAGTCGATAAATCCTAATAAATAGCCACTAAAATAAAGTAGTTTTAACGGCAATTCTTCGTGCAACTATATTGGCTACTAAAAGTTGTTTGTATTCACCGGTAATGGTCTTTTAGCAACCAATAATAACTACTACATTTTTCAAACAATTATATATTGAAATCCATCGAACTTGTTGGCAAATGGTTAAAAACATATCGATATTAGTCCGTAAAATATAATAGATCTCCATTAAATCTAAACAAATAAAAGGAAGGAGTAATCTAAAATATGAACATCACAACTAATAAAAATAAACTTATATTGTTCTTACTAATATCTATCCTATTGAATAATGTCTTTGAATAAGTTTATAAGTCTTCTGCGTTATAAGTCTCCCAGTGTAAAATTCGCAAACTGAAATAAATAAATTTGTCAAAATATGAAATGTAAAATATAAAATCATTGTAAGTAGTGTGACTAATCTTGCACAATATATGTTTACATCCACAAATTAAAGGATGATATTATAAAAGATGTAAAAGAAAACAAATAATTCATGATCTCTAACAAACCAATCCGAAGATACTGACAATCTACAAGGGTGATTACAATTTCTTTCCCTTTTAAACATGAGTTATGCAAGACATGAATGCATAGAACATCAAAGAAAGCATAAAGGCCCTAGATGACAAAATAAAACACACTTTGAGCATTTGTAGATGCATTTCAGACTAAATCTAGACAACTTGAAAATTTCTTATAACCAACTTACAAAGAAAGAGAATCTCCTGCTGTCATCAAGATTTAAAGTGAATAAGTTAGTAAAAAACTAAAAATGTACCAAAATATCTGCCCAACTAGGTACAGTATAGTATGCTTGGGGATGGATTCAAAGCTTGCCACAAATTGGATCAATCACCATGCCCAAACTCCTTGGAACTATGATCGGATCATGGATAAAATTCACAGCCTCATCATTCAGTTTCAATCATTGACATACAGCACTCACTTAATCAAGAATGTAAGAAGTACTACATAAGAAATTTGATTCATCAATCCACAAAACGATACAAAGTAGGAAAACTCAAACGGTAGCAAAGGATAAAGATGAGTAGTACCGTGAGTTGGAGCAATTTCAGCACTACTAGGCATCCTTGATGATTGTTGTACTTTTTCTTGCCCATTGTTAGTGTTGGAAATCTGAAAAACAATGATACATTAGTTAATGAGACATTTATAGGATCAGAATCTCATAAAAAATATCTAAGACTTGTACTCGAGTTACCTGTTCATTTGAGTTGTCATTGTTATCTTGAGACTGAGATTCATTAAGAACATACTTTTGCATGAATTGTCTCATTTGGAGTAGTTCTGATTGAAGCTTATCGTGACTTTGTCTCATCAAATTCATTTCTTCATTTTGTTTCTCCTTTAACTCCGTAATCTCCTGTTCTAGCCCTTGTATAACCTCATTAGATGAATCATCTACCACAATATTTTCTACAGAAGATCTACTATCCCATAGAACCGAAGGAGTTGGATCAAGTCCCAAACCACGAACATATCCACTTTTGTCATTTCCTAACACTTGAGAATACACATCGCCTTCCCAAGCAACCTTGTGAAATTGTTCATCAGTAGATCTTTCATTGTTGCTCATTCTTTCATTTATCATATCCTGACCATAGAATACACGATAAATACTTGAATTAGTTTATTCAAAATTTTGAAAAAGTATCTCTAATTGTTTCTCTATTTAAAAACTAAAAGAATGAAGAAATATTACGATTGCCTTGGCGGAATCATCATCCAATGGTTTGCCATCCACACGTTTTTTATGAGTTAATAAGAATATTTCAGCTCATGTAGGCTCGATCCCGTTTTTAGCCTAAACAACAAAATTGATGTTATATATGAGTGACAAAAAGGTTTGAAAACACTATAAATTCAAAGGTTTACCTGTTCATGCATCAATGTAGCAATACTTTTGGATCCTCCTATGTGAGGCATCTTTTGCTTGGTCCAATTATTTCTATTTGCTTGGGTATGCCTCTGGCATTATAACATTAGAAGAATAATATGCTCCAAATTGAAAAACAATATAGCATAACTAAAATTAAAATATGGTAAATATAAGAAAGTAGGTGCATTTTAAAGATTTGTTTTTACCTTCGCTTTATCAGAAAGCCAATAAGAGACTAGACCACTCCATTGATCTCTCGGTATGCGACTTGGTCTATTTTTTAGCAAAGCATCTTTAGTCTTGTATTTTGACATATATTCACCTTTAATTTCACACTTGTTGTCTTTCCATTTCTTTCCTAGTGACTTTAAGACAAATGCTTCTCCATTTTTTGGAAAAGAGAACTTCTTCTGAAAAAAAAACTCAATATATAAAAGATATTATCATGTGCAGATTGAGCTTGTTCACATAATAATAACAATACTAACTCATACCCTTACAAAATCCACCAATTTCTTCTTTTGCTCATTGTCAAAATTTCTCCAATCATCTACATGTAGAGGTGTTAATTTTGGAGTTCTCGTAACAACTCCTAAAAAGCTAGCAAGCTTTCGGCCCTCTTTTCCAATAGGTTGGTTATGATTGTTAAATGGCACATCAATTGTCTTTCCCGGAGGAAGTTTCCAAACATCTTTTAGTAAAGTAGGACCACGAGGCTTTCTTGTCACCAAGTTACCTAGAATGCAAATAGATTTACTAATCAAAATGACAAAACATATATGGTTAACCACATGAGTGATAATTCAAAATTTAAATGTTGACAAGTTCTCCCTTCGGTCAACTATCTTCAATGGTATGACATTCCATGTTTCGTATTTAGAATATTATTATCTAACCAAAATATTAAAGATACAAATAAAGTAACCAGGACCAACATAACTGGCTTAGTGACCAACATAAAGATACAAATCAATATGGATATCTTATCATCTGGTAGAATAAAATTTATTAGCTGCCAGGAAGTAAAAACAAGTGTGATGCTGAAATTTACCATTTTCAGAAGCATAACAGACTGTTTCTATCTCAAGAAACCATATCAGCAAGAAAAAGTATAGGAAGCAACCAGAAAAGTAAAAGTAAATCTAGAAGTGTGATCTCATTTGTCATGATGTTCTATGTATGAAAGCGCCTCTGGATCAATTGGACAAAAACCTTTGAAAAAGTGTATCAGTGTAAACAAAGTTGTAATGATGTTTTCTTTTTTCTGTACCTATTCCATCTAGTAGATTATCAGTAGATATCTAATGACATTTGTGTCGAATTTAAATTTGTTGTAATAGTACCACAACGACGTACTAAAGTTTTGATGGATTCCATAAAAAACATTAAATTCAACACCACTAAAACAACGACACAACCAAGACTTCTCTTGGTCCTTCATCTCATCTTGAAGGCAGTAGATCAAGAAACAACCTTGATCAGTTTGTTGCTCATCTTGTTGCCCCTGGTATTCTGTCCAAAAATAGTCACAACCTTACTAGTCCTCAGGTTTATATCTATGTTCAGCATATTCCTAATGAAGCTAAGGCACTCTGTTATTTGGACAAGATTGAAATAGTTAATTTTAGAAGGAAGACATTGCATCGGACCAGTTCTCATACCATGCTCAACAACCATGAATATACTACATAAGACTTACATAGCTCTACCAAATCCAAGTACAGTCCTTTTTCAATTTTTCAAAAAGAGAAACAAAACACAAACAGATCACAGTCATATATTCCCTGTTTCTCACAAAAAACCAGCAGAGAGTAGTCAATTTTTAATCCCGATTTATCACCTTATGCTCCCTGATATATCAAAAAACTGATAGCAGATAGCAGTGAATGTTTCTTGCATAAAACTAGCAGATAGTACAACTACACACCTAGCAGAATGCACAGTGAATGTTCTTGTCTTAATGACAAAATCTGTAACTAACTAAATATAGACAGAACAATATCTTAAGTTCCATAGTAGTATATTTCACATTCCATTAACTAATACTTGCTCATATATTCCATATTTTCTCTACAGAAAGAGAGATATCGATAATATAACCATACCTAACAACCAAGATATCAAAACAAGACCGGGAAAAATAGTGTTACCTGATTCATCATTAGGTTGAACCTCAGTGCCACAAACAGAACTATTTATTTCATTAGCTTTATCATCATGCACTTGGGCTACAGAATTGTTTTGATTATCTATCAATTGTTCGAGATAAGGTGGTGCTGCAGGGTTTTCTTGACTATCCATCAACTGCTCAATATAACGTCGCACATCTTAAATATGTCGTTCAATAACCAATCTGTTGCGACCTGTAGTCTGCATAATTTCTTCTTTTAAGTGAAGAAACTGCCTTGTTGCATTAAGTCCAGTAAGCCCAACCATATATAACAAGCCATATAAAAATAGGAAGAAGCTTCATCATCTCAAGCAATGGAAACATATAACTAGTTATTGTGCACATAAACAAAGCTTCGTGACAAAGATAATTCTAATTATAAGAGAAGTTAGTGTATAAGAAAAAATATTTCTCCAGTGATAAGAACATCTTATCTTATTACAATCCACGAGCTACAATCAACAACACATAAGCAAGGGCAATCACATAGAATGCACTTAAATATTCAAATATAAACCAATACAAACATGGACAATTGATAATTGCCTAATACGCATAGTTCAATTAAATGACTTAAATTAAAAAGAATTTTTTTTTATCAAATTTCTAATTGAAAAGTAATAATTTTGTAGAAGTCCTTCAATTGAAGTAGCAAAAGAAATATGTTTTATAAGTACCACCAATCCTATTAAGAATCACTTTCATTATCAATGTCATCTCCTCCCTCAAAATTAGCTTCACCATCAATTATAGAAGCTTGAGAATGTACGTCTGTTTCAACTATTATCCCATCGACATCATTTTTTACCCAATCATCATGATCATAGTCAAGAACATAAGCAGTTTCTAAGAGAGCTAAGTCTGTGGCATCACTTTGCATTGATGACTCAAATTGCATGCTATTTTCCTCTCCCATATCAAAAATGTCTCAAGGTTTAATTAACCTAGGGACAAACCATTCATGATCTACAGGATCTTGCACAAATATTATTTGTTGAGCTTGTTCTGCAAAGATAAAAGGCTCATGACGTTCTCGATTGCCAACATCTGCCAGGTGTGAGAAATTCACAAGTGTGAAACCTAATTCATCATTCTTAACTCCTCTACCTTTGGTTACATAAAACCAATCACACTTAAACAAGACAACCTTAAATTCCACATAGTAGTTTAACTCTAGAATATCATTTAATTTACCATAATATGTGATATTTGCTGACTTTGGAGCATTGTCACTTGTACTTGCATAACTTTCAGTATTTGAAACAACCATAACACCACTGTTTTGTGTCTCCTTGAACTCTTCACTTTTTTTAGTTTGAAATAGGTATCCATTATTTATATTGAATGCATTGAATCTTTTGGCAATAAAATCTGGTCCTTGTGCGAGGACTTTAATATCCTTTATGATGTTAGATGTAGTTTGTAACTCCTTTGCCTAAACATATATAATAGATACAATCATAAATACAAAATCAATAATTTAACATGACCAATGACTTAGAATACCACTTACTTTTTCCTTGAACCACTCTGGAAATGTATCAAAATGCAAATAGTCAAGTTGATGTTGATTCAAACGACGTTTACGATGTGATCTCTTGATTTCAGCAATATGTTCACTATTTACATGACTCATGTCTATCAATTTTGTTATCAAATAAAGTAATAACAATATATATATGTATATATGTGTGAGTGTATATATATATATATATAGACACAAAGAGATACATACATACATATATATATACATAAAAATAGATAGATAGATATAGATATAACACTTACTTTTTATAATTCTCAACCACTTCTGACTCGCAATTGAATAGCACACGTCTATGTGCTTGCAACCATGTTTTCTCATCCAACTTAAAAACATCTATTCCGCTATACGGCTCCCCAACCATAGGAAAAAGACATTGTTTTTTATTATTATCAAGCTCAATTTGATCATCACTTTTTCTTGAATAATAAGACCTTGAATCTCCACCCTCCAAGTAACGTGAGCAAAATGTTAAACACTCATTTGCTATGTATGATTCTGCTATTGAACCTTCTGGACATGCACGATTACGAACATATGATTTTAAAGTACCCAAATACCTATATAATTACATAATATTTTTAGTTTGATATTTTAAAGATTTAGAAATTAAAAAATAATACAATATTTAATTTTTGTACCTCTCAATTGGATACATCCAACGATAATGTACTGGCCCTGCAAGTTTAGCCTCTGTTGCTAAGTGAATAACCAAGTGTACCATCATATTGAAAAATCCAGGAGGAAAGAGCTTCTCCATAGTAGACAATATTTCTGGAATTCTTTCTTCAAATAACTTTAACTCATCTAGTCTTAACACTTTCCTACATAAGACACGAAAGAATGTGCATAGTTCAATTAAAACTAAACTTATTCTTTTATCTGTTGATCTTCATAAGGCAAGAGGAAGTAGTTCTTGCATTATAACATGACAATCATGAGATTTTAATCCAGATATCTTTCGTTTGCGGACCCAACATGCGATATTAGATGCATAGCCATGTGGAAACTTGGCATTTCCCGGAACTTCATAAAACAACTCCTTTTTCTTCGAAGACACTGTGAAATAAGTAGGAGGAAGATACATCCTTCGATTAGCTCCATATTATAGCCATAAGCGTTGTCTTATTTTCATCTCCTTCAAGTCTAATCAAGCAGGTAAGTTGTCTTTAGACTTTTTATCAATATCGAATAGTGTATAAATTATGTTGTCACACATATTTTTTTCTATGTGCATCACATTAAGATTATGCCGCACCAAGTTATACTCCCAATAAGGAAGATAAAAAAATATGTTCCTCTTTTTCCATTTGTTATTCAACACTCCACTTATCCCTTCACTGGATTTTCCAAGAGTGAACTTTATATCTTTAACTTGATTCAACACTTGTGACCCAAATACTGTACAAGGTGCAGGTCTTGTTTATTTAGTTCCATCAAATGATTTAGCATCATTCTGATATTTGTAGTTTGACTTCAAGAAACGTCGATGTCCCATGAAGCAAAACTTCCTACCAATGTTGAGCCTTTTATAATGAGTATTTATGTTGCAAGAAGGACATGCAAATCGACCAGAAGTACTCCATCTAGATAGAGTACGATATGCTGGAAAATCATTTATAGTCCACATGAGAGCTGCTCGCATCTGAAATATCTCCTTAGTAGAGGCGTCGTAAGTTTCTATCCCAACATTCCATAATTTATTTAACTCTTCTACTAAAGGTTGTAAAAAGACATCAATATTATTCCCAGGAGCTTTTGGTCAAGGTATTAGCATAGACAGAATAAAGAACTCTTGTTTCATGCACATCCATGGTTGAAGATTATACGACATTAAAATTACTGGCCATGTACTATAAACAGATCTCGTTGTGCCAAATTGATTAAATCCATCAGAAGCTAATCCTAGACGAACATTGCGAGAATTTTTGGCAAATTCTTGATACTTACTATCAAAACTTTTCCAAGCTTCTGAATCAGAAGGATGTCGCAGAACTCCATCTTTGTTGCGTTCTTCATGATACCATCGCATTGCTTTAGAAACATCTGAAGACATAAATAATCTTTGCAACCTTGGTTTTAATGGAAAATACCTCAAGACCTTGGTAAGAATTTTTTTAGTATTGTTTTTCCATCTAGAAGCCCCACATATTTTGCATTTATTAATATTCTTATTGGAAAATTCTTTCCAAAATAGCATGCAATCATTAGGACAAGCATGAATCTTTTCATACTTTAAGCCCAAGCCTTCAATAATCTTTTTGGTCTCATAAAAGGAAGGAGGCAATTCATATCCTTCAGGCATTTTATCCTTTAATAGTTCAAGCAAAGAATTAAAAGATTCATTTGACCATTTAAACATGTATTTTGTACGATAGATATGTAATAAAAAGGATAATTTGCTAAATTTCTTTCATCCAGGATATAATTCTTCATTTGCCTCCTTCATGAGTCGTTCAAACTTATCCACCTCTACATGATATTGTATTTCTGATACATTAGCAACATTTTCATGTAGGTTTGGCTCCATCTCACCTCTTTCATTGATGTCACAATCTATGGACTGTGCAAAACCTCCAAAGGCATCATGTATCATTCCTCTCATATCATCACCTCGTATAGTTGCCTGCCTCTCATTATTTAATTCAGTATTGTTTGATCCTCTTAGAGACTCTCCATGGCAAAACCAATTATCATATGATTGCATAATACCATTAACCACAAGATGATCATAAGCTGTAGCCCGATTTACTTGATGGATAAGTACACATTCAATACAAGGATATGAAATTTTCTCTCCTTTGTATTTTTCAGAAAATGCATGATTTAAAAAATCTTCAACTCCATCCAAGTATTCTTTACTACGTCTGTGAAAAGACATCCACCTTTCATTTATAGAACGGTTCATGATGCTGAAGATATTATCTTATGTTCTGCAATTATTGTAGGACCTAAAAATATATTAGTAAAAAAGAGAAAATTAATCAAAAATATATTACAAATAAAATGTTTATCCGCTAGCCGTTTTGAGTTTTGAGCGTCAGAATTCGATTTCGTTGAATCCATCAGCTCTGAAATGCTGAATCTAGGCTAGGAGAACTTGCAGAACTGAATATGGCATTAAATTGGAGAGTTTAGGTCCATAGTTGCATTTTTAGTTCTCTTTAAAGTTGAAAATCTTCAGTTTTCTAGCCGTTTGAATTCTGAGCGTCAGAATTCGATTGCGTCGAATCCATCAGCTCCGAAATGCTGAATCTAGGCTAGGAGAACTTGCAGAACTGAATATGGCATTAAATTGGAAAATTCAGGTCAATCGTTGCATTTTTTAGTTCTTTAAAGTTGAAATTTTTGAGTTTTCTAGCCGCTTTGAGTTCTAAGCGTCAGAATTCGACTCCGTCGAATACATCAGCTCCAAAATGCTAAGTCTAGGCTACGAGAACTTGCAGAACTAAATATGGCATTAAATTGGAGAGTTTAGGTCCATAGTTGCATTTTTAGTCCTTTAAAGCTGAAAATTTTGCGTTTTCTAGCCGTTTTGAATTCTGAGCGTCAGAATTTGATTCTGTCGAATCCATCAGCTCCGAAATGCTGAATTTAGGCTTGGAGAACTTGCAGAACTGAATATGGAATTAAATTGGAGAGTTAAGGTCCATAGTTGCATTTTTAGTTCTTTAAAGTTGAAAATTTTGAGTTTTCTAGCCGTTTTGAATTCTGAGCATCGGAATTCGATTTCGTCGAATCCATCACCTCCAAAATGCTGAATCTAGGCTAGGAGAACTTGCAGAACATTATATGGCATTAAATTGGAGAGTTTAGGTACATAATTGTATTTTTAGTTCTTTAAAGTTGAAAGTGGCCATTTGGAGTTCTGAGCGTCGAAATTTGATTTCGTCAAATCCATCAGCTCCGAAATGCTTAATCTAGCCTAGGAGAACTTGCAGAACTAAATATGGCATTAAATTGGAGAGTTTAGGTCCATAGTTGCATTTTTAGTTCTTTAAAGTTGAAATTTTTGAGTTTTTTAGCCGTTTTGAGTTCTGAGCGTCGGAATTCAATTCCGTCGAATCCATCAGCTCTGAAATGCTAAGTCTAGGCTAGGAGAACTTGCAGAACTATATATGGCATTAAATTGGAGAGTTCAGGTCCATAGTTCCATTTTTAGTTCATTAAAGTTGAAATTTTTTAGTTTTCTAGCCGTTTTGAATTCTGAGCGTGGAAATTTGATTTCATCAAATCCATCAGCTCTGAAATGCTGAATCTAGGCTAGGAAAACTTGCAGAGCTGAATATGACATTAAATTGGAGAGTTTAGGTCCATAGTTGCATTTAAGTTCTTTAAAGTTGAAAATTTTGAGTTTTCTAGTCGTTTTGAGTTCTGAGCATCGGAATTCGATTCTGTCGCATCCTTTAGCTCCTAAATGCTGAATCTAGGCTAGGAGAACATGTAGAACAAAATATGGCATTAAATTGGAAAGTTTAGGTCCATAATTGCATTTGTAGTTCTTTAAAGTTGAAAATTTCGAGTTATTTGGCCGTTTTGAGTTCTAAGCGTTGGAATTCGATTTTGTTTAATCCATCAGCTTTGAAATGGTGAATCTAGGCTAGGAGAACTTGCAAAACTGAATATGGCATTAAATTGGAGAGTTTAGGTCCATAGTTGCATTTTTAGTTCTTTAAAGTTGAAAATTTTGAGTTTTCTAGCCGTTTGAGTTCTGAGCGTCGGAATTAGATTCCGTCAAATCCATCAACTTCAAAATGCTTAATCAAGGCTAGGAGAACTTGCATTACTGAATATGGAATTAAATTGGAGAGTTTAGGTCCATAGTTGCATTTTTAGTTCTTTAAAGTTGAAATTTTTGAGTTTTCTAGCCGTTTTGAGTTCTAAGTGTCGGAATTCGATTCCGTCGAATCCATCAGCTCCAAAAATGCTAAGTCTAGGCTAGGAGAACTTGCTGAACTAAATATGGCATTATATTTGAGAGTTTATGTCCATAGTTGCATTTTTAGTTCTTTAAAGTTTAAAATTTTGGGTTTTCTAGCCGTATTGAGATCTGAGCATCGGAATTCGATTCCGTCGAATCCATCAGCTCCAAAATGCTGAATCTAGGCTAGGAGAACTTGCAGAATTTAATATGGCATTATATTGGAGCTTATGGAACTCTCAGAGATAATCTGGGAAGTCTTATATTTGCTTATGCAACACCTATGGGTAAGGTACTAATAATTTGTTCCTTGAATCACAGTGAGTTCTGTTAGGTTTAGAAAATGGTGGAACAATCTATGGCTGAAAAATCCAACAAGAATCTGGGGTATATCCAGGAGGCTGGGTGGGATAGCAACCGCTTCCTTAAGCTAGTGAAGCAAATTACCTACATCAGGCACTCTATTCATAATTCAAGAACTTAATGAACATCCAACACCTGAACCTGCAGTGTTCTTAGATTGGCTGAACCTAGCTCTTTTGCGTTTTTCCCCGAGATTGTGAGATCCTACTCTAGTAGACAGACTTCAACTCATCATCGGCCAATTCTAAGTGTTCAGGCATCAGCTCCAAAATAAAGCCAGAGTATATTTGGACCTTGATAAAATTGAGATGGCTACCTTTAGAAGAAGGAAACTCAAAGGATTAAGAAACCTCCTGATCATTCTGATGTGATTAGGAAATCTCTTCTCAAGTTAACAGAAACAGAGCACCAGTATGCATCTATGTAATCACTGATCTTGAATCTTTCAAAGAAGAGATCTTATGTCATACTCAAAGCAAAACAATAGTTTTCCTACAATAGTGATCGTATTCACAATGGAACTTCTAAACGATCGTATTCTTAATGTATTAATTGTTACACGTCTTATTATAAAAGTGATGTTCCTAAATATAACAGTGATGCACTTTACTGTATATTAATTAAGAAATCGATACAATCAAGTACAATAAAAAATAAAGTAGCCAGAGATCACAAACACAGGAAACATTACTTTTACAAATATCAAATCACTTGAAAATCACAATTGATGCCTACAAGCTGAGCAAAACTTTCATACTTGTCAAAGAATTCTTTCTACAAGAATTCTTTCTGCAAGAATATGAATGGATGTTGGAGGTAAATTTGCTATACGATTAAGTTCTTTAATAAGAGAACTCAGACAAGCCAAAGGCCAGATAAGATTCCTGTGGATTGTCTCACCAGTTTAGAAAAGTGAATCACACAAGGCACCATATAATTTTTTTCTCATTGAGATTTTCAATTGATTGATAAATTACAGGGGTAAATTTTTGGTGAAGATTTATACAGCAACGAAGGTACTGGAACACAAAAGAAATAGAGGATTGAAGATGCGTGAAGTACATACCTAAAACCTTCGTTATTCCTGATCGTAGTTGTTGCACCTGTATGCTGCTGGATGTATTATTAAAAGAACTCAGACAAGCCAATGGCCAGATAAGATTCTTCTGGATTGTCTCACCAGTTTAGAAAAGTGAATCACACAAGGCACCGTATAATTTATTTCTCATTGAGATTTTCAATTGATTGATAAATTACAGGGGTAAATTTTTTGTGAAGGTTTATAGAACACGAAAGAAATAGCGGATTGAAGATGCGTGAAGTACATACCTAAAACTTTCGTTATTCCTGATCGTAGTTGCTGCACCTATGTGCTACTGGACGTTATTCAGAAATTAGGTTTATGCGGCTCCTTTGTGCGTATAAGAGATCTAAAGTTTTCCTTATGAATGTGGGAGAGTTTTTAGGTTAGTATTTCCTTATTTTGATTGGAGTAGGATAATCCAGAAATTAGAGGCGGTAGCTAGGTGAAATTTTTCAAAGAATGGCGGGAATTTATTTTCAGATTAAAAGAGGCTTTTTTTGTGGCTATTTTTTGATTTGCTACTAAAAATATACTTATTAGTGGCTATTAAACATTAGTCGTTAATATTTTGCCTCATGTGTATATAGTAGCAGCAATTTGCTTATTGCCACAAAATAATTGTCGGTAAAGGGCCCTTTTGTAGTAGTGTATGGCCACTATGATTTTTTGGTGATGTCATTTGGTTTGACTAATGCCCCCGCAACGTTCATGGAGTTAATGAATAGGGTGTTTCGTCTGTACTTAGATTCTTTTGTAATAGTATTCATTGATGAAATATTGGTATTTTCCAAGGCTGAGGTTGATCAAGTTTACCACTTGAGGATAGTACTACAGAGGTTGAGGGAGGAAAAACTGTATGCAAAATTTTCCAAGTGTGAGTTCTGGCTTGATTCGGTGGTATTCATAAGGCATGTGGCGTCTAAGGAGGGGATTAGAGTGGATATGGCTAAGGTTGAGGCAGTTAGAGGTTGGATAAGACCTACTTCACCTACCGAGATTCGTAGTTTTGTGCGGTTAGCTGGGTTTTATCAACGGTTTATTCAGGGTTTTTCTTCCATTGCAGCCCCATTGACTAGATTAACTCAGAAGAATGTAACCTTTCATTAGTCCGATAAGTGTGAGGAGAGCTTCCAAAAGCTAAAGTCTGTATTGACTTCAGCTCCCATTTTGACAATACCTAAGGAAGGTATGGACTTTATGGTGTATTGCGATGCTAAAGGGGTTGTATTAGGTGGTGTGTTGATGCAAAAGGAAAAAGTGATTGCCTATACTTCTAGACAGTTGAAGGTTCATGAGAAGAACTACCCTATCCACGACTTAGGGTTAGAGGCTGTAGTTTTTGTGCTTAAGTTATGGTGTCATTACTTATATGGTGTACATTGTGAGGTCTTCAGTGATCATAAGAGCCTTCAATATATTTTCAGTCAAAAAGATCTGAACTTGAGGCAGTGTAGGTGGATTGAGTTGCTAAAAGACTATGATTTGACCATCTTATATAATCCGGGGAAGGCTAACGTGGTGGCCAATGCCTTGTGTAGAATGACTTCTAGCATGCGGAGTTTAACTACCATTCGAGTTAAGGAGCGACCTTTGGCCAGGGATGTTCAACGTCTTGCTAATGGCCTAGTCAGGTTGCAGCTTTATGATTAGGGTGGTGTACTTTCTTTCATTGAGGCTCATTCTTTGTTGATGGACCAGATTCGAGAGCGCCAGTTTGAGGATGAAAAGTTATGTCTCATCAGAGACAAAGTGGCTAGAGGAGAGGCTAAGAAATCGATGCTTGATCCTAATGGTGTTTTGAGGATTGGTGGTCGAATTTCTGTGCCTAAGGTGGTTGACTTGATTAGGTTGATTCTTGATGAGGCTCATTATGCTCATTATTCTATTCGTCCATTAGCGATGAAGATATATCGTGACTTGAGTCAGCACTACTAGTGGTGTGGCATGAAAAAAGACGTCTCAGATTTAGTGTCCAAGTGTTTAACTTGTCAAAAGGTTAAATGTGAGCACCAACGGCCTGGAGGTGAGTTTCAGAGGATGCCCATTCACACATGGAAGTGGAAGTGTATCACTATGGATTTTGTGGTAGGGTTGCCCACTACTATTGGTGGTTATGACTCTATCTTGGTAGTTGTGGACCGATTGACAAAGTCTGCCCATTTCATTCCTATGAAGGTTAAGCATGCAGCAGAGAAGGTTGCCGAGCTTTAATCAGTCAAATAGTTCGACTGCATGGTGTGCTGTTTCTATCATTTCTGACCGTGGTTCACTCTTCCCTTCACATTTTTGGAGGGACTTGCAACATGGTCTAGGTACTCGATTGGATATGAGTTCAACCTTTAATCCTCAGACAGAAGGACAGTCTAAGAGGATGATTCAGGTGTTGGAGGATATGCTTCGAGCGTGTGTGATTGATTTTGGTTCCCTTTGGGACCAGTACTTGCCCTTAGCAGAGTTTGCCTATAATAATAGTTATCACTCCAGTATTCAGATGGCTCTGTTCAACACTTTGTACGGTAGACGGTGTAGATCTTCAATTGGTTGGTTTGATTCTGCTGACATGGACTCATTAGATGCATATTTTCTTAGGGATGCTATAGAACAGGTACGTATGATTCAGGGTAGGTTGTAGACCCCTCAGAGATGACAGAACAGTTGTATAGATAGAAGGGTTCGAGCCCTAGAGTTTATGGTAGGCGATCATGTTTGGCTTAGAGTGTCACCTATGAAGGGTGTTATGCGGTTCGGTAAGAAGGGAAAGCTTAGCCCTTGATTCATTGGCCCACTTGAGATGTTGGATCGAGTTTGAGAGGTAGCCTATACACTAGCCTTGCTACCTAGCTTATCATCCCTATATCCTATGTTTCATGTCTCCATGCTTCAGAAATATGTGCCGGACGAGTCTCACATACTTTCATTTGATTTGGTGGTGTTGAGTCGAGACTTGTCATTTGAGGAGGAGGAGTCCAGACTTCCCCGGAAGTGCGCCGGGCTTGCCCCTTTTTCTTAATAACTAGAATATCAATTAGTGAAGGGAAAATTCGGTTACTGAAAAGAAGTATAATGACCGGATTATTGTTATCATTAAAGCTTTTTAAAGATCGAATTTAATTCGGTCATTAACCTTTAACGGCGGAGCTTTTAATGATCGCCGACGATGGGATTTTTACCAGTCATTATTAACTAATAATGACCGGATTTATACTTTTAGCGACTAAATTTCACCACGTTAACAACCTATTTTCTTGTAATATCAACCCTAAAGTAAGTATACAAGTATAATTTCTTTTTCTAATGATTGTAATATAATCACGCACATTACGTATTTCCTTGTAGGTAAACAAACAAGCTCATGAACTAGAAAAAAACCAAGATACATACCACTTTATTGTTTTCCACTTATTGGTGTACAATAGATGAACAAAGTAACTTTCTAGCACATTGTTTCAATGATATAGATTGATTTTCCATATCAGCACCAATCAACTCGTTGTCTCTCTAAGCTTTTACCATCCAATAAGTTCTACTCAACACAAAAACCATAAGAGATGCACAAACAACCTGAGCAACTAACAAACCCAAAAAAAAACCCAACAAGCCCATCTCCATCACTAAGCCCAAATAAAAACCCAACAAGTTGTAATTCCATAAGGAAATAGGAAACAAGGTAAGTTCTATATATGTGGAATATGGATACAGTTTGGGATAATTGTGATTGGTTGGGTATCGGATAGTATATTAAAGGCACGTATAGTTAGCCTATTAATGTTCTGTTATGTGTTAGTGGATTTAGTTTTTCGGCTAAGGGGTTGAACTTCTGAGGATCCCTTATAGATTGGTATACTAATTCTCGTTTGCATACGGATGGGTTCTTATATTTCTGATTAGCTGGGGCAGCTAGAATTGTTGTTTAATGTTTAGCATGCTTAAGATTGTTGGATTCACTATCTACTATGAGTGCGGAGTTGGGATCCCTATGTGGTTTGGATAGGAGTCTTCAAATACATCATCATTCTTACTTTCCAAATGAAAGTTCTATTACTGGGGGATGTTGTAATGACCCTCCAGATAATTTCTATGGTTCCGTGAATATTATGTCAATTTGAGCATTTACATAGTGATCTCAGTCTATTTATGACTTATTGACACTGATTGTTCGGTATTGGGTGAACTGTTGATATTAATGCAGTTTTTCATGTTAAACGAGGGATTATAACCATAAAAGAAATTTTCAAGTAAAGTCCTAGTTAATGGCCTTAGAGTGGATTTTGACAATTCCATCAACTTTGAAATTGCTTAATTAGTTAGGAACATGTTCGGTATAATTATATCAAGTTTTGCAAATTTAGCCTTCGGTTGGGTCAATAGTTGCTTTTGTCAATGTCCTTGGGAAATATGTCACAAATGAGAATTCTGATTGCACTGTTGGATCTAAAATATCAAGTTTGGTCTGGAAAGCCTTTCATTCTATTCTCAGGGCTTCTGGGTGTGTTTTGGTCCTTTCGATAGATCCTGATATTGGAAAATAGGACCCACATTGGAATAAAATGACCTCTGATTGGAATTTCGACTATACTGTTGAATCCAAAATGCCATTTTCGATAAGACTTCACATATGAATTGTATTTTTTGACTACTAATGAGATAGGAAAATCAAAATTAAGTTTGAGTGGTTGCTGAAAGTCAAAGGCAGCAGGTGATGTGGCCCAACCATGAGCCGTCACGTGGCAGGCGCTCTAAAAAGAAAAAAAAGGGAAAAGAATGTATAGATCTGGAAGGTTTCCTGAAAATGTAACAAACATACGAAGAACCTTCAAACACCATTTTCTCCCCCATTTTTTTAATCCAATTTTGGCTATTTGGGTTATGTATGCAGACATATATGGTTTAATTTAAGTCTATAGTAGCTCTGTACAGGTGACTTCCAGTTCCTAGGTAGGTTGTAGTGGCTATACTTATATGTTGCTAGTATCTTTATCATTAGTGCTTCAGGGCAGCTGATGTGGGCATTGAATTGGTTTCCTATAGGAGGGATCTAACAGGTGCCATAAGGGCCTGAGAAGTCGGGTCATCAAAATAATCATAGCCATAATATTATTTCAATTTAAGATCTACGTGGTATAAACTCTACATGGTAATTGTCACTTAGGTTGGATTCATCAATCTTCATTGAAAAAATATAGTGTGCGATGGCTGAAAGCAGTTATGATCTATGTTTCTTGGAATTTTCGGGATTCAATGATCTATCTTTAAGCTTCATGCACAGCAAGTTAGAAACTAAATTGATTGTATTGAATGAGTACAAATGGATTAGGCAGAACTGCTAACATTGTGTTGTAGGGGGTGCAAAATTGATGAAGGGAAGACGTGAGACCCCCAAGAAATGGTTACCCCATAATACATTAAGCAAACTAAATATTTAAATCCCAAAAATCAGCTATATAATATTATATATTCACATTTTGTAAAAAGTCTCAATATCTCAATGACTTCGAAATGGTCATACCCAATGAGTCATATTTGCAATGGCATCAAGGGAAAAAGCTTAAATTCACTCCATCATTATAAATAGGCACAGACAGATGACACCCATAAGCAATCTCACATAATCCTTCATCACCAATAGAAGACACATTCAACAAGGAAAGATCTTTGATAGTAGGGCAACCTCAAACGATAACCTTCAGACCAGTATCAGTCAGACCACACTGAAGGTTATTTCCCTGAATAGATAGCTTAGCTAAACCACCACAATTTGCAATTCCAACACCAACAACAGCAAGTCTGATATCTGTAGCTTTCCTACCAGCAAGGCACCTGGGAATATAGCCCTCACCATCTACACCATTAGGCTCGGCGGCAAATGTGTCATCCTTGGGATGTTGCTTAAAAGGGTAAGGCGAAACTTGGAAACACAAGCACAAGCACTTTTCTCTTGGCCATCGGGAAAACGTTTGAATACCTAAAAGAGGCATTCATCTAGAAGGAATTCAATGGAAGGCTACTGTTTTTACTAAACAGTGTCTGGGACCCAACTCCTCTTAAAAAAAGGAAAATATACACCCCTATTTTGCCCACGTGACAACAATTGAACAAGGTGACTATCAAGAACAAGTACCCTCTTCTCCGTATTGATGGCTTGTTTGATCAGCTTCACGGAGCGGCCTTGTTTTTGAAGATTGACTTGAGGTCTAGTTATCACCATCTGAGGTTTAGAACATCAAATATCCTTAAGACAGCTTTTCGAACCTGCTATAGCAACTATGAATTTTTTTGGGATATCATTTGGGTTCACTAACGCCCCCGCAACATTAATGGAGTTAATAAATAGGGTGTTTCATCAGTACATAAATTCTTTTCTAATAGTATTCATTGATGACATATTGCTATATTCCAAGACTGAGGTTGATCATGTTCGTCACTTGAGGATAGTACTTACAGAGGTTGAGGGAGGAAAAATTATATGCAAAATTTTCCAAGTGTAAGTTTTGGCTTGATTGGGTGGTATTCTTAGGGCATGTGGTGTCTAAGGAGGGGATTAGAGTAGATCCCGCTAAGGTTGAGGCAGTTAGAGGTTTGATATGACCTACTTCAGCTACCGAGATTTGTAGTTTTGTGGGGTTAGCTGGTTATTATCGACGGTTTATTTAGGTTTTTTCTTTCATTGCAGCCCCATTGACTAGATCAACTCAAAAGAATGTAAACTTTCATTGGTCCAATGAGTGTGAGGCGAGCTTCCAAAAGCATAAGTCTTTGTTGACTTCAGCTCCCATTTTGACACTACGTAAGGCAGGTGTGGACTTTACGGTGTATTGTGATGCTTCAGGGGTTTGATTAGGTGGTGTGCTGATACAAAAGGGGAAAGTGATTGTCTATGCTTCTAGACAGTTGAAGGTTCATGAGAAGAACTACACTACCCATGACTTAGAGTTAGCAGTTGTGGTTTTTGTGCTTAAGTTGTGGCGTCATTACATATATGGTGTACATGGTGAGGTCTTCACTGATCATAGGAGTCTTCAGTATATTTTCAGTCAAAAGGATCAGAACTTGAGGCAGCGTAGGTGGATTGAGTTGCTAAAAGACTATGATTTGACCGTCTTATATTATCCGGGGAAAGCTAATGTGGTGGTCGATATTTTGAGTAGAAAGACTTCTAGCATGGGTAATCTAGCTGCCATTCGAGTTGAGGAGCAACCTTTGGCCAGGGATGTTCAGCGTCTAGCTAATAGCCTAGTCAGGTTGCAACATTCTGATGAGGGTGGTGTACTTGCTTTCATTGAGGCTCGTTCTTCCTTGATGGACCATATTTGAGAGCACCAATTTGAAGATGAAAAGTTATGTCTTATCAGAGACAATGTGGCTATAGGAGAAGCTACGGAAGAGATGCTTGATTCTGATGGTGTTTTGAGGATTGGGGGTCGAATTTATATGCCTTAGGTGGGTGACTTGATTAGATTGATTCTTGATGAGGCTCTTTGTGCTCGTTATTCTATTCATCCAGGAGCGGCGAAGATGTATCTTGACCTGAGTCAGCACTAATGGTGGTTTGGCATGAAAAAGGACATCTCAGATTTAGTGTTCAAGTGTTTAACTTGTCAACAGGTTAAGTGTGAGCACCAACGGCCTGGAGGCAAGTTTCAGAGGATGCCCATTCCCACATGGAAGTGGAAGCATATCACTATGGATTTTATGGTGGGTTTGCCCACTACTGTGGGTGGTTATGACTCTATTTGGGTATCTATGTATCGATTGACTAAGTCCGCCTATTTCATTCATATCAAGGTTAAGTATACAACAGATAAATTGGTCGAGCTTTTCATTAGTCAGATAGTTCGACTGCATGTTGTGCCTGTTTCTATCATTTTTGACCGTGGTTCACTCTTCACTTTATATTTTTTTAGGGCCTTGCATCATGGTCTAAGTACTCTGTTGGATATGAGTTCAACCCTTCATCCTCAGACAGATGCACAGTCTGAGAGGACGATTATAGTGTTGGAGGATATACTTCGAGCCTCTGTGATCGATTTTGGTTCCCATTGGGACCAGCCTTTGCCCTTAGCAGAGTTTGCCCATAATAATAGTTATCACTCTAGTATTCAGATGGCTCCATTCGAAGCTTTATATGGTAGACGCTGTAGATCTCCAATTGGTTGGTTTGATTTTGCTGAGATTGACTCATTATATACAAATTTTCTTAGGGATGATATGGAAGAGGTCCATATGATTCAAGGTAGGTTGTTGATCCCTTAGAGTCGACAGAAGAGTTATTCAGATAGGAGGATTCGAGCCCTAGAGTTTATGGTAGGTGATCATGTTTGGCTTAGAGTGTCACCTATGAAGGGTGTTATGTGGTTCGGTAAGAAGGAGAAGCTTAGCCCTCGTTCCATTGGCCCATTTGAGATTTTGGAGAGAGTTTGAGAGGTGTCCTATAGACTAGTCTTACCACCTAGCTTATCATCCATGCATTCTATGTTTCACTTCTCCATGCTTCGAAAATATGTGCCGGACGAGTCTCATGTACTTTCATTTTATTCAGTGTTGTTGAGTCCAGACTTGTCATTTGAGGAGTAGTCCAGACTTCCCCGGAAGTGCACCGGGCTTGCCCCTTTTTCTTAGTAACTAGAATATCAATTAGTGAAGGGAAATCATGTTGCTGAAAATAGGTATAACGACCGGATTTTTGTCGTCTTTAAAGATTTTTAACAATCAAATTTAATTCGGTCGTTAACTTTTAACAGCGTAGCTTTTAATCATCGCTGATGATGGGCTTTTTACCGGTCGTTATTAACTAATAATGACTAGATTTATACTTTTAGTGACTAAATTTCACCTCGTTAAAGACCTATTTTCTTGTAGTATCAACCCCTAAGTAAGTATACAAGTATAACTTGTTTTGCTAATGATTGTAATATATTCACGCACATTACTTATTTCCTTGTAGGTAAACAAACAACCTCAGGAACTAGAAAAAAACAAGATACATACAACTTTACAACAGATGAACAAAATAACTTTCTAGCATACTGTTTAAATGACATAGTTTGATTTTCCATATCAGCACCAATCAACTCTTTCGCTCTCTGAGCTTGTATCATCCAATCAGTTCTACTCAACACAAAAACCATAAGACATGTACAAATAGCTTGAGCAACCAACAAACCCACATAAACGCCCAACAAGCCCATCTCCATCACTAAGCCCAAAATAATTACGAGAGGCAATCCAAGTCCGTAGAAAGAGCCCAAGTTTATGTGAAAAGCAAGAGCTGGCCTTGCACTGCTCCTCAAAGCATCATAACTGGTGGTCTGTGGCCAGTCGCCCAATTCACGTAATCCCACCACTGGCATTGTCATTGTTGCTAACCACGAAATTGACTTGTCCTTTGTAAAAGCCTTGCCACAAGTTCGTTTTGATATTTTCATAAACATAATTCGTCGGAAGCTTGTAAGTATAGCACACACAATTGTTACATGACATGAAGTCTTTGCTTTATTAGGCCTATTTGCTCACAACTCATTCCCAGCTCTTGAAGAAACAACTGAATTTGATGCTGATAGAAATGTATAAACAAGTGAAGTTGCCTGTATGAGAATTCCCATAGTAGACACTGCCTCTGCCGCTTTAGAAAGAATCCCTAATAACAATATCATCAAGTCATACGACCATCACTCTAACCATATAACTAGGGAAAGCAAGAACCTGAATTGGTTTCCACCCATGAGAGCATTCAGCTGACCAACCTTGCTATGATTTTCTATGAACCCAAAATATTAATATAAAAAAAGAACAAGTAGGTTGAAATCAGGTATTACCACAACCATAGCAGCACCTTTATTCCCAAGACCAAGTTAATAGCTAAGGAATTAGTTGACAGGGGCATACAAAGCAACTGAAAAAGCAGCACTAACAGTAACAGGGAAAGTAACATTCTGAGCTCTCAAGTAGATTTTGAGAGGATTGATAATGGATTGAAAGAAAAGATTACGGAGATAGAAAGACATAAGTTAATGCAATTGATGAAATGATTGGATCTTGGAAACAGAAAAGGAGCACAGGTTCAATCTTCAGCCACAAGAGAGAAATGGTGATAGATGGAAATTACACAACTAAATGGTATATTGATCAGCACCACAAGCTTGAGAAGATATAGCATCCATACCCATAGCAATGCAAAAAAGAACAGAGTCGCCAGAGATATTAGCTATGCCAATAGCTAAAGATCCACCATCAAATGGATGACACCTATGAGCAATCTCAGATAATCCTTCATCACCAACAAAGACACATTCCACAAGGAAAGATCTTTGAGAGTAGGGCAACCTCGAGCGATAGTCTTGAACCAGCATCAATCACACCACGCCGAATGTTATTTTCCCCGAATAGATAGCTTAGCTAAACCTACACAATTTGTAGTTCCAAAAGCAACAGCAGCAAGTCTGATATTTGTGGCTTTCCTACCAATAAGGAATGTGGTAAGATATCTCTCTACATCTACCCATTGGACTCGTTACCAACAAGGCACATGGTAAGATATCCCTCACCATCTACCCGTTGGGCTCATTGGCAAACGTATCATCCCTAGGATGCCGATTAAAAGGGTAAGCCATTTCTTGGAAACACAAGGACTTCTCTCTTGTCCAATAGGAAGACGTTTGAATATCTCAGAGAGTCATTCATCTGGAAGGATCTCAATGGAAGGCTTCTTCTTCTGCTCAAAAGAGGCAGGGATCCATGTCTGTCTTCCTGAAAATCAAAAGATTAAAAACATCAGAAAAAGACCAGATTAACAAATAAAAGTTTCTTAGCAACAGACATGATATACCCAAGACAAATTTTCCCTCAATAAATATGTTCTTCATGGACTATACATCTTCAATACGTATAAGTAAATTTAGTTATAAAGAAATACACAGATATTAGCTTTGTTTGCAGCCTCTGTCTAAGAAATGATAAAAGTTTTCTTCACAATCGATCACAGCTTGCAGTGTGAAATAGATCAAAAAATAAAAATTAAGAACCACTGGAATAAAAAACAAAAACTAAGGAAAAGTCAAGGGATTAAAGTGGAAACATGAAAAAATTAAGAACAAAAATAATCCTCCTTTCTTACAGTTGGGTATATACGAACCTTCAAAGAGAGCTTGAAACATAGCTACACAAACCTTGTTGGTAAGAGTTCGATTCCCTAAATTATAATCCCCTCTCCATTTTCCCTAACCCTAACCCTAAACCCATTCTATTTTTTTTTCAAAAAACTACTAACACAACTTTTCATCTTGTTTTTATAGGAAGATGGGTCAACTTTGTCCTAGGTCAAAAGATTTTTATTTGACCTTTTCTTTTTATTAGATTAAAAATACTTTTGTAAAAAATAAAGGCTAAGATGATTAATAAAAGGTTAGGATTGAGATTATGCCATAATAGAATAGGATAAAGGGTAAAATTGATCTTTTAAATAAAATTTGATCTTTTTTATTTTATAAGTATAACTTTAATCTTAAAAGATTTAAGTACATTAAAAATATTAGATAACCTATTTTATATCTTTATCTAAATTTGAATCATAATAATTCAAATATTCATCCACTTCATAGTTGCTAATTAACTCATTATATTTTTCATTTACTATTTTGTTTTCTTTCTTGAGATAGATGCTTCAGTTGATGATCTTTTAGAAACAGTCTCTCTATCTCCATGAGATAGCGGTAAGGTATGCGTACTATGACAATAAAGATGATTTTTTGGAGTTTCACATATCTTAGATAATTAATAAACCTTTCTAGAATTTTATAGATTAATATCTTGGATATTGGCATTTAAGAAAAATCGAGAAAGTCTAAAGTATACAATATTTTAGGAAGATATTTGTAGTAAATGAATAATCAAGATATTTTTAGATATTTAGAAAATAATATCTAGATATTTATTGTAGATGTATGTAGAATAATATCTAGAAGCATCCTACACAAGTATAAATAGGGATGATCATTAGGCATTTGTTATTAACCGAAAATTTAAATCCAATTCAAGTTGTCTTCGCTTATAACAAAACTTCCTCTTCTTTAGTTGAATCTTTCGATCTTAGTTAGCGTCTGGGGCTAGCAGAAGGTCTCTGAATTATACTTTTACATTTCTCTATATGGGCGTTGTACCCTCCCCAGATCCAACTTTATGGAATTACACTAGATTTTTTGTTGTTGTAGTATCAGACATGAGGTCGATATGATTAAAGAGAGATGTTATATAAATATACTTGAAGACATTATCGCGAAGAGAGATTGATTCCTCCTTGTCCAAGCCTTATGTTATCACAATTGTCGCGGCAGAAAAGTGAAGAGAATTAAACGATAACCCTAGTGAGTGAAGGGAGGATCAATTTACAGAGGTTCAGGCTTAATCTTGAACGTCCGTCAAATAACCAATCTAACATGCAAGCTTTCTTTTTCATTGGACATTAATTGTAGAATTTACATTAATAGGATCACACTTAAACTAATAAAATTCTAGCATTTATTATAAAACACATAAAATTTTACATTCAATTTCTATCTCAATATAGGCTTAGTTACCTAATCAAAATATTATTAATAACGTCAATAAATAATAAATAATATTATAAAAATAATATTTTAATTCAGTTGCAAAGCCTATATTTAAATAGAAATCGAATACCAAGATTTATGTATTTATAATAAATGTTAACATTTTATTATTTTATGTGGACTTACTTAATGTAAAGTCTAAAGCTGACGAATGAATATTAAATGTCATATATTTAAATTTTTACTTGATGAACATTCAAGATTAAGTTTGAAACTCTATAAACTAGTCTTCCCTTCATTCACTAGAGTATCATATAATTTTCTATAATTTTTCTCCATCTACAATTGCGGTAATATAAAGTTAGGTAAAGAGGTAGAAAATAATCTTCAACATAGTTTCTACTTTCTCTGCAACAATGTCTTCAGGTATATAACTATCACATCTTAGGATCTTGATGTGCATTAAGTTTGTGTTTACAATAAGTTCTTAAAGTAAAATATTATTTGAAACAAGTTTAGTAATATTTTTATATAAAATATATAATTAAAAATATATGAATATAATGTAGGGTTAGTATTATCTTGTTTCACATCAATGTCATTTTTACTAGCGTATATAAAGTCTTTAATAAAATTCTTTAAATTTGTCAAATAGGAAGACTTACAAATTCATAATACTTCAGTCTAAATAAAAAGAAACTATAAAAAATTGGTTTCCTACCTTATATGTCTAGGTAGTAATAAGAAAATATATTATTTTCAAAAATTGTGATTCTAATCCATGTCATAATTGATAGTAAATCACACTTCACCATATAAAAATATGATTTCTCTTTTAATTTGCTGCATCAAATAATGTTGTGAAGACAGTGCATCAAATAAGAAATGACTAAAATAGTTTATCCATAAGATTAAGCATTAGAAATCACATATAACTTCAAAGATAATGATAGTACAGATCAATTCTCTAAACACTCGCAAAATAAGTCCTGCACTATGCTAAAACATATGCATCCTTCCAATATATGACTTTTCGATAGCACTTTTCTATTTCAACCATTTAACTATATGGTAACATCTCCATCTATTATTTCATTCTCTTGAAACGAGTCTACAAGTATAACTTTTGCATTTTGACACTACAATCATATGTGTCTCTTTTCATGCTATTATTTAGTTTTACTTCTACTTATCATAAAATTCTCTCTCTTTAAATGTTTCTTCAAAGTTCAAATTATTGGTTATCACCCTCTCTGTTTTCTTTAGTTTAAAAAAGTATGACTATCATTTTGTATACTGTTAGTTAACTAAAGGTTAAATAATAGGAGCTCATTTTTTCCATTTGCAATAAATTTTCATCAATCTTCTGTAATGACCCTCCAGGGTCTATGGTTCCACGAATATTTTATCAGTTTGAGTATTTGCACAGTGACCTTGGTCTATTTTGAGTCTTATTGACACAGATTGTTCGGTCTTTGGGTGAATCATTTGACATTTATGCAGTATTTCGAGTTAAAAAAAGGGACTATAACCATAAAATAAATTTCAGGTAGAGTCCTAGAAAATGGCCTCGGAGCAGAATTATGACAATTCCATCAGCTCTAGAATCGCCAAATTAGGGTAAGAGCATGTTCGGTGTAATTATATCTAGTTTTTCAAATTTAGCCTCCGGAATGGGTCAATAGTTGACTTTAGTCAACGTCCTTGGGTAACATGTCACAAATGCTAATTCTAACCGCACCGTTGGATCTGGAAGATCAAGTTTGTTCTAGGAGAACCTTTCGTTTGGTTTCGGGGCTTTCGGGAGTGTTTTGGTCCCTTCGATAGATTTCGATATTGGGAAATGGACCCGACATTGGAATAAAATGACCTCCGATGGGAATTTTGACTACATGATTGAATCGAGAATGCTATTTCATATTAGATTTTATATATGAATTATATTGTTCAACTCCAGATGAGACCAGAGCATCAAAATTAAGTTTGAGTAGTTGCTGAAAGTCAAAGGTGGTGGGTAATGTGGCCCAGCCATGATTTTCCACGTGGCAGGCGGTCTAAAGAAAAAAAGGAAAAATCAGGTATAAATCTGGAAAGTTTCTAGAAAACATAACAAACATACGAACAACATTCGAACAACGTTTTATCCCCAATTTTTTAATCTGATTTTGGCTATTTTGGTCATGTATGTAGATATGTATATTTTAATTTGAGTCTATAATAGCTCTGTACATGTGACTTTCAAGTCTTGGGTAGATTGTGTACACTATACTTATATGTTGCTAGTATCTTTATCATTAGTGATTCTGGGCAGGTGTCGTGGGCATTGGGTTGGCTTGCGTATAGGAGGGATTTGACAAGCACCATCATGATTAGAGAAGTTGGGTCATGAAAAGGTGATATCAGAGTTAAGGTTCGCTGATCTCATCGATACAAAGCTATCGAATAGTAGATTCCAGTGGATAGATGCGGAGACATATGTGACTTATCTCTATGATGCTATAGGGTGTTTTAGAAACTTCTTATGTTATTGATTCTGGTAGTGTGATATTGCCAATGGTCTATCGACTTCTTGAAATATGATTTTATTCGCCCTTTCGCATATGTACTATGTAAAGGGCAGACTCCGGGCAGGGGTAATGCTGCATCATTAATCCCTTATAAGGAGTAGCCCCTAGAGGCCGTTGAGCAGAGATTGGATGTCCTCGAGTTTTTGCAGCTGTATTGGAAGACTACAAACATTGAGATTTTGAGATCCCCATAAATAAGCTTCGTAATTAGTTACTTTTCTGGAGATGACTGTGTATGGAATTATGGCATATGTTGTTGAGGTTGGGACTGGGTAACACTGATACCTATATGTTAGCTGTTGTTTAAAGGTTATGCGGGTTGTGAATACTTCTACCAAAAATGATACAGGCGAGAGAGATTGTGACTGAGGTAATACTAAGCATTGATGGTCTCTGTACATTCGTATTAGATTAATTGACCGCTGGTCTTACTTGTTGGGCTTCCTAATATGAATGAGTAAGCTATAATTGGTAGGATTCTAAATAATTGTCACTTATGTTATGACTATACCTCACTAGGGGCTAAATGTTAGCCAAAACCCTGTGACTTACACATATGATCCTTTTTCTGCTTGACTACTAGAGTGGGTAGTCTGATATAAGAGTTACATAGTATTTAAAAGGTTGATTGTCATTTACACCCCTGGCTACAACTTTTGCCTCTATGATTATGATCCTTTTCTTCGGATTTTGTTGATATGCAGTTCTCCAGATTCCTTGGTTACTGGATTGTGAGAATGTTATGCCTGAGGGCTTAGATGGGTTGTCTATTGTTGGTTGTCTATTGTTGGATGGGATATTGTTAGGTTATCAACTAAGTTGCCGACCACTCTCCCTTGGAGACTTGTTGTAATTGTTAGTTGGCTGGGATTGTGTTGTCCGGATTCCTAGCTATGTTTTTCAATGGGGATGCTTATCATTTTGTAAGGTTGCCTTGGGGGTTAGATTGACTTGTTTCTAGTGTGTGGTTATCGATGTCGTACTCGATAATCGTGATTGGTTATGTATTGGCTAGTATATTGAAGGCATGTATCATTAGCCTATTGATGTCCTGTTATGTGTTAGTGGATTGAGTTTGTGGGCTAAGGGGTTGATCTTTTGAGGATCCCTTATAGATTGGTATACTAATTCTCGTTTGCATACGAATGGGTTATTATATTTCTAATAAGCTGATGCGGCTAGAATTGTTGTTTAATGTTGAGCATGCTTAAGATTGGTTGATTCACTATAAGAGCGGGGTTGGGATCCCTATGTTGTTCGGATGGGAGTCTTCAGGTACATCCTCATTCTTACTTTCGCAAATGAAAGTTCTATTAGTGGGGATGTTGTAATGACCCTCCAGGTCATTTCTATAATTCCGTGAATATTTTATCAGTTTGAGCATTTACATATTGACCTCAGTCTATTTATGACTTATTGACACTGATTGTTTGGTATCGGGTGAATTGTTTGATATTTATGCAGTTTTCCAAGTTAAACGAGGGATTATAAACATAAAAGGAATTTTCAGGTAAAGTCCGAGTAAATGGCCTTAGAGCAGAATTTTGACCATTCCATCAACATTGAAATGGCCTAATTAGACTAGGAACAAGTTCGGCGCAATTATATCGAGTTTTGCAAATTTAGCCTTTGGTTGGGTCAATAGTTGCTTTAGTCAATGTCTTCAGGAAACATGTCACAAATGATAATACTGACTGCATTTTTGGATCCAAAACATCAAGTTTGGTCTGGGAAAGCCTTTCATTCTATTTTGGATGCTTCCGTGTGTGTTTTGGTCCCTTCAATAGATCTTGATATTGGAAAATAGGACACACATTGGAATAAAATAACCTCCGATGAGAATTTCGACTATACCATTGAATCCAAACTGCCATTTTCGATCAGACTTCACATATGAATTGTATTTATTGACAACGAATGAGATAGGAACATCGAAATTGAGTTTGAGTGGTTGCTGAATGTCACAGGCAGCAGGCGGCAGGCGACGTGGCCTAGCCATGAGCTGCCATGTGACAGACGGTCTAAAAAGAAAAAAAGGGAAATCACGTATGGATCTCGAAGGTTTCCAGAAAATGTGACAAACGTACGAACAACCTTCGAACACCATTTTCTCCCCCATTTTTGATCCAATTTTGGCTATTTTGGTTATGTATGTAGATATGTATATTTTAATTTAAGTCTATAGTAGCTCTGTACTTCCAGATCCTGGTTGGGTTGTAGTCGTTATACTTATATGTTGCTAGTATCTTTATCATTAGTGATTCAGGGCAGGTGACGTGGGCATTAAGTTAACATTCTTATAGGAGGTATCTGATACGTGCCATCATGACCTGAGAAGTCGGGTCATCAAAATCTTCGTAGAGATAATAATATTTCAATTTAAGATCTACGGGGTATAAACCATACAAGTTAATTGTCACTTAGGTTGGATTCATCAGTCTTCATTGAAATAATATAGTGTGCGATAGCTGAAAGCAGTTATGATCTATGTTTCTTGGAATTTTTGGGATTCAATGATCTATCTTTAAGCTTCCTGCGCACCAAGTTAGAAATTAAATCGACTGTACTGAATGAGTACAAATGGATTAGGCAGAACTGCTAACATTGTGTTGTAGGGGGTGCAAAATTGTTGACATTTTGTAAAACATTTCAATATCTCAATGATTTTGAAACGATCACACCCAAGGAGTCATATTTGCAATGGCATCAAGAGAAGAAGCTTAAATTCACTCCATCATAATAAAAAGGCACAAATGCATGGGACAGTTCATGATCAAGACAAGGCTTGCAAAACTAGAAAAGAAGAGACAACGTAAACGGTAAGGCACTAAATTAAACAACTGCCCAAACCAACCTTACAGATGATTCAAGACCCAAACATGACCAAATCATCACAAGCAAAACATTAAAGTTGAATGTCATGGATGATTTTGAATAACTTAAAACTAAATATAAATATAAAAAGCTTCTATTGTACCAGGATTTTCTCATCATTGCAACGGTAAACGCTAAAATAAACTAGTGGATGAAGGAGCCAGGACCATATTCATCAGAAAACTAAAGTTGTCTGCACTCAAAAACAACATATTGCAGAAATCATGAAAAAACTTCAGTAGGCCCATATTCACCATAGCCAACATGTAAACTGTACAAGGTCTAAATCAGAACCTACTTAGTAAAGGATATCACAACTCTGGTGTTCTGTACAAGTGCATCAATAGTTCGAGAGCTGATTCAAGGACACTAGTATGTTCAAGCTCTGAAGGTCCTGAAATAAATTGGCCAAGAAGGGTAAGCTATTGTCCGACACTGAAATGTAACTGGACAGTGAGAGGATCCATATATGGAGCTGTATAGCACTGGGCAAATTTCTAATCCCTGAATCAATGATTCCACACTTGGAAACATCAAGTTTTGTAAGCATTCGACAAGAGTTTGAAATTCTACTAGGTTCCATCAGTAAATGTCTGCAATCGTCAACAATCAGCGACTTCAGAGATCCCCCATGCAGCTCCACTATGCCTGAAACCAATATGTATGTAATATTGACACACTCGCTTAAATTCATTGCCACCAAATTATCTACACAGCTCTAAACAAGAGGGAAGAGCCCCTCATCAGCTCTAAACAATGGTAATTGCTTACTCCAGTACAACTGTGAATGGATAAAGAGTTTAGATGAGGGAAGTTCCTTGCGATGTCCAACAAAGACTTGTCAGTAATTATTGGGCATAAGAAAAGGTCATGCTCTGTATAGGTGACTTTCAGTTCCTGGATAGGTTGTAGTCGCTATACTTATATGTTGCTAGTATCTTTATTATTAGTTATTCGGGGCAAGTGACGTAGGCATTGAGTTAACTTTCCTGTAGGAGGGATATGACAGGTGTCATCACAACCTGAGAAGTCGGGTCATCAAAATCATCATAGCCATAATATTATTTCAAATTAAGATCTACGGGTATAAACCAAACAAGTTAATTGACACTTAGGTTGGATTCATCAATCTTCATTGAAAGAATATAGTGTGCAATAGCTGAAAGCAGTCATGATCTATGTTTCTTGGAATTTTTGGGATTCAATGATCTATCTTTAAGCTTCATGCACACCAAATTGGAAATTAAATTGACTGTATTAAATTAGTACAAATGGATTAGGAAGAACTGCTAACATTGTGTTGTAGGGGGTGAAAAATTATTGAAAGGAAGACGTGAGACCCCCACAAAATGGTTACCCCATAATACATGAAGCTAACCAAATATTCAAATCCCAAAAATCAGCTATATTACATTATATTATATATATATATATATATATATATATATATATATATATATATATATATATATATTCATATTTTGTAAGAAAATCTCAATATCTCAATGACATTGAAATGATCATACCCAGTGAGTCATATTTGCGATGGCATCAAGAAAAGAAGCTTAACAAAAAGGCACAAATGCACTAAATCGAACAACTACCCAAACTAAACGGTAAGGAACTAAATCGAACAACTACCTAAACTAACCTTACAGATGATTCAAGACCCAAACATGAACAAATCATCACAAGCAAAACATTAAAATTGAACGTCATCGATGATTTTGAATAACTGAAAACTACATAAGAAATATAAAAAAGCTTCTATTGTAGCAGGATTTTCTCATCATTGCAACGATAAAAGCTAAAACAAACTACTGGAAAATGGAGCCAGAACCATATTTATCAGAAAACTCATGTTGTTGCACTCAAAAACAACATATTGCAGCAATCATGAAAAAACTTCAGTAGGCCCATATTCACCATAGCCAATGTGTAAACTGCACAAGGTCTAACTCAGAACCTACTCAGTAAAGGATATCACAACTCTGGTGTTCTCAACAAGTGCGTCAATAGTACGAGAGTTGATTCTAGGACACTAGTATGTTCGAGATCTGGAGGTCCTGAACTAAATAGGCCAAGAAGGGTATGTTATTGTCCGACACTGAAATGCAACTGGACAGTGAGAGGATCCACAAATGAAGCTGTATAGCACTGGCAAAATTTCTAATCCCTGTACCAGTGATTCCACACTTGGAAACATCAAGTTCAGTAAGTATCCGACAAGAGTTTGAAATTCTACTAGGTTGCATCAGTAACATGTCTGCAACCGTCAACAATTAGAGACATCAGAGATCCCCCATGCAGCTCAACAATGCCTGAAACCAATATGTCTGTAACATTGACACACTCGCTTAAATTCACTGCCACCAAATTATCTACGCAGCTCTAAACAAGAGGGAAGAGCCCCACAACAGTTATACCATGAAGCCCACTCACCTCCAGATGAGTCAGAATATTACATAGTCTATCTACAACAACAATGGTAATTGCTTACTCCAGGACAATTGTGAACGGATAAAGAGTTTAGATGAGGGCAGTTCCTTGCGATGTCCAACAAAGACTTGTGAGTAATGAATGGGCATAAGAAAAGATCACACTTCCCTAACGGATGACACCCATGAGCAATCTCACATAATCCTTCATCACCAATAGAAGACACATTCAACAAGGAAAGATATTTGATAGTAGGGCAACCTCGAATGATAGCCTTCAGACTAGTATCAGTCACACCTCACTGAAGGTTATTTCCCCGGATAGATAGCTTAGCTAAACCTCCACAATTTTGCAGTTCAAACAGCAACAGCAGCAAGTCTGATATCTGCGGTTTTCATACCAACAAGGCGCCTGGGATGACAGCCCTCACTATCTACACCATTAGGCTCAGAGGCAAATGTGTCATCCCTGGGATGTTGCTTAAAAGGGTAAGCCAACACTTGGAAACAGAAGCACAAGCACTTTTCTCTTTGCCATCGGGTAGACGTTTGAATACAAAAAAGAGGCATTCATTTAGAAGGATTTCAATGGAAGGCTGCTGCTTTTACTCAAAAGTGTCCGGGACCCAACTCCTCTTAAAAGAATGAAATATACACCCGTATTTTGCCCATGTGACAACAATAGAGAGGATAGGTTTGGACTTCCTGGAAATCGGAAGTTTAAAAATATCAGATAAAGACCAGAATAGGAAATAAAAAATTTCATAGGAATATAAATGATATGCCCAAGACAAATTTTCCCTCAATTAATATTTGTAGTCTCAAATCTGAATTTTGACAGTCCGGAATGCCATTGTTGGTAGGGTTCCATCTTTGGTTTGTGTTCACAGGGTGCCGAACGAATCTAGAGGGCTTATTTCATGATTGTATTGAGTTGTTCTTGCTGATTTTGCAGATATCTGGTGCTATTTATTTTGTTCTCCACATTCGCGCATTACCTTTCGCATTCGCAAAGGTCAGTGGTTAGACCTCCACGTTCATGGAGTTGAGGTAGTCACCTCCGCATTTGCAAAGGGTCAATCCCTCATGACATCCACGTTTGCAAATTGTTAAACGTCTACCTGAACTGTGACTTATTTTAAGTGACAAGTTTTTTTAATTTTCACCTTTTTCAAACTTCCAAGCTTCGTTTTAAAGAATATCTTCAAGGTTTTTCATGGTAAATCTGTTGAATAACTATTTTTAACCTATTTCTTCAATTTTCATTGATTAAATATGTTGGGTAACTATTTTCTAACCTATTTCATCAATTTTCATTGATTAAATTGTATTTTTTAACTTAGAAATTGGGGTTTTTAATTAAGGAATTTGGGGATTCGGACTTTGATTACTAAATTGACAATTTCTCCCTCATTTTAACTTCATTTTCAAAACCATTATCATTGATAAAATCCTTATTACTTGGAGCGCATTTTCATATATTAAATTTTAGATTTTTGGTTACTTTTTCCACCTCCTTTTCCTCAAGTTAAGATCTCTTTGAGTTAACACATATTCCAAACTCTTGTGAACGGTGAAAATATCAACATAAACTCCATACAAAAAATGTCTCCAAATCTTCAAGCGAACACCACAGCCGCTAACTTAAGATCATGAGTCGAGTGTTAGGTAATTATGCTCATGCCCCTTCAATTACTTTGATGCATAAGCTATCACCTTACCATGTCACATAAGCACACAAACCAACCCAGTCCGAGAGGCATCACAATATACTACAAACCTATCCAAGACATCGAGTAAAGTTAAAACAAGAGTCGACATAAGTTGATCTCCCAAAGTCAGAAAACTCTTCTCACATTCATCCAGCCATACAAACTTGGCCTTCTTTTGAGTCAAATTGGTCAATGGAGATGCAATAGATGAGAAACCTTCAATAAACCTTTTATAATAACTAGCCAACCCAAGAAAATGTTGAATATCTGAAGCAGTCAATGGTTTAGGTCAATTCTTCACAGCCTCAGTCTTTTTTGGATCAACCTTAATACCATCACTGGATGACATATGACCAAGAAAAGCTACCTCACCCAACAAAAACTCACATTTACTGAATTTAGCATACAATTGCTTCTCCCTTTAACTCTGTAGAACCAACCTCAAATTATGCATATGCTCCCGCTCACTTCAGGAATAAATAAAGGATATCATTGATGAATACCACCACAAAACTACTAAGAAATGGCTTTGTAATAACCGGTTAACTTATTTTGAAAATTATTCCTCTTGACTTCCTAAAAGATTTACCTCGTAATATTTTTGTTGGTACTTTGGACTATGTGGTAACCTAAGACTATTTAATTTATGGGTAAGTTTGGATATTTGATTTAATGGGTGGACTAAATATTAATTTACTTAACATCTTATACCACTTGTCTATGTATTTTAGAATAAGTTAGTGGATTTATCCCTTATAATAATAAATCAATCTAGAGAAATAAAAGAAGAGGAGGAGAGGATTTGATTGAAACCGCCTGTGGCCGAACTCAAAACGTCATACATTCAGGTAGAAAATTTTCAAACCTCAACTCTTTTTTTAAATGCAATTTACTAGGGATAATGGTGTATTCGTTTCTCTGCATTTAAGTGTTGGAGGTCTATCAAAGACTAACCAAACCATATATAGTGTTATATAATATTAGTTACGAGTATGGATTGAAATTGAGAAAAGATGGCGGCAAACATTAGTGGGCCCAGTGACATTGTAATCATGATCCAATGATGTTGTATCTATTTGGAAATATGATTTCTATAGTTAATATGTTGACAGGCGCAATTATAAGCTTACAGGCAGTTTTGAGAACTACAATTTGATCTCTTACTGTCATTAGTTTAATTACTTTTCATGTTTAATGTTGTCCTTATAATTATCACTTTATAGTTTAGGTTTTAATACATTGACATAGACAATTAAATTATCAAATTAGATTAAATATTTAGGGTAGTTTAGATATATAATAATATGGGTATTGTTAGTTTTGAAATATTTTTGTAATAATTTATTTGATTAGATCGCGGTGCTACGGATTCTACTCGAAAGGGGAAGGCTTAAGTCCCGTAGTGAGTGCTCAATTATTAAGGCAAGTGGACTTTCATACCTTTGTAATTCTCATAGAATTTTCAAATTATCCTTTCTTCTATTTGTGATTCGTTAAGTATTTTAATATTATTTAAAAAAATGAGGTGATTAAATGTAAATGTGAGTTGGTGTGGTGTTTGTGACACTTGAATTGAAAATGTGGTTAAGTGATAAGAATTCTATTTTTGAGATATATTGTTGTGGTGATTATGAGTGGATTTGTTTTTAAACTTCATCTCATGCTCATTCATTCTATGTCATACACATTTGCATTGATTCTGAATATTGATATGAGTGAGATGATAAAAGTTGGGGCTAAGGTCTTTACCATTCATGATGCGATGCCGAGGATTTTTCCGGTGATAATATTATGTCGTGGTATTTACCGACAATGTTGTGATGTTGAGTTATTCTTCAGGGTTGTTATGATGTCGTGGTCATTGCCCATGATTATGGCATAAGCATTGCATCTCATCCTTGCATATTTTTGTGTCGCATGATGATACTCCTTCAATTGATTATGTTATCACTTGTGAGTTATGGCTTGTGATTTGATAATTGTGATATACTTAAAAACTATCTCTATTATGTATTATGTGTTGTTGGGAAGGGTTGATTGTCTGTGCAGGTCGCATTTGTGGAAGTCAGTTGGGATGAAAGGAGTTTGTGTTTCAAGCTCTTCCGGAGTCGGCAGTTGCACCATTGCTTCAGGACACCCTGTTGAGGATGATGGGTATGCTTGAGAACCTCACTCAAGGGGGTGGTGCGACAGGAAAGTAGGGAGTATCTAAGACGAGAGTGGGAGAACAGACTTCAGGGCAGCATCACGATCGAGTTCATGATAATCGGGAGGTTCAGCCCTCAGTGGTTCCTGCACCAGCTATTGGGGCACAAACCACAACAGAGGCAGTTTTGGGAGCAGATGATAAGTTTAGTTACGAAAGGTTTTAGAAGATGAAACCACCTCAATTTCAGGGTGGTAGGAGTGAGGATGCTCATGAGTTTCTGACCTTGTGCCATGAGATGCTAGAGGTAGTGGGTTTGGTTGATCAGCATGGTGTCCATTTTGTTGCACTCCAGCTATGTAGACCAGCCAAAGAGTGGTGGAGGTCTTATAGGAGATCTCGGATAGTCAGATCCCCTCTAATGGATTAGAGTGTGTTCTCCGGTGCTTTTTAGAATCGTTTCATTCCTTGGAGTGTACGATAGGAGAGTCGATTGAGGTTTGAGGACGTGAGGCAGGGTGGTATGACTGTTACTGAGTATGAGACCCATTTTTGTCAGTTATCTCGACATGCCTTAGCTATAATTCCAGATGAGGTGGAGATATTCCGCAGGTTTGTGAGGGGCTCTTGAATTTCTCCATTAGATCTTATGTATTCAAAGTAGTTTGTGAGGGGGCTTCCTTTCGGTCTATTGTGAGCACCGCCAAGGAGGTAGAGTTGCTGATACGAGAGGAGTTTCGGGACCCTAAGAGGGCTCGTACTACGGGGAAGTTTTCTGGTACTTCATGAGAAGGTAGAGGTTCGCGTAGGAGTGGTGGATCTTTCAGGCATTAGGATCCTGTGCATGCATCTATGCCAGCAGCTGAGGGTGGACAGATGTCTCGAGGGTCCCACAATTCCATAAGATTGAGGTCTTGCTTTGGGTGTGGGGATCCAGGCCACTTGATTTGACACTGTGCCTTTCTAATTCATTCAGGACCTTATCGTACCTATTCGGCAACTCTAGTTAGATATTCTGCTTCAGCAACCAAGGGTCGGGGCAGGTGTCAAACTACTAGAGGCAGCGGGACTTCAGATAGTGGTTCTTTGGTTCCACATGGGGGATATCGAGGTGTTGCTCAGACCAGGGGTGGCAGAGGAGCTCAGTTCTATTCATTTCTTGGGAGGCACGAAGCTGAGGCTTCAGACGCAATTATTACAGGTGTTGTTCCAGTCTGTCATCGGCCTGCATCTGTGTTATTTGATCCCCGATCTACCTACTCTTATATGTCTATTTACTTTTCTTCTATGTTTTATCTATTGTGTGATTGGATGCCAGTGCCTGTGCATGTTTCCACACCAGTAGGTGAGCCTTTAGTGGTGGATCGAGTGTATCGATCTTGTCTTATTTCTCTAGCTGGATATGATACTTGGGTAGATATGATTATTCTTGAGATGGTAGACTTTGATGTTATCTTAGGTATGGATTGACTTTCTCCTTATCATGCTATTCTTGATTGTTATGCAAAAATTGTGACCTTAGCCATGCCTGGTGTACCAAAGATTGAGTGGAAGGGTGATGGTGGTTCTTATCCTAGCAAAGTTATTTCTTACATCCATTCTTAGAGATTGATTGATAAGGGATGTTTGTGTTAACTTTTATTCGTGATTCGAGTATTGAACCACCTTCTATGGTGTCTATTCCTGTGATTCCGGAGTTTAACGATGTGTTTCCTACTGACTTCCAGGTGTTCCTCTTGATAGGGATATTGACTTTCCTATTGATCTAGAGCCAGGAACTGAGCCCATATCCATCCCTCCATATATAATGGATCCAATTGAGTTTAAAGAATTGAAGGAGCAACTCCAAGACTTGCTGAGCAAGGGATTTATTCGTCCTAGCGTGTCACCTTGGGGTTCCCCCGTCTAATTTGTTAAAAATAAAGATGGGTCTATCAGAATGTGTAATGATTACAGGAAATTGAACAAGGTGACTTTCTAGAACAAGTGCCCTCTTCCCCGTATTGATGACTTATTTGATCAGCTTCACGGAGCGGCCTTGTTTTCAAAGATTTACCTGAGGTTTGGTTATCACCAGCTGAGGTTTTGAGCATCAGATATTTATAGGACAACTTTTCGAACCTGCTATGGCCACTATGAATTTTTGGTGATGTCATTTGTGTTTGTTAACGCCCCCACTAACGCCTTCACAACGTTAATGTAAGTTCTGGCTTGATTCGGTGGTATTCTTAGTGCATGTGGTGTCTAAGGAAGGGATTAGAGTAGATCCGGCTAAGGTTGAGGCAGTTAGAGGCTGGATAGGACCTACTTCAGCTATCGAGATGTGTAGTTTTGTGGGGTTAGCTGGGTATTATCGATGGTTTATTTAGGGTTTTTCTTCCATTGCAGCCCCATTGACTAGATCAACTCAAAAGAATGTAAACTTGCATTGGTCCAATGAGTGTGGACTTTACAGTGTATTGTGATGCTTCAGGGGTTGGATTTGGTGGTGTGTTGATGCAAAAGGGGAAAGTGATTGCCTATGTTTCTAGACAGTTGAAGGTTCATGAGAAGAACTACCCTACCCACGACATATAGTTAGTGGTTGTTGTTTTTGTGCTTAAGTTGTGGCATCATTACTTATATGGTGTACATTGTGAGGTCTTCACTGATCATAGGAGCCTTCAGTATATTTTCAGTCAAAAGGATTTGAACTTGAGGCAGCATATGTGGATTGAGTTGCTAAAAGACTATAATTTTAACTGTCTTATATTATCCGGGGAAGGCTAATGTGGTGGCTGATGCCTTGAGTAGAAAGACTTCTAGCATGGGGAATCTAGCCGCTATTCAAGTTGAGGAGCGACCTTTTGGCCAAGGATGTTCAGCATCTAGCTAATTGCCTAGTCAGGTTGCAGCTTTCTGATGAGCGTGGTGTACTTGCTTTCATTGAGGCTCGTTCTTCCTTGATGGGCCAGATTCGAGAGCGCTAGTTTGAGGATGAAAAGTTATATCTCATCAAAGACAATGTGGCTAGAGGAGCGGCTACGGAGGGATGCTCTTTATGCTCGTTGTTCTATTCATCCAGGAGCGGCGAAGATTTATCTTGACCTGAGTCAGCATTACTGGTGGTGTTGCATGAAAAAGGACATCTCAGATTTAGTTTCCAAGTGTTATACTTGTCAACAGGTTAAGTGTGAGCACCAACGTCCTAGATGCAAGTTTCAGAGGATGCCCATTCCCACATGGAAGTGGGAGCGTATCACCATTTAGTTTTTGGTGGGTTTGCCCTTTACAATGGGTGGTTATGACTCTATCCGGGTAGTTGTGGATTGATTGACTAAGTTTGCCCATTTCATTCTTGTCTAGGATAAGTATACAACAGAGAAGTTGGCCAAGCTTTTCATTAGTCAGATAGTCCGACTGCATGGTGTACCTGTTTCTATCATTTCTGACTGTGGTTCACTCGCCACTTCCCATTTTTAGAGGGCCTTAAAGCATGGTCTAAGTACTCGGTTAGATATGAGTTCAACCTTTTATCCTCAGACAGATAGACAATGTGAGAGGACGATTCAGGTGTTGGATGATATGCGTCCAGCGTTTGTGATCGATTTTGGTTCCCGTTGGGACCAACACTTGCCCTTAGCAGAGTTTGCCTATAATAATAGTTATCACTCCAAAATTCAGATGGCTCCATTCGAAGCTTGTTATGGTAGAAATTGTAGATCTCTGATTGGTTGGTTTGATTCCGCTGAGATGGACTCATTAGATGAAGATTTTCTTAGGGATGATATGGAACAGGTCTATATGATTCAGGGTAGGTTGTTGACCGCTCAGAGTTGATAGAAGAGTTATTCAAATAAGAAGATTCGAGCCCTAGAGTTTATGGTAGGCGATCATGTTTGGCTTACAGTGTCACCTATGAAGGGTGTTATGCAGTTCAGTAAGAAGGGAAAGCTTAGCCCCCGATCCATTGGCCCATTTGAGAATTTTGAGAGAGTTCGAGTGGTGGCCTATAGACTAGCCTTGCCACCCAGCTTATCATCCATAGATCATGTGTTTCATATATCCATGCTTCCGAAATATGTGCCGGATGAGTCTCACATACTTTTATTTGATTCGGTGGTGTTGAGTCCAGACTTGTCATTTGAGGAGGAGGAGTCCAGACTTCCCCAGAAGTGAAGGGAAAATCAGGTTGCTGAAAAGAGGTATAACGACTGAATTTTTGTCGTCGTTAAAGCTTTTTAACAATAGAATTTAATTCGGTCGTTAACATTTAACGGTGGAGCATTTAATGATCGCTGACGACGAGATTTTTACCGGTCGTTATTAACTAATAATGATGGGATTTAAACTTTTAGCGACTAAATTTCACCTCGTTAAAGACCTATTTTCTTGTAGTACCAACCCCAAAGTAAGTATAAAAGTATAATTTCTTTTGCTAATGATTGTAATATATTCACGGACATTACTTATTTTCTTGTAGGTAAAGAAAAAAGCTCAGGAACTAGAAAAAAACAAGATACGTACCACTTTACCATTATATACTTATTGGTATACAACAGATGAACAAAGTAACTTTCTAGCACACTGTTTAAATGATATAGTTTGATTTTCCATATCAGCACCGATCAAATCTTTGGCTCTCTGAGCTTGTATCATCCAATCAGTTCTACTCAACACAAAAGCCATAGGACATGCACAAACAACTTGAGTAACCAACAAACCCAAATAAAAGCCCAACAAGTCAATCTCCATCACTAAGCCCAAAATAATTACGAGGTGCAATCCAACTCCGTAGAAAGAGCAAAGCTTATGTAAAAACCCAGAGCTGGCCTTGCACTGCCCCTCAAAGCACCACAACCAGTGGTTTGTGGCCAGTCGCCCAATTCACACAACCCCACCACCGATATTGGTATTGTTGCCAACCACGAAATTGACTTGTCTTTTGTAAAAGCCATGCCCCAAGTTCTTCTTTATGTTGTCATAAATAGCATTCCTAGAAAGCTTGTAAGTATAGCACACACAATTGCTACATGACATGAAGTCTTTGCTTTATTAGGCCTATTTGCTCCCAACTCATTCCCAGCTCTTACAGAATTGGATGGATTTGATGCTGATAGAAATATATAAGCAACTGAAGTTGCTTGTATGAGAACTCGCATAGTAGACACTGCCTCTGCAGCATTAGAAAGAATCCCTAATAACAATATCATCAATTCATACCACCATTACTCTAAGCATACAACTAGGGAAAGCAAGAACAAGAATTGGTTTCCACCCATGGAAGCATGCACCTGACGTACCTTGGCAAAATTTTCTATGAACCCAAGAAAAATTAATATAAAAAAAGCACAAGTAGATTGAAATCAGCTATCACCACAACCATAGCAGCCTCTTTAATTCCAAGGCCAAGTTGATAACTAAGGAAATAGTTGACAGGGTCATACAAAACAACTGAAAAAGCAGCACTAAAAGTAACAGGGGAAGTAACATTATGAGTTCTCAAGTAGATTTTGAGAGGATTGAAAATGGATTGAAAGAAAAGATTAGGGAGACATAAAGACATAAATTGAAGCAATTGATGAAATGATTGGATCTTGGCCATAGAAAAGGAGTACAGGTTTAGTCTTTAGCCACAAGAGAGAAATGGTGATGGATGGATATTATACAATCTAGATGGTATGTTAGAGGGTTTAACCCATAAGTGGCCATTACTTAGCACCACAAGCTTGAGAAAATATAGACTCCATACCCATAGCAAGGCAAAAAAGAACAGAGTAGCCAGAGATATTAGCTACACTAATAGTTAAAGATCCACCATCAAATGGATGACACCCATGAGTGATCTCAGATAATCCTTCGTCATCAACAAAAGACACATTCCTCAAGGAAAGATCTTTGAGGGTAGGGCAACCTCGAGCGATAGTCTTGAACCGGCATCAATTACACCATGCCAAAGGTTATTTTCCCTAAATAGATAGCTTAGCAAAACCTCCACAATTTGGGGTTTAAAAAGCAATGGCAGCAAGTCAAGGCACGTGGTAAGATATCCTTTGCCATCTACCCATTTGGCTTACAGGCAAATGAATCATCCCTATGATGCTATTAAAAAGGTAAGCCAGTGCTTGGAAACACAAACACTTCTCTCTTGTCCAACAGGAAGACGTTTGAATATTCAAAGAGTCATTCATTTGGAAGGATTTCAATGGAAGGCTTCTTTTCTACTCAAAAGAGACAGGGATCCAAGTCCTTTTCAAACAAGGAAAATATACAAAGTTAATTTTCAACATGCGAACAACAAAGAGGATTTTTTTCCGACTTCCTGGAAATCAAAAGATTAAAAACATCAGAGAAAGACCAGATTAACAAATAAAAGTTTCTTAGGAACATACATGATATACCGAAGACAAATTTTCCCTCAATAAATATATTCTTCGTGGACTATACATTTTCAATACGTACAAGTAAATTTAGTTATAAAGAAATACACAAATTTTAGCTTTGTTTGCAACCTCTATCTAAGAAATTATAAATGTTTTCTTCACAATCAATCATAGCTTGCAGTTTAAAAGAGATCTAAAAATAAAAATTAAGAACTCCAGGAATTAAAAAAAATTAAGCAAAAGTCACAGGCTTTAAGCGGAAACATGCGAAAATCAAGAACAAAAATAATCCTCCTTGCTTACAGTTGGGTATATACGAACCATTCAAGAGAGCTTGAAAAAAAGCTACATAAACATTGTTGGTAAGAGTTCAATTCAAAAAATTATAATCCCCTCTCCATTTTCCCTAACCCTAACTGTAACCCCATTCGTCTTTTTGGAAGAAGGATCAACTTTGTCCTAGGTAAAAAAATTATTTTACCTTTTCTTTTTATTAGATTAAAATTACTTTTGTACAAAATAAAGGATAAGATGATTAATAAAAGGTGAGGATTGATATTATGCTATAATAGAACAGGATAAAGGGTAAAATTGATTTTTTAAATAAACTTTGATCTTTTTTATTTTATAAGTACAACTTTAATCGTCAAAGATTCTAAGTACATTAAAAATATTGGACAACCTATTCTATATCTTTATCGGAATTTGAATCATAATACTTCACATATTCATCCACTTCATTAGTTGCTAATCAACTCATTATATTTTTCTTCACTATTTGTTTTCTTTTTTGAGATTGATGCTTGAGTTGATGATCTTTTAGAAATAGTCTCTCTATCTCCATGACATAGCGGTAAGGTATGCGTACTATATAAATAAAGATGATTTTTTGGAGGTTCAAATATCTTAGATATTTAATAAGCCTTTCTAGAATTACGTAGATTAATATCATGGATATTTGTATTAAGGAAAATCGAGAAATTCTAGAGTATACAATATTTTAGGAAGATATATATAGGAAATGAATAATCAAGATTCTTTTTAGATATTTAGAAAGTAATATCTAGATATTTATTGTAGATGTATGTAGAATAACACTAGATTTTTTGTTGTTGTAGTATCAGACAGGAGGTCGATATGATTACAGAGAGATGTTATATAAATATAATTGAAGACATTATCGCGAAGAGTGATTGATGCCTCCTTGTCCAATCCTTATGTTATCACAAATTTCGCGGCAGAAAACTGAAGAGAATTATATGATAACCCTAGAGAGTGAAGGAGGATCAATTTGTAGAGGTTCAGACTTAATCTTGAACGTCCGTCAAATAACCAATCTAACATGCGAGATTTGTTTTTCATTGGACATTAATTGTAGACTTTATATTAATAGGATCACACTTAAAATAATAAAATTCTAGCATTTATTATAAAACACATAAATTTTTTCATGCAATTTCTATCTCAATATAGGCTTAGTTACTAAATCAAAATATTATAAATAACGTCAATAAATAATAAATAATATTATAAAAATAGTATTTTATTTCAGTTGCTAAGCCTATATTGAAATAAAAATCGAATACCAGGATTTATGTATTTAAATAAATGTTAACATTTTATGATTTTATGTGGACTTACTTAATGTAAAGTCTAAAGCTGTAAAATGAATATTAAATCTCATATATTAGATATTGGTACTTGATGGACAATCAAGATTAAGTTTGTAACTCTATAAACTAGTCTTCCCTTCATTCACTAGGGTATCATATAATTCTCTATAATTTTTCACTGCCTACAATTGCGGTAATATAAAGTTAGGTAAAGAGGTAGAAAATAATCTTCAACTTAGCTTCTACTTTCTCTGCAACAATGTGTTCAGGTATATAACTATAACATCTTAGGATCTTAATGTGCATTAAGTTTATGTTTATAATAAGTTCTTAAAGTAAAATATTATTTGAAACAAGTTTAGTAATATTTTTATATAAAATCAATAATTAAAGATATATGAATAAAGTATAGGGTTACTACTATCTTATTTCACATCAATGTCATTCTTACTAGCGTATATAAAATCCTTAATAAAATTCTTTAAATTTGTCAAATATGAAGACTTAAAAATTCATAATACTTCAGTTTAAATAAAAAACACTATCAAAAAAATTGGTATCCTACCTTATATGTATAGGTAGTAATAAGAAAATATATTATTTTCAAAAACTCTTGATTCTAATCCATGTCATAATTGATAATAAATCACACTTCACCATATAAAAATACGATTTCTCTTTTAATGTGCTGCATCAAATAATGTTGTGAAGATGGTTCAACATTGTTAAATAACTCAAGTCAGTTTTTATGATGAAACAATTTTGAAAAACAAGGATATAGCTTTAAGGTTTAAAGCGTTTTAATGGTTCTAAATTTTTCTAAGAGAATGACTAAAATAGTTTATCCATAAGATTAAGCATTAGAAATTTCATATAACTTCAAGGGTAATGATAGTACAGATCAATTCTACACACTCGCAAAATAACTCCTGCATTATGCTAAAACATACGCATCCTTCCAATATATGACTTTTCGATAGCAATTTTATATTTCAACCATTTAACTATATGGGTAACATCTCCGTCTATTATTTCATTCTATTGAAACGAGTCTACATATATAAATTTTGCATATTGACACCCCAATCATATTTGTCTCTTTTCATGCTATTATTTAGTTATACTTCTACCTATAATAAAATTCTCTCTCTTTAAATGTTACTTCATAGTTCAAATTGTTGGTTATCACCCTCTCTGTTTTCTTCAGTTAAAAAAAAAGTATGGCTATCATCCTGTATACTGTTAGTTAACTAAATGTTAAATAATAGGAACTCCTTTTTCCCATTTGCAATAAATTTTCATCAATCTTCTGTAATGACCATCCAGGTCATTTCTGTTGTTCCACGAATATTTATAAAAGTTTGAGTATTTGCGTACTGACCTCGATCTATTTTGTGTCTTACTGACACTGATTGTTCTGTGTTTGGGTGAATCATTTCACATTTATGTAGTTTTCGAGTTAAACAAGGGATTATAACTATAAAATACATTTCAGATAAAGTCCTAGAAAAAGGTATCGGAGTAGAATTCTGACGATTTCATCAGCTCTGGAATTGCAAAATTACGCTAGGAGTATGTTCGGTGTAATTATATTGAGTTTTGTAAATTTTGCCTCCGAAATGGGTCAATAGTTGACTTTAGTCAATATCCTTGTGTAACGTGTCACAAATTGGAATTCTAATCGCATTGTTGGATCTGGAACATCAAGTTTGGTCTAGGAGAACCTTTCGTTCGATTCTGGGGCTTTTGGGTGTGTTTTGGTCCCTTCAATAGATTCCGTATTAGGAAATGGACCCCACATTAGAATAGAATGACCTCCAATGGGAATTTTGACTACATCATTGAATCGAGAATGCTATATCCAATAAGATTTTATATATGAATTATATTTTATTACTCCAGATGAGACTAGAGCAGCGAAATTAAATTTGAGCAGTTGCTGAAAGTCAAAGTTGGTGGATGAGGTGGCCCAGCCATGAGTTTCCATGTGGCAGGTGGTAGGAAAAATTATGTATAAATCTGGAAAATTTCTAGAAAACATAACATAAGTACAAACAACCTTCGAACAATGTTCTCTCCCCTCATTTTTTAATCTGATTTTTTGCTATTTTTATTATGTGTGTAGATATGTATATTTTGATTTGAGTCTATAATAACTCTGTACAGGTGACTTTCAGGTTTTGGGTAGGTTGAGTTCACTATACTTATATGTTGCTACTATCTTTATCATTAGTGATTCAAGGCAGGTGTCGTGGGCATTCGATTGGCTTATAGGAGGGATCTAACAAGCACCATCATGATTTGATAAGTCTGGTCGTGAAAAGGTGATATCAGAGCTTAAGGTTCGTTGATCTCATCGATTCAGAGCTACTGTATAGTAGATTCCAGTGAATAGATGCGGAGACATTTTTGACTCATCTCTACGAGTCTATGGGATGTTTTAGAAACTTCTTGTGTTATTGATTCTGGTCGTGTGATATCGCCAATGATCTGTCGACTTCTTGAAATCTGATTTGATTCACCTTTTTGAGCATGTGCTACATAAAGGGCAGACTCCGGCAGGGGTAGTGTTGCATCATCAGTCCCAGATAAGGAGTAGCCCCTAGAGGCCATTGAGCAGAGATTGGATGCCCTCGAGTTTTGGCAGCTGTATTGGAAGACTACAGACATTGAGATTGTGATAGACCTAGAGATAGGCTTCGTAATTAGTTACTTTTCTGGAGATGAATGTGTATGGAACTATGGCATATGTTGTTGAGGTTGGGACACTGTAACACCGATACCTGTATATTAGCTATTGTTTAAAGGTTATGCGGGCTGTGAATACTTCTGTTAGAGATTATACAGGTGAGTGAGGTTGTGACTGAGGTAATACTAAGCATTGATGGTCTCTGTACATTCATATTAGATTATTTGACTGCTAATCTGACTCGTTGGACATCCAAATATGAATGAGTATGCTATAATTGGTAGTATTCTAAACAATTGTTATCTATGTTATGACTATACCTACTAGGGGCTAAATGTTAGCCAAAACCCTATGACTTATACATATGATCCTTTTGCTGCTTGACTACAAGAGTGGGTAGTCTGATATGAGAGTTACAACATAGTATTTAAAAGGTTTATTTTCATTTACACCCCTGGCTACACCTTGTGCCTCTATGGTTTTGATCATGTTCTGAGGATTCTGTTGATACACGGTTCTCTAAATTCCTTGGTGACTGAATTGTGAGAATGTTATGCCCAGGTCTTAGTTGGGTATTCTATTGTTGGATGGGATATTGTTAGGTTATTAAATAAGTTGCCGACCACTCTCCCCTGGAGACTTGTTGTAATTGTTAGTTGGCTGGAATTGTGTTGTTTTGATTCCTAGCTATGTTTTTCAATGGGGATGTTGATCATATTGTCAGGTTTCCTTGGGGGTTAGATTATCTTGTTTCTAGTGTGTGGTTATCAATGTCGTACTCGATAATCGTGATTGGTTGGGTATTGGCTAGTATATTGAAGGCACATATCGTTAGCCTATTGATGTCCTGTGATGTGTTAGTGGATTGAGTTTATGGGCTAAGGTTTTGATATTCTGAGGATCCCCTATAGATTGGTTTACTAATTCTCGTTTGCATACGAATGGGTTATTATATTTCTAATTAGCTGGGGTGGCTAGAATTGTTGTTTAATGTTGAGCATGCTTAAGATTGTTGGATTCACTATCTACTATAAGTCCGGGGTTGGGATCCCTATGTGGTTCGGATGGGAGTCTTCAGGTACATCCTCATTCTTACTTTCGCAAATGAAAGTTCTATTAGTGGGGGATGTTGTAATGGCCCTCCAGGTCATTTCTATGGTTCCGTGAATATTTTATCAGTTTGAGCATTTACATAGTGACCTCAGTGTATTTGTGACTTATTGACACTGGTTGTTTGGTATTGGGTGAATTGTTTGATATTTATGTAGTTTTTCAAGTTAAACGAGGGATTATACACATAAAAGGAATTTTCAGGTAAAGTCCTAGTAAATGGCCTTAGAGCGGATTTTTGACAATTCCATCAACTTTGAAATGGCCTAATTAGGCTAGGAACATGTTCGGTACAATTATATCGAGTTTTGAAAATTTAGCCTTTGGTTGGGTCAATAGTTAATTTAGTCAATGTCCTTGGAAAACATGTCACAAATGAGAATACTGAATGCACTGTTGGATCCAATACATCAGGTTTTGTCTGGGAAAGCCTTTCATTTTGTTCTCGGGGCTTCCGGGTGTGTTTTGATCCCTTTGATAGATCTTGATATTGGAAAATAGTACCCACATTGGAATAAAATGACCTCCAATGAGAATTTCAACTATACCGTTCAATCCAAACTGCCATTTTCGATCAGACTGCACATATGAATTGTATTTTTTGACTACGAATGAGATAGGAACATCGAAATTGAGTTTGAGTGATTGCTGAAAGTCAAAGGCGGCAGGTGACATGGTGCAGCCATGAGCTGCCATGTGGCACGCAGTCTAAAAGGAAAAAAAAAAAGGGAAAATCACATATAGATCTGGAAGGTTTCCAGAAAATGTGACAAACATATGAACAACCTTCGAACACCATTTTCTCCCCCATTTTTGATCCAATTTTTGCTATTCTGGTTATGTATGTAGATATGTATATTTTAATTTAAGTCTATAGTAGCTCTGTACAGGTGACTTCCAGATCCTGGGTATAGTCGCTATACTTATATGTTGCTAGTATTTTTATCATTAGTGATTCAGGGAAGGTGGCGTGGGCATTGAGTTCGCTTTCCTATAGGAGGGATCTGACAGGTGCCATCATGACCTGAGAAGTCGGGTCATCAAAATAATCATAGTGATAATATTATTTCAATTTAAGATCTACTGGGTTGGATTCATCAATCTTCATTGGAAAAATATAGTGTGCGATAGCTTGAAAGCAATTATGATCTATGTTTCGTGGAATTTTTGGGATTTAATGATCTATCTTTAAGCTTCATGCGCACCAAGTTAGAAATTAAATCGACTGTATTGAATGAGTACAAATGGATTAGGCAGAAATGTTAACATTGTGTTGTAGGGGGTGCAAAATTGTTGAAAGGAAGACGTGAGACCCCCACGAAATGGTTACCACATAATAAATGAAGCCGACTAAACATTCAAATCCAAAAAATCAGCTATATAATATTATATTATATATATTCACATTTTGTAAAAAATCTCAATATCTCAATGACTTTGAAATGATTATACCCAATTGTCATATTTGCAGTGGCATCAAGAGAAGAAGCTTAAATTCACTCCATCATAATTAAAAGTCACAAATGCATGGGACAGTTCATGAACAAGACAAGGCCTGCAAAACTAGAAAAGAAGAGAACCTAAACGGTAAGGCGCTAAATTGAACAACTGCACAAACCAACCTTACAGATGATTCAAGACCCAAACATGACCAAATCATCACAAGCAAAAAATTAAAGTTGAACGTCATGGATGATTTTGAATAACTTAAAACTAAATAAGAAGCATAAAAAGATTCTATTGTAGCAGGATTTTCTCATCATTGCAACGGTAAAAGCTAAAAAAACTACTGGAAGAAGGAGCCAGGACCATATTCATCAGAAAACTCAAGTTGTTGCACTCAAAAACAACATATTGCAGCAATCATGAAAAAAATTCAGTAGGCCCATATTCACCATAGCCAACGGGTAAACTGTACAAGGTCTAAATCAGAACCTACTTAGTAAAGGATATCACAACTCTGGTATAAAGGATATCACAACTTTGGTGTTCTCTACAAGTGCGTCAATGGTTCGAGAGCGGATTCCAGGACACTAGTATGTTCGAGCTCTGAAGGTCCTGAACTAAAGTCCTAGTTAATGTCCTTTGAGTGGATTTTGACAATTCCATCAACTTTGAAATTGCTTAATTAGTTAGGAACATGTTCGGTACAATTATATCAAGTTTTGCAAATTTAGCCTTCGGTTGGGTCAATAGTTGCTTTTGTCAACGTCCTTAATTGGGAAATATGTCACAAATGAGAATTCTGACTGCACTGTTTGACTAAAACATTAAGTTTGGTCTGGAAAGCCATTCATTCTATTCTCAGGGCTTCTGGGTGTGTTTTGGCCCTTCAATAGATCCTGATATTGGGAAATAGGACCCACATTAGAATGAAATGACCTCCAGTTGGAATTTCGACTATACTGTTGAATCCAAAATGCCATTTTCGATAAGACATCACATATGAATTGTATTGTTTGACTACTAATGAGATAGGAACATCAAAATTAAGTTTGAGTGGTTGCTGAAAGTCAAAGGCAGCAGGTGACGTGGCTCAGCCATGAGCCATCACGTGGCAGGTGCTCTAAAAAGAAAAAAAATTGGGAAAATAATGTATAGATCAGGAAGGTTTCCTGAAAATGTAACAAACATACGAAGAACCTTCGAACACCATTTTCTCCCCCATTTTTTTTATCCAATTTTGGTTATTTTGGTTATGTATGTAGATATGTATAGTTTAATTTATGTCTATAATAGCTCTGTACAAGTGACTTCCAGTTCCTAGGTAGGTTGTAGTGGCTATACTTATATGTTCCTAGTATCTTTATCATTAGTGCTTCAGGGCAGCTGACGTGGGCATTGAATTGGTTTCCTATAGGAGGGATCTAACAGGTGCCACCAGGACCTGAGAAGTAGGGTCATCAAAATCATCATAGCCATAATATTATTTCAATTTAAGATCTACGTGGTACAAACTCTACATGGTAATTGTCACTTAGGTTGGATTCATCAATCTTCATTGAAAAAGTATAGTGTGCAATGGCTGAAAGATGTTATGATCTATGATTCTTGGAATTTTTGGGATTCAATGATCTATCTTTAAGCTTCATGCACACCAAGTTAGAAACTAAATTGATTGTATTGAATTAGTACAAATGGATTAGGCAGAACTGCTAACATTGTGTTGTAGGGGGTGCAAAATTGATGAAAGGAAGACGTGAGACCCCCAAGAAATGGTTACCCCATAATACATTAAGCTAACTAAATATTCAAATCCCAAAAATCAGCTATATAATATTATATATATTCACATTTTGTAAAAAAATCTCAATATCTCAATGACTTCGAAATGGTCATACCCAATGAGTTATATTTGCAATGGCATCAAGGGAAAAAGCTTAAATTCACTCCATCATTAAAAATAGGCACAAACAGATGACACCCATGAGCAATCTCACATAATCCTTCATACCCAATAGAAGACACATGAAACAAGGAAAGATCTTTGATAGTAGGGCAACCTCGAACGATAACCTTCAGACCAGTATCAATCACACCACACTGAAGGTTATTTCCCTGAATAGATATCTTAGCTAAACCTTACAATTTGCAGTTCCAACACCAACAGCAGCAAGTCTGATATCTGTGGCTTTCCTACCAACAAGGCACCTGGGAATATAGCCCTCACCATCTACACCATTAAGCTCGGCGGCAAATGTGTCATCCTTGGGATGTTGCTTAAAAGGGTAAGCCGGAACTTGGAAACACAAGCACAATCACTTTTCTCTTGGCCATCGAGAAGACGTTTGAATACCTAAAAGAGGCATTCATCTAGAAGGATTTTAGTGGAAGGCTGTTGTTTTTACTAAAAGGTGTTTGGGACCCAACTCCTCTTAAAAAATGGAAAATATACACCCCTATTTTGCCCACGTGACAACAATTGAACAAGGTGACTGTCAAGAACAAGTACCCTCTTCCCCGTATTGATGGCTTGTTTAATCAGCTTCATGGAGTGGCCTTGTTTTTGAAGATTGGCTTGAGGTCTAGTTATCACCATCTGAGGTTTAGAACATCAGATATCCCTAAGACAGATTTTCGAACCTGCTATAGCCACTATGAATTTTTTTGGGATGTCATTTGGGTTCACTAATGCCCCCGCAGCATTAATGGGGTTAATGAATAGGGTGTTTCATAAGTACATAGATTCTTTTCTAATAGTATTCATTGATAACATATTTCTATATTCCAAGACTGAGGTTGATCATGTTCGTCACTTGAGGATAGTGCTACAGAGGTTGAGGGAGGATAAATTATATGCAAAATTTTTCAAGTGTAAGTTTTGGCTTTATTCGGTGGTATTCTTAGGGCATGTGGTGTCTAAGGAGGGGATTAAAGTAGATCCGGCTAAGGTTGAGGCAGTTAGAGGTTGGATATGACCTACTTCAGCTACCGAGATATGTAATTTTGTGGGGTTAGCTGGGTATTATCGACGATTTATTTAGGTGTTTTCTTCCATTGCAGCCCCATTAACTAGATCAACTCAAAAGAATGTAAACTTTCATTTGTCCAATGAGTGTGAGGGGAGCTTCCAAAAGCACAAGTCTTTGTTGACTTCAGCTCCCATTTTGACACTACCTGAGGCATGTGTGGACTTTACGGTGTATTGTGATACTTCAAGGGTTGGATTAGGTGGTGTGCTGATGCAAAAGGGGAAAGGGAATGCCTATGCTTCTAGACAGTTGAAGGTTTATGAGAAGAACTACACTACCCATTACTTAGAGTTAGCGTTTGTGGTTTTGGTGCTTAAGTTGTGGCATCATTACATATATGGTGTACATGGTGAGGTCTTCACTGATCATAGGAGTCTTCAGTATATTTTCAGTCAAAAGGATCAGAACTTGAGGCAGCGTAGGTGGATTGAGTTGCTAAAAGACTATGATTTGACCGTCTTATATTATCTGGGGAAAGCTAATGTGGTAGCTGATGCCTTGAGCAGAAAGACTTCTAGCATGGGGAATCTAGCCGCCATTCGAGTTGAGGAGCAACCTTTGGCCAGGGATGTTCAGCGTCTAGCTAATGGCCTAGTCAGGTTGCAGCTTTCTGATGAGGGTGGTGTACTTGCTTTCATTGAGGCTCGTTCTTCCTTGATGGACCATATTCGAGAGCGCCAGTTTGAAGATGAAAAGTTTTGTCTCATCAGAGAATATGTGGCTATAAGAGAAGCTACGGAAGCGATGCTTGATTCTGATGGTGTTTTGAGGATTGGGGGTCGAATTTATATGCCTTAGGTGGGTGACTTGATTAGATTTATTCTTGATGAGGCCCTTTGTGCTCGTTATTCTATTCATCCAGGAGCGGCGAAGATGTATCTTGACCTGAGTCAGCACTAATAGTGGTTTGGCATGAAAAAGGACATCTCAAATTTAGTGTTCAAGTGTTTAACTTTTCAACAGGTTAAGTGTGAGCACCAACGGCCTGGAGGCAAGTTTTAGAGGATGCCCACCCCCACATGGAAGTGGGAGCGTATCACTATGGATTTTATGGTGGGTTTGCCCACTACTGTGGGTGGTTATAACTCTATCTAGGTAGCTATGTATCGATTGACTAAGTCCGCCTATTTCATTCCTATCAAGGTTAAGTATACAACAGATAAATTGGCCGAGCTTTTCATTAGTCAGATAGTTCGACTGCATGTTGTGCCTGTTTCTATCATTTCTGACCGTGGTTCACTCTTCACTTAATATTCTTTAGGGCCTTGCAGCATGGTCTAAGTACTCGATTGGATATGAGTTCAGCCTTTCATCCTCAGACAGATGCACAGTCTGAGAGGACGATTCAGGTGTTGGAGGATATGCTTCGAGCCTCTGTGATCGATTTTGGTTCTCATTGGGACCAGCCTTTGCCCCTAGCAGAGTTTGCCTATAATAATAGTTATCACTCCAGTATTCAGATGGCTCCATTCGAATCTTTGTATGGTAGACGCTGTAGATCTCCAATTGGTTGGTTTGATTTCGCTGAGATTGACTCATTATATGTAGATTTTCTTAGGGATGATATGGAAGAGGTCCATATGATTCAAGGTAGGTTGTTGACCGCTTAGAGTCGACAGAAGAGTTATTCAGATAGGAGGATTCGAGCCCCAGAGTTTATGGAAGGCGATCATGTTTGGCTTAGAGTGTCACCTATGAAGGGTGTTATGTGTTTCGGTAAGAAGGAGAAGCTTAGCCCTCGATCCATTGGCCCATTTGAGATTTTGGAGAGAGTTCGAGAGGTGGCCTATAGACTAGCCTTGCCACCTAGCTTATCATCCGTGCATCCTGTGTTTCACTTCTCCATGCCTCGAAAATATGTGCCGGACGAGTCTCACATACTTTAATTTGATTCAGTGTTGTTGAGTCCAAATGTGTCATTTGAGGAAGAGTCCAGACTTCCTCGGAAGAGCACCGGGCTTGCCCCTTTTTTTTAATAACAAGAATATCAATTAGTGAAGGGAAATCAGGTTGCTGAAAATAGGTATAACGACCGGATTTTTGTCGTCTTTAAAGCTTTTTAACGGTCAAATTTCATTCGGTCGTTAACTTTTTACGGCGTAGCTTTTAATGATCGCTGATGACGGGCTTTTTACCGGTCGTTATTAACTAATAATGACTAGATTTATACTTTTAGTGACTAAATTTCACCTCGTTAAAGACCTATTTTCTAGTAGTATCAACCCTAAAGTAAGTATACAAGTATAATTTGTTTTGCTAATGATTGTAATATATTCACACACATTACTTATTTCCTTGTAGGTAAACAGACAACCTCAGGAACTAGAAAAAAACAAGATACATGCCACTTTACAATTTTATACTTATTTGTATACAACAGATGAAAAAAATAACTTTCTAGCATACTGTTTAAATGATATAGTTTGATTTTCCATATCAGCACCAATCCACTCTTTGGCTCTCTGAGCTTGTATCATCCAATCAGTTCTACTCAACACAAAAACCATAAGACATGCACAAATAGCTTGAGCAACCAACAAACCCAAATAAACGCCCAACAAGCCCATCTCCATCACTAAGCCCAAAATAATTACGAGAGGCTATCCAACTCCATAGAAAGAGCCCAAGTTTATGTACCCATTGGGCTCATTGGGCCCATTGGCAAATGTATCATCCCTAGGATGCCGATTAAAAGGGTAAGCCATTTCTTGCAAGCACAAGGACCTCTCTCTTGTCCAATAGGAAGACGTTTGAATATCTCAGAGAGTCATTCATCTGGAAGGATCTCAATGGAAGGCTGCTTCTTCTGCTCAAAAGAGGCAGGGATCCATGTCCGTCTTCCTGGAAATCAAAAGATGAAAAACATCAGAAAAAGACCAGATTAACAAATAAAAGTTTCTTAGCAACATACATAATATATCCATGAAAAAGTTTCCCTCAATAAATATGTTCTTCGTGGACTATACATCTTCAATACGTATAAGTAAATTTAGTCATAAAGAAATACACAGATATTAGCTTTGTTTGCAACCTCTGTCTAAGAAATGATAAAAGTTTTCTTCACAATCAATCACAGCTTGCAGTGTGAAAGAGATCGAAAAATAAAAATTAAGAACCTCTAGAATAAAAAACAAATTAAGAACCTCTAGAATAAAAAACAAAAACTAAGGAAAAGTCACGGGCTTTAAGCGGAAACATGAAGAAATTAAGAACAAAAACAATCCTCTTTGCTTACAGTTGGGTATATACGAACCTTCCAAGAGAGCTTGAAACATAGCTACACAAACCTTGTTGGTAAGAGTTCGATTCCCTAAATTATAATCCCCTCTCAATTTTCTTTAACCCTAACCCTAACCCTAACCCTAACCCTAAACCCATTCTATTTTTTTTTCAAAAAACTACTATACACAACTTTTCATCTTGTTTTTATAGGAAGAAGGGTCAACTTTGTCCTAGGTAAAAAGATTTTTGTTTGACCTTTTCTTTTTATTAGATTAAAAATACTTTTGTACAAAATAAAGGATAAGATGATTAATAAAAGGTTAGGATTGAGATTATGCCATAATAGAATAGGATAAAGGGTAAAATTGATCTTTTAAATAAAATTTGATCTTTTTGATTTTATAAGTATAACTTTAATTTTAAAAGATTTAAGTGCATTAAAAATATTAGACAACCTATTTTATATCTTTATCTAAATTTGAATCATAATAATTCAAATATTCATCCACTTCATTAGTTGCTAATTAACTCATTATATTTTTCATTTACTATTTTGTTTTCTTTTTTGAGATAGATGCTTCAGTTGATGATCTTTTAGAAACAGTCTCTCTATCTCCATGAGATAGCGGTAAGGTATGCGTACTATGACAATAAAGATGATTTTTTGGAGTTTCACATATCTTAGATAATTAATAAACCTTTCTAGAATTTTATAGATTAATATCTTGGATATTGGCATTTAAGAAAAATCGAGAAAGTCTAAAGTATACAATATTTTAGGAAGATATTTGTAGTAAATGAATAATCAAGATATTTTTAGATATTTAGAAAATAATATCTAGATATTTATTGTAGATGTATGTAGAATAATATCTAGAAGCATCCTACACAAGTATAAATAGGGATGATCATTAGGCATTTGTTATTAACCGAAAATTTGAATCCAATTCAAGTTCTCTTCGCTTATAACAAAACTTCCTCTTCTTTAGTTGAATCTTTCGATTTTAGTTAGCGATCTGGGGCTAGCAGAAGGTCTCTGAATTATACTTTTACATTTCTTTATATGTGTGTTGTACCCTCCCCAGATCCAACTTTATGGAATTACACTAGATTTTTTGTTGTTGTAGTATCAGACATGAGGTCGATATGATTAAAGAGAGATGTTATATAAATATACTTGAAGACATTATCGCGAAGAGCGATTGATTCCTCCTTGTCCAAGCCTTATGTTATCACAATTGTCGCTGCAGAAAAGTGAAGAGAATTAAACGATAACCCTAGTGAGTGAAGGGAGGATCAATTTACAGAGGTTCAGGCTTAATCTTGAACGTCCGTCAAATAACCAATCTAACATGCAAGCTTTATTTTTCATTGGACATTAATTGTAGACTTTACATTAATAGGATCACACTTAAACTAATAAAATTCTAGCATTAATTATAAAACACATAAAATTTTACATTCAATTTCTATCTCAATATAGGCTTAGTTACCTAATCAAAATATTATTAATAACGTCAATAAATAATAGATAATATTATAAAAATAATATTTTAATTCAGTTGCAAAGCCTATATTGAAATAGAAATCGAATACCAAGATTTATGTATTTATAATAAATGTTAACATTTTATTATTTTATGTGGACTTACTTAATGTAAAGTCTAAAGCTGACGAATGAATATTAAATGTCATATATTAAAATTTTTACTTGATGAACATTTAAGATTAAGTTTGAAACTCTAAAAACTAGTCTTCCCTTCATTCACTAGGGTATCATATAATTTTCTATAATTTTTCTCCGTCTACAATTGCGGTAATATAAAGTTAGGTAAAGAGGTAGAAAATAATCTTCAACATAGTTTCTACTTTCTCTGCAACAATGTCTTCAGGTATATAACTATCACATCTTAGGATCTTGATGTGCATTAAGTTTGTGTTTACAATAAGTTCTTAAAGTAAAATATTATTTGAAACAAGTTTAGTAATATTTTAATATAAAATATATAATTAAAAATATATGAATATAATGTAGGGTTAGTATTATCTTGTTTCACATCAATGTCATTTTTACTAGCGTATATAAAGTCTTTAATAAAATTCTTTAAATTTGTCAAATAGGAAGACTTAAAAATTCATTATACTTCAGTCTAAATAAAAAGAAACTATAAAAAATTGGTTTCCTACCTTATATGTCTAGGTAGTAATAAGAAAATATATTATTTTCAAAAATTGTGATTCTAATCCATGTCATAATTGATAGTAAATCACACTTCACCATATAAAAATATGATTTCTCTTTTAATTTGCTGCATCAAATAATGTTGTGAAGACAGTGCATCAAATAAGAAATGACTAAAATAGTTTATCCATAAGATTAAGCATTAGAAATTACATATAACTTCAAAGATAATGATAGTACAGATCAATTCTCTAAACACTCGCAAAATAAGTCCTGCACTATGCTAAAACATATGCATCCTTCCAATATATGACTTTTCGATAGCACTTTTCTATTTCAACCATTTAACTATATGGGTAACATCTCCATCTATTATTTCATTCTCTTGAAACGAGTCTACAAGTATAACTTTAGCATTTTGACACTACAATCATATGTGTCTCTTTTCATGCTATTATTTAGTTTTACTTCTACTTATCATAAAATTCTCTCTCTTTAAATGTTTCTTCAAAGTTCAAATTATTGGTTATCACCCTCTCTGTTTTCTTCAGTTAAAAAAAGTTGACTATCATTTTGTATACTGTTAGTTAACTAAAGGTTAAATAATAGGAGCTCATTTTTTCCATTCGCAATAAATTTTCATCAATCTTCTGTAATGACCCTCTAGGGTCTATGGTTCCACGAATATTTTATCAGTTTGAGTATTTGCATAGTGACCTTGGTCTATTTTGAGTCTTATTGACACACACTGTTCGGTCTTTGGGTGAATCATTTGACATTTATGCAGTATTTCGAGTTAAAAAAGGGACTATAACCATAAAATAAATTTCAGGTAGAGTCCTAAAAAATGGCCTCGGAGCAGAATTATGACAATTCTATCAGCTCTAGAATCGCCAAATCAGGGTAAGAGCATGTTCGGTGTAATTATATCTAATTTTTCAAATTTAGCCTCTGGAATGGGTCAATAGTTGACTTTAGTCAACGTCCTTGGGTAACATGTCACAAATGCTAATTCTAACCGCACCGTTGGATCTGGAAGATCAAGTTTGTTCTAGGAGAACCTTTCGTTTGGTTTCGGGGCTTTCGAGAGTGTTTTGGTCCCTTCGATAGATTTCGATATTGGGAAATGGACCCGACATTGGAATAAAATGACCTCCGATGGGAATTTTGACTATATGATTGAATCGAGAATGCTCTTTCATATTAGATTTTATATATGAATTATATTGTTCAACTCCAGATGAGACCAGAGCATCAAAATTAAGTTTGAGTAGTTGCTGAAAGTCAAAGGTGGTGGGTAATGTGGCCCAGCCATGATTTTCCATGTGGCAGGCGGTCTAAAGAAAAAAAAAGGAAAAATCATGTATAAATCTGGAAAGTTTCTAGAAAACATAACAAACATACGAACAACTTTCGAACAACGTTTTATCCCCAATTTTTTAATCTGATTTTGGCTATTTTGGTCATGTATGTAGATATGTATATTTTAATTTGAGTCTATAATAGCTCTGTACATGTGACTTTCAAGTCTTGGGTAGGTTGTGTACACTATACTTATATGTTGCTAGTATCTTTATCATTAGTGATTCCGGGAAGGTGTCGTGGGCATTGGGTTGGCTTGCGTATAGGAGAGATCTGACAAGCACCATCATGATTAGAGAAGTTGGGTCATGAAAAGATGATATCAGAGTTTAAGGTTCGCTGATCTCATCGATACAAAGCTACCGAATAGTAGATTCCAATAGATAGATGCGGAGACATATGTGACTTATCTCTACGATGCTATGGGGTGTTTTAGAAGCTTCTTATGTTATTGATTCTGGTAGTGTGATATCGCCAATGGTCTATCGACTTCTTGAAATATGATTTTATTCGCCCTTTCGCGCATGTGCTATGTAAAGGGCAGACTCCGAGCAGGGGTAATGCTGCATCATCAGTCCCTTATAAGGAGTAGCCCCTAGAGGCCGTTGAGCAGAGATTGGATGTCCTCGAGTTTTTGCAGCTGTATTGGAAGACTACAAACATTGAGATTTTGAGATCCCCAGAAATAAGCTTCGTAATTAGTTACTTTTCTGGAGATGACTGTGTATGGAATTATGGCATATGTTGTTGAGGTTGGGACTGGGTAACACTGATACCTATATGTTAGCTGTTGTTTAAAGGTTATGCGGGTTGTGAATACTTCTACCAAAAATGATACAGGCGAGAGAGATTGTGACTGAGGTAATACTAAGCATTGATGGTCTCTGTACATTCGTATTAGATAAATTGACCGCTGGTCTGACTTGTTGGTCTTCCTAATATGAATGAGTAAGCTATAATTGGTAGGATTCTAAATAATTGTCACTTATGTTATGACTATACCTCACTAGGGGCTAAATGTTAGCCAAAACCCTGTGACTTACACATATGATCCTTTTTCTGCTTGACTACTAGAGTGGGTAGTCTGATATAAGAGTTACATAGTATTTAAAAGGTTGATTGTCATTTACACCCCTGACTACAACTTTTGCCTCTATGATTATGATCCTTTTCTTCGGATTTTGTTGATATGCAGTTCTCCAGATTCCTTGGTAACTGGATTGTGAGAATGTTATGCCTGAGGGCTTAGATGGGTTGTCTATTGTGGGTTGTCTATTGTTGGATGGGATATTGTTAGGTTATCAACTAAGTTGCCGACCACTCTCCCTTGGAGACTTGTTGTAATTGTTAGTTGGCTGGGATTGTGTTTTCCGGATTCCTAGCTATGTTTTTCAATGGGGATGTTTATCATTTTGTAAGGTTGCCTTGGGGGTTAGATTGACTTGTTTCTAGTGTGCGGTTATCGATGTCGTACTCGATAATCGTGATTGGTTAGGTATTGGCTAGTATATTGAAGGCATGTATCATTAGCCTATTGATGTCCTGTTATGTGTTAGTGGATTGAGTTTATGGGCTAAGGAGTTGATCTTTTGAGGATCCCTTATAGATTGGTATACTAATTCTCGTTTGCATACGAATGGGTTATTATATTTCTAATAAGCTGAGGCGGCTAGAATTGTTGTTTAATGTTGAGCATGCTTAAGATTGGTTGATTCACTATAAGAGCGGGGTTGGGATCCCTTTGTGGTTCGGATGGGAGTCTTCAGGTACATCCTCATTCTTACTTTCGCAAATGAAAGTTTTATTAGTGGGGGATGTTGTAATGACCCTCCAGGTCATTTCTATAATTCCGTGAATATTTTATCAGTTTGAGCATTTACATATTGACCTCAGTCTATTTATGACTTATTGACACTAATTGTTTGGTATCGGGTGAATTGTTTGATATTTATGCAGTTTTCCAAGTTAAACGAGGGATTATAAAAATAAAATGAATTTTCAGGTAAAGTCCGAGTAAATGGCCTTAGAGCAGAATTTTGACCATTCCATCAACATTGAAATGGCCTAATTAGACTAGGAACAAATTCGGCGCAATTATATCGAGTTTTGCAAATTTAGCCTTTGGTTGGGTCAATAGTTGCTTTAGTCAATGTCTTTGGGAAACATGTCACAAATGAGAATACTGACTGCACTTTTGGATCCAAAACATCAAGTTTGGTCTGGGAAAGCCTTTCATTCTATTCTTGATGCTTCCGTGTGTGTTTTGGTCCCTTCAATAGATCTTGATATTGGAAAATAGGACACACATTGGAATAAAATAACCTCCTATGAGAATTTCAACTATACCATTGAATCCAAACTGCCATTTTAGATCAGACTTCACATATGAATTGTATTTATTGACAACGAATGAGATAGGAACATCGAAATTGAGTTTGAGTGGTTGCTGAAAGTCAAAGGCGGCAGGTGATGTGGCGTAGCCATGAGCTGCCATGTGACAGACGGTCTAAAAAGAAAAAAAGGGGAAATCACGTATGGATCTCGAAGGTTTCCAGAAAATGTGACAAACGTACGAACAACCTTCGAACACCATTTTCTCCCCCAGTTTTGATCCAATTTTGGCTATTTTGGTTATGTATGTAGATATGTATATTTTAATTTAAGTCTATAGTAGCTCTGTACTTCCAGATCCTGGTTAGGTTGTAGTCGTTATACTTATATGTTGCTAGTATCTTTATCATTACTGATTCAGGGCAGGTGACGTGGGCATTAAGTTGACTTTCTTATAGGAGGGATCTGATTGGTGCCATCATGACCTGAGAAGTCGGGTCATCAAAATCATCGTAGCGATAATAATATTTCAATTTAAGATCTACGGGGTATAAACCATACAAGTTAATTGTCACTTAGGTTCGATTCATCAATCTTCATTTGAAATAATATAGTGTGCGATAGCTGAAAGCAGTTATGATCTATGTTTCTTGGAATTTTTGGGATTCAATGATCTATCTTTAAGCTTCCTGCGCACCAAGTTAGAAATTAAATCGACTGTATTGAATGAGTACAAATGGATTAGGCAGAACTGCTAACATTGTGTTGTAGGGGGTGCAAAATTGTTGATATTTTGTAAAAAAATTCAATATCTCAATGATTTTGAAACGATCACACCCAAGGAGTCATATTTGCAATGGCATCAAGAGAAGAAGCTTAAATTCACTCCATCATAATAAAAAGGCACAAATGCATGGGACAGTTCATGATCAAGACAAGGCTTGCAAAACTAGAAAAGAAGAGACAACCTAAACGGTAAGGCACTAAATTAAACAACTGCCCAAACCAACCTTACAGATGATTCAAGACCCAAACATGACCAAATCATCACAAGAAAAACATTAAAGTTGAACGTCATGGATGATTTTGAATAACATAAAACTAAATATAAACATAAAAAGCTTCTATTGTACCAGGATTTTCTCATCATTGCAACGGTAAAAGCTAAAATAAACTAGTGGATGAAGGAGCCAGGACCATATTCATCAGAAAACTAAAGTTGTCGCACTCAAAAACAACATATTGCAGAAATCATGAAAAAACTTCAGTAGGCCCATATTCACCATAGCCAATATGTAAACTGTACAAGGTCTAAATCAGAACCTACTTAGTAAAGGATATCACAACTCTGGTGTTCTGTACAAGTGCATCAATAGTTCGAGAGCTGATTCAAGGACACTAGTATGTTCAAGCTCTGAAGGTCCTGAACTAAATTGGCCAAGAAGGGTAAGGTATTGTCCGACACTGAAATGTAACTGGACAGTGAGAGGATCCATATATGGAGCTGTATAGCACTGGGAAAATTTCTAATCCCTGAATCAATGATTCCACAATTGGAAACATCAAGTTTAGTAAGCATTCGACAAGAGTTTGAAATTCTACTAGGTTCCATCAGTAAATGTCCGCAACCGTCAACAATCAGCGACTTCAGAGATCCCCCATGCAGCTCCACTATGCCTGAAACCAATATGTCTGTAATATTGACACACTCGCTTAAATTCATTGCCACCAAATTATCTACACAGCTCTAAACAAGAGGGAAGAGCCCCTCATCAGCTCTAAACAATGGTAATTGCTTACTCCAGGACAACTGTGAATGGATAAAGAGTTTAGATGAGCGAAGTTCCTTGCGATGTCCAACAAAGACTTGTCAGTAATTATTGGTCATAAGAAAAGATCATGCTCTGTATAGGTGACTTTCAGTTCCTGGATAGGTTGTAGTCGCTATACTTATATGTTGCTAGTATCTTTATTATTAGTGATTCGGGGCAAGTGACGTAGGCATTGAGTTGACTTTCCTATAGGAGGGATCTGACAGGTGTCATCACAACCTGAGAAGTCGGGTCATCAAAATCTTCATAGCCATAATATTATTTCAAATTAAGATCTACGGGTATAAACCAAACAACTTAATTGACACTTAGGTTGAATTCATCAATCTTCATTGAAAGAATATAGTGTGCAATAGCTGAAAGCAGTCATGATCTATGTTTCTTGGAATTTTTGGGATTCAGTGATCTATCATTAAGCTTCATGCACACCATATTGGAAATTGAATTGACTGTATTAAATTAGTACAAATGGATTAGGAAGAACTGCTAACATTGTGTTGTAGGGGGTGAAAAATTATTGAAAGGAAGACGTGAGAACCCCACAAAATGGTTACCCCATAAAACATGAAGCTAACCAAATATTCAAATCCCAAAAATCAGCTATATTACATTATATTATATATATATATATATATATATATATATATATATATATATATATATATATATTCACATTTTGTAAGAAAATCTCAATATCTCAATGACATTGAAATGATCATACCCAATGAGTCATATTTGCGATGGCATCAAGAGAAGAAGCTTAACAAAAAGGCACAAATGCACTAAATCGAACAACTACCCAAACTAAACGGTAAGGAACTAAATCGAACAACTACCTAAACTAACCTTACAGATGATTCAAGACCCAAACATGACCAAATCATCACAAGCAAAACATTAAAATTGAACGTCATCGATGATTTTGAATAACTTAAAACTACATAAGAAATATAAAAAAGCTTCTATTGTAGCAGGATTTTCTCATCATTGCAACGATAAAAGCTAAAACAAACTACTGGAAAATGGAGCCAGAACCATATTTATCAGAAAACTCATGTTGTTGCACTCAAAAACAACATATTGCAGCAATCATGAAAAAACTTCAGTAGGCCCATATTCACCATAGCCAATGTGTAAACTGCACAAGGTCTAACTCAGAACCTACTTAGTAAAGGATATCACAACTCTGGTGTTCTCAACAAGTGCGTCAATAGTACGAGAGTTGATTCCAGGACACTAGTATGTTCGAGATCTGGAGGTCCTGAACTAAATTGGCCAAGAAGGGTAAGTTATTGTCCGACACTGAAATGCAACTGGACAGTGAGAGGATCCACAAATGAAGCTGTATAGCACTGGCCAAATTTCTAATCCCTGTACCAGTGATTCCACACTTGGAAACATCAAGTTCAGTAAGTATCCGACAAGAGTTTGAAATTCTACTAGGTTGCATCAGTAACATGTCTGCAACCGTCAACAATTAGAGACATCAGAGATCCCCCATGCAGCTCAACAATGCCTGAAACCAATATGTCTGTAACATTGACACACTCGCTTAAATTCACTGCCACAATGGTAATTGCTTCCTCCAGGACAATTGTGAACGGATAAAGAGTTTAGATGAGGGCAGTTCCTTGCGATGTCCAACAAAGACTTGTGAGTAATGAATGGGCATAAGAAAAGATCACACTTCCCTAACGGATGACACCCATGAGCAATCTCACATAATCCTTCATCACCAATAGAAGACACATTCAACAAGGAAAGATATTTGATAGTAGGGCAACCTCGAATGATAGCCTTTAGACCAGTATCAGTCACACCTCACTGAAGGTTATTTCCCCGGATAGATAGCTTAGCTAAACCTCCACAATTTTGCAGTTCAAACAGCAACAACAGCAAGTCTGATATCTGCGGCTTTCATACCAACAAGGCGCCTGGGATGATAGCCCTCACTATCTACACCATTAGGCTCAGAGGCAAATGTGTCATCCCTGGGATGTTGCTTAAAAGGGTAAGCCAACACTTGGAAACACAAGCACAAGCACTTTTCTCTTTGCCATCGGGTAGACGTTTGAATACCTAAAAGAGGCATTCATTTAGAAGGATTTCAATGGAAGGCTGCTGCTTTTACTCAAAAGTGTCCGGGACCCGACTCCTCTTAAAAGAATGAAATATACACCCGTATTTTGCCCATGTGACAACAATAGAGAGGATAGGTTTGGACTTCCTAGAAATCGGAAGTTTAAAAATATCAGATAAAGACCAGAATAGGAAATAAAATATGTCATAGGAATATAAATGATATGCCCAAGAAAAATTTTCCCTCAATTAATATTTCTAGTCTCAAATCTGAATTTTGACAATCCGGAATGCCATTGTTTGTAGGGTTCCATCTTTGGTTTGTGTTCACAGGGTGCCGAACGAATCTAGAGGGCTTATTTCATGATTGTATTGAGTTGTTCTTGCTGATTTTGCAGATATCTGGTGCTATTTATTTTGTTCTCCACATTCGCGCATTACCTTTCGCATTCGCAAAGGTCAAGTGGTTAGACCTCCACGTTCATGGAGTTGAGGTAGTCACCTCCGCATTTGCAAAGGGTCAATCCCTCATGACATCCACGTTTGCAAATTGTTAAACGTCTACCTGAACTGTGACTTATTTTAAGTGACAAGTTTTGTTAATTATCACCTTTTTCAAACTTCCAAGCTTCGTTTTAAAGAATATCTTCAAGGTTTTTCATGGTAAATCTGTTGAATAACTATTTTGTAACCTATTTCTTCAATTTTCATTGATTAAATATGTTGGGTAACTATTTTCTAAACCTATTTCTTCAATTTTTATTGATTAAATTGTGTTTTTTAACTTAGAAATTGGGGTTTTTAATTAAGGAATTTGGGGATTCGGACTTTGATTACTAAATTGATAATTTCTCCCTCATTTTAACTTCATTTTCAATACCATTATCATTGATAAAATCCTTATTACTTGGAGCGCATTTTCATATATTAAATTTTAGATTTTTGGTTACTTTTTCCACCTCCTTTTCCTCAAGTTAAGATCTCTTTGGGTTAACACATATTCCAAACTCTTGTGAACGGTGAAAATATCAACATAAAATCCATACAAATAATGTCTCCAAATCTTCAAGCGAACACCACAGCCGCTAACTTAAGATCATGAGTCGAGTGTTAGGTAATTATGCTCATCCCCCTTCAATTACTTTGATGCATAAGCTGTCACCTTACCATGTCACATAAGCACACAAACCAACCCAGTCCGAGAGGCATCACAATATACTGCAAACCTATCCAAGCCATCGAGTAGAGTTAAAACAAGAGTCGACATACGTTGATCTCCCAAAGTCAGAAAACTCTTCTCACATTCATCCAGCCATACAAACTTGGCCTTCTTTTGAGTCAAATTGGTCAATGGAGATGCAATAGATGAGAAACCTTCAATAAACCTTTTATAATAACTAGCCAACCCAAGAAAATGTTGAATATTTGAAGCAGTCAATGGTTTAGGTCAATTCTTCACAGCCTCAGTCTTTTTTGGATCAACCTTAATACCATCACTGGATGACACATGACCAAGAAAAGCTACCTCACCCAAAAAAAACTCACATTTACTGAATTTAGCATACAATTGCTTCTCCCTTAAAGTCTGTAGAACCAACCTCAAATTATGCATATGCTCCCGCTCACTTCAGGAATAAATAAAGGATATCATTGATGAATACCACCACAAAACTACTAAGAAATGGCTTTGTAATGACCGGTTAACTTATTTTGAAAATTAGTCCTCTTGACTTCCTAAAAGATTTACCTCGTAATATTTTTGTTGGTACTTTGGACTATGTGGTAACCTAAGACTATTTAATTTATGGGTAAGTTTGGATAATTGATTTAATAGGTGGACTAAATATTAATTTACTTAACATCTTATACCACTTGTCTATGTATTTTAGAATAAGTTAGTGGATTTATCCCTTATAATAATAAATCAATCTAGAGAAATAAAAGAAGAGGAGGAGAGGATTTGATTGAAACCACCTGTGGCCGAACTCAAAACGTCATACATTCAGGTAGAAAATTTCCAAACCTCAACTCTTTGTTTAAATGCAATTTACTAGGGATAATGGTGTATTCGTTTCTCTGCATTTAAGTGTTGGAGGTCTATCAAAGACTAACCAAACCATATATAGTGTTATATAATATTAGTTACGAGTATGGATTGAAATTGAGAAAAGATGGCGGCAAACATTAGTGCACCCAGTGACATTGTAATCATGATCCAATGATGTTGTATCTATTTGGAAATATGATTTCTATAGTTAATATGTTGACAGGCGCAATTATAAGCTTACAGGCAGTTTTGAGAACTACAATTTGATCTCTTACTGTCATTAGTTTAATTACTTTTCATGTTTAATGTTGTCCTTATAATTATCACTTTATAGTTTAGGTTTTAATACATTGACATAGACAATTAAATTATCAAATTAGATTAAATATTTAGGGTAGTTTAGATATATAATAATATGGGTATTGTTAGTTTTGAAATTTTTTTGTAATAATTTATTTGATTAGATCGCGGTGCTACGGATTCTACTCGAAAGGGGAAGTCTCAAGTCCTGCAGTGAGTGCTCAATTATTAAGGCAAGTGGACTTTCATACCTTTGTAATTCTCATAGAATTTTCAAATTATCCTTTCTTCTATATGTGATTCGTTAAGTATTTTAATATTATTTAAAAAAATGAGGTGATTAAATGTAAATGTGAGTTGGTGTGGTGTTTGTGACACTTGAATTGAAAATGTGGTTAAGTGATAAGAATTCTATTTTTGAGATATATTGTTGTGGTGATTATGAGTGGATTTGTTTTTAAACTTCATCTCATGCTCATTCATTCTATGTCATACACATTTGCATTGATTCTGAATATTGATATGAGTGAGATGATAAAAGTTGGGGCCAAGGTCTTTACCATTCATGATGCGATGCCGAGGTTTTTGCCGGTGATAATATTATGTCGTGGTATTTACCAACAATGTTGTGATGTTGAGTTATTCTTCAGGGATATTATGATGTCGAGGTCATTGCCCATGATTATTGCATAAGCATTGCATCTCATCCTTGCATATTCTTGTGTCGCATGATGATACTCCTTCGATTGATTATGTTATCACTTGTGAGTTATGGCTTGTGATTTGATAATTGTGATATACTTAACAACTATCTCTATTATGTATTATGTGTTGTTGGGATGAGGTGATTGTCTGTGCAGGTCGTATTTGTGGAGGTCGGTTGGGATGAAAGGAGTTTGTGTTTCAAGCTCTTCCGGAGCCCGCAGTTGCACCATTGCTTCAGGACACCCTGTTGAGGATGATGGGTATGCTTGAGAACCTCACTCAAGGGGGTGGTGCGACAGGAAAGTAGGGAGTATTTAAGACGAGAGTGGGAGAACAGACTTCAGGGCAGCATCACGATCGAGTTCATGATAATCGGGAGGTTCAGCCCTCAGTGGTTCCTGCACCAGCTATTGGGGCACAAACCCCTACAGAGGCAGTTTTGGGAGCAGATGATAAGTTTAGTTACGAAAGGTTTTAGAAGATGAAACCACCTCAATTTCAGGGTGGTAGGAGTGAGGATGCTCATGAGTTTCTGACCTTGTGCCATGAGATGCTAGAGGTAGTGAGTTTTGTTGATCAGCATGGTGTCCATTTTGTAGCACTCCAGCTATGTGGACCAGCCAAAGAGTGGTGGAGGGCTTATAGGAGATCTCGGATAGTCAGATCCCTCTAATGGATTAGAGTGTGTTCTCCGGTGCTTTTTAGAATCGTTTCATTCCTTGGAGTGTACGATAGGAGAGTCGATTGAGGTTTGAGGACGTGAGGCAGGGTGGTATGACTGTTACTGAATATGAGACCCACTTTTGTCAGTTATCTCGACATGCCTTAGCTATAATTCCAGATGAGGTGGAGATATTCCGCAGGTTTGTGAGGGGCTCTTGAATTTCTCCATTAGATCTTATGTATTCAAGGTAGAGTTGCTGATAGGAGAGGAGTTTGGGGACCCTAAGAGGGCTCGTACTGCGAGGAAGTTTTCTGGTACTTCATGAGAAGGTAGAGGTTCGCATAGGAGTGGTGGATCTTTCAGGCATTAGGATCCTGTGCATGCATCTATGCCAGCAGCTGCTGAGGGTGGACAGATGTCTCAAGGGTCCCACAATTCCATAAGATTGAGGTCTTGCTTTGGGTATGGGGATCCAGGCCACTTGATTTGACACTGTGCCTTTCTAATTCATTCAGGACCTCATCGTACCTATTCGGCAACTCTAGTTAGAAATTCTGCTCCACCAACCAAGGGTCGGGGCAGGGTCAAACTACTAGAGGCAGCGGGACTTCAGATAGTGGTTCTTTGTTTCCACATGGGGGATATCGAGGTGTTGCTCAGACCAGGGGTGGCAGAGGAGCTCAGTTCTATTCATTTCTTGGGAGGCACGAAGCTGAGGCTTCAGATGCAATTACTACAGGTGTTGTTCCAGTCTGTCATCGGCCTGCATCTGTGTTATTTGATCCCCGATCTACCTACTCTTATATGTCTATATACTTTTCTTCTGTGTTTTATCTATTGTGTGATTGGATGCCAGTGCCTGTGCATGTTTCCACACCAGTAGGTGAGCCTTTAGTGGTGGATCGAGTGTATCGATCTTGTCTTATTTCTCTAGATGGATATGATACTTGGGTAGATATGATTATTCTTGAGATGGTAGACTTTGATGTTATCTTAGGTATGGATTGACTTTCTCCTTATCATGCTATTCTTGATTGTTATGCAAAAATTGTGACCTTAGCCATGCCTGGTGTACCAAAGATTGAGTGGAAGGGTGATGGTGGTTCTTATCCTAGCAAAGTTATTTCTTACATCCATTCTTAGAGATTGATTGATAAGGGATGTTTGTGTTACTTAACTTTTATTCGTGATTCGAGTATTGAACCACCTTCTATGGTGTCTATTCCTGTGATTCGGGAGTTTAACGATGTGTTTCCTACTGACTTCCAGGTGTTCCTCTTGATAGGGATATTGACTTTCCTATTGATCTAGAGCCAGGAACTGAGCCCATATCCATCCCTCCATATATAATGGATCCAATTGAGTTTAAAGAATTGAAGGAGCAACTCCAAGACTTGTTGAGCAAGGGATTTATTCGTCCTAGCGTGTCACCTTGGGGTTCCCCCGTCTAATTTGTTAAAAATAAAGATGGGTCTATGAGAATGTGTATTGATTACAGGAAATTGAACAAGGTGACTTTCTAGAACAAGTGCCCTCTTCCCCGTATTGATGACTTATTTGATCAGCTTCACGGAGCGGCCTTGTTTTCAAAGATTTACCTGAGGTTTGGTTATCACTAGCTGAGGTTTAGAGCATCAGATATTCATAGGACAACTTTTCGAACCTGCTATGGCCACTATGAATTTTTGGTGATGTCATTTGTGTTTGTTAACGCCCCCACTAACGCCTTCACAACGTTAATGTAAGTTCTGGCTTGATTCGGTGGTATTCTTAGTGCATGTGGTGTATAAGGAAGGGATTAGAGTAGATCCGGCTAAGGTTGAGGCAGTTAGAGGCTGGATACGACCTACTTCAGCTATCGAGATGTGTAGTTTTGTGGGGTTAGCTGGGTATTATCGATGGTTTATTTAGGGTTTTTCTTCCATTGCAGCCCCATTGACTAGATCAACTCAAAAGAATGTAAACTTTCATTGGTCCGATGAGTGTGGACTTTACGGTGTATTGTGATGCTTCAGGGGTTGGATTTGGTGGTGTGTTGATGCAAAAGGGGAAAGTGATTGCCTATGTTTCTAGACAGTTGAAGGTTTATGAGAAGAACTACCCTACCCACGACATATAGTTAGTGGTTGTGGTTTTTGTGCTTAAGTTGTGGCATCATTACTTATATGGTGTACATTGTGAGGTCTTCACTGATCATAGGAGCCTTCAGTATATTTTCAGTCAAAAGGATCTGAACTTGAGGCAGCGTATGTAGATTGAGTTGCTAAAAGACTATAATTTAACTGTCTTATATTATCCGGGGGAAGGCTAATGTGGTGGCTGATGCCTTGAGTAGAAAGACTTCTAGCATGGGGAATCTAGCCTCTATTCAAGTTGAGGAGCGACCTTTATGCCAAGGATGTTCAGCATCTAGCTAATTGCCTAGTCAGGTTGCAGCTTTCTGATGAGGGTGGTGTACTTGCTTTCATTGAGGCTCGTTCTTCCTTGATGGGCCAGATTCGAGAGCGCCAGTTTGAGGATGAAAAGTTATATCTCATCAAAGACAATATGGCTAGAGGAGCGGCTACGGAAGGATGCTCTTTATGCTCGTTGTTTTATTCATCCAGGAGCGGCGAAGATTTATCTTGACCTGAGTCAGCATTACTGGTGGTGTTGCATGAAAAAGGACATCTCAGATTTAGTTTCCAAGTGTTATACTTGTCAACAGGTTAAGTGTGAGCACCAACGTCCTAGATGCAAGTTTCAGAGGATACCCATTCCCACATGGAAGTGGGAGCGTATCACCATGGAGTTTTTGGTGGGTTTGCCCTTTACAATGGGTGGTTATGACTCTATCTGGGTAGTTGAGGATTGATTGACTAAGTCTGCCCATTTCATTCTTGTCTAGGTTAAGTATACAACAGAGAAGTTGGCCGAGCTTTTCATTAGTCAGATAGTCCGACTGCATGGTGTGCCTATTTCTATCATTTCTGACTGTGGTTCACTCTCCACTTCCCATTTTTGGAGGGCCTTAAAGCATGGTCTAAGTACTCGGTTAGATATGAGTTCAGCCTTTTATCCTCAGACAGATGGACAGTGTGAGAGGACGATTCAGGTGTTGGATGATATGCGTCCAGCGTTTGTGATCGATTTTGGTTCACGTTGGGACCAACACTTGCCCTTAGCAGAGTTTGCCTATAATAATAGTTATCACTCCAAAATTCAGATGGCTCCATTCGAAGCTTTTTATGGTAGAAATTGTAGATCTCTGATTGGTTGGTTTGATTCCGCTGAGATGGACTCATTAGATGAAGATTTTCTTAGGGATGATATGGAACAGGACTATATGATTCAGGGTAGGTTGTTGACCGCTCAGAGTTGACAGAAGAGTTATTCAAATAAGAGGATTCGAGCCCTAGAGTTTATGGTAGGCGATCATGTTTGGCTTACAGTGTCACCTATGAAGGGTGTTATGCAGTTCAGTAAGAAGGGAAAGCTTAGCCCCCGATCCATTGGCCCATTTAAGAATATTGAGAGAGTTCGAGTGGTGGCCTATAGACTAGCCTTGCCACCCAGCTTATCATCCATACATCATGTGTTTCATATCTCCATGCTTCCGAAATATGTGCCGGATGAGTCTCACATACTTTTATTTGATTCTGTAGTGTTGAGTCCAGACTTGTCATTTGAGGAGGAGGAATCCAGACTTCCCCAGAAGTGAAGGGAAAATCAGGTTGCTGAAAAGAGGTATAACGAATGAATTTTTTTCGTCGTTAAAGCTTTTTAACAAAAGAATTTAATTCGGTCGTTAACATTTAACGGTGGAGCATTTAATGATCGCTGACGACGAGATTTTTACCGGTCGTTATTAACTAATAATGACGGGATTTAAACTTTTAGCGACTAAATTTCACCTCGTTAAAGACCTATTTTCTTGTAGTACCAACCCCAAAGTAAGTATAAAAGTATAATTTCTTTTGCTAATGATTGTAATATATTCACGGACATTACTTATTTTCTTGTAGGTAAAGAAAAAAGCTCAGGAACTAGTAAAAAACAAGATACATACCACTTTACCATTTTATACTTATTGGTATACAACAGATGAACAAAGTAACTTTCTAGCACACTGTTTAAATGATATAGTTTGATTTTCCATATCAGCACCGATCAACTCTTTGGCTCTCTGAGCTTGTATCATCCAATCAGTTCTACTCAACACAAAAACCATAGGACATGCACAAACAGCTTGAGTAACCAACAAACCCAAATAAAAGCCCAACAAGTCAATCTCCATCACTAAGCCCAAAATAATTACGAGGTGCAATCCAACTTTGTAGAAAGAGCAAAGCTTATGTAAAAACCCAGAGCTGGCCTTGCACTGCCCCTGAAAGCACCACAACCAGTGGTTTGTGGCCAGTCGCCCAATTCACACAACCCCACCACCGACATTTTTATTGTTGCCAACCACGAAATTGACTTGTCTTTTGTAAAAGCCTTGCCCCAAGTTCTTCTTTATGTTGTCATAAATAGCATTCCTAGAAAGCTTGTAAGTATAGCACACACAATTGCTACATGACATGAAGTCTTTGTTTTATTAGGCCTATTTGCTCCCAACTCATTCCCAGCTCTTACAGAAATGGATGGATTTGATGCTGATAGAAATATATAAGCAAGTGAAGTTGCTTGTATGAGAACTCGCATAGTAGACACTGCCTCTGCAGCATTAGAAAGAATCCCTAATAACAATATCATCAATTCATACCACCATTACTCTAAGCATACAACTAGGGAAAGCAAGAACCAGAATTGGTATCCACCCATGAAAGCATGCACCTGACGTACCTTGCCAAGATTTTCTATGAACCCAAGAAAAATTAATATAAAAAAAGTACAAGTAGATTGAAATCAGCTATCACCACAACCATAGCAGCCTCTTTAATCCCAAGGCCAAGTTGATAACTAAGGAAATAGTTGACAGGGTCATACAAAACAACTGAAAAAGCAGCACTAAAAGTAACAGGGGAAGTAACATTATGAGTTCTCAAGTAGATTTTGAGAGGATTGAAAATGGATTGAAAGAAAAGATTAGGGAGACATAAAGACATAAATTGAAGCAATTGATGAAATGATTGGATTTTGGCCATAGAAAAGGAGTACAGGTTTAGTCTTTAGCCACAAGAGAGAAATGGTGATGGATGGAAATTTGTAACACCCCACATCATACATGTACCAGTCCAACACAAATGAAACATGATATGGCAAGGTCAAATCCGCACATATTTTTAAAAGTGCGTGACTTTTAGATTAAAGGGCTATATGTACGTCTAATACTTAAGATGACCGAGCGTATATAATTTTTAAGTCGAGTTAAGGAGAGTGTGACCTTAAATGAAGTAAAATAATTGAGGTGCTTGAGGGACTTAGCAAGCTAGTAGGTGAGTCACCTACGTGCTTAACAAGCTCGGTAAACGGAGACAAGGCCCAACGCCGAATTTGTTCAAGTCCGATAAAGAATAAACCCCGAGTTAAAGGTGCCATTTGGACCTATGGTTTAGCATCATTAAAGGACAACATTTGCAGCCTAATATGGATAAGAAAAAGGGCCAAATTACAATTACAATCCAATTCAAAATTTAAGCCCAAACTAAGTGGGCTTGGGGAGTAAATGTTTGCAACAAAGCCCATCCCATTTGAAGCCCAATAAGGCCCAAATGAAAGGGCCAAGCTGCTGCCCCATAACCTTACTAAAATAAGGCTAAAAGCCCATAAGAAAGTCCGCCAAAAGTGGCCTATAAAAGGGAGCAACCAGCAGCAACTTTCAGCCATTTTCTTAAGCCTAATTTTCAGATTTCTCTTAAGTTTCCTTTTTGCTCTCTCTCCAATTTCTAAAGCAGCCAAGACTTACTTCTAGGGTTCTTGAGGAGGACCTAATACTTGAGAGTTAAGGTAAGTAAAAATACTCATGGTTTGGTGTAATTTTTCCATGAAAAACATGAAGAGTATGTTGGTTGTATTGTGCAGGAATTTTGGGACAGCATGTGTTCCAATTTTGTGGTTCACTTTTCTTGTTAAATATGAGACTTTTATCTTGTTGGTTGGCTGATTTATGAAGTAATATGTATGTTTTTGAGAAGTCTTGGGTCCATAATGATGTAAGAAGGCTGCTGGACCACTTGTACCTTCCGCAAAAACAAGTTCTTAAATGATGTCTTAATTCCGGTCATTAGTAAGAATTTGTGGACTGTTTTTGGGAATTGTTGTCTCACGTTTTTCATATACTTAGGGACTGTTTTTGGACTGGTTTAGGACTGTAATTATGTGTAAAAATGTTGAGGATAGTTCGGTTAAGGTTGGAACGCATTTGGAATGGTTAACGTCGAAATGTAGCGGAAGGACGCAATATTGCGTTGTCTACTTACGTGTAGTGTAAAGTTGTTGTATGCTGTATTGTATGAGTTGTTATAATGCTGTTATGGGACTAAACATAGCTGGATATGACATGTATATGGGAATGTATGTTAGAAAATACGATTAGGAGTGGAAATGTTGAAAGAATACTCCTTGGTTGCTAATTCCGAGCTTGCTGCCCGGATGTTGTTTTTGGGTGAAATTGGATTATTAAGACGTGTTTATTAGCTACTAACACTAGTTTTATCACCTAATATGTTGTAGATAAGTGTTTGGAGGAAAAGGATACTACCCCGAGGTAATAACGACATAGTACAGCGAGGTATGTAAGGCAACTTGATTTCCTATTACTTGGCATGAAATCTATAGTCTTCCTTAGCACATAAAGGCACGTACAAACTCCGACATGGCTGCTAACCGTGTTCCCACTCTTTAACATGTCCATATGTCTCCATACATAGTCATTGTCAACCTGCATATGTACTTGAATACCGAATATGCATGAATTCCTTCTTACCAAATAAAGTCTATGTGTTGTTCAATCTTTGATACGATTCATTAGTTGTGTATCCCTCTTTCATTGTGGCATTATCTTGTATGGTTGTTTATATGTCACATGTCTATATTCCCACAGTTCTAAAGGTTATGACCACCAAAAGAACCATCTCAAAGTAAATAAAAGATAACTTACAGTTGCTTATAAATGAGTGGTAGCCCGAGGGGTGGAAGAATCACCTAGCCAGGGACGATCTCATTTGGGTGGTAGCCCGAGGGGTGAAGGAAGCACCTAGCCAGGGTCGATCCCATTACAGATTTACCACTGATCAGCTGGTCATTTACATGATATTGTGCACAGATTATACAGTAAAGATACAGTAATTAAAAAAAATACATAAAGTACATGATTCCACAGTATGACTAAAGGTGGTCTTATCATACTTATACACCAGCATGTGATTTCATTTGAGTTCATATTGCATATACAGTATTTCCTGCCTTACATATTCAGTACATTATCTCGTACTGATGTCCCTTACGGGGGACCTGCATTTCATGCTGCAGGTACAGGAGCTACTAGATCTTTCCAGTAAGAGTACAGGACTTCCAACTGTTATACAAAGCTCCAGGTTGCTTCGGGGCTTATGTGTTTAGAACTTGCATTTTGTATTGTATAGTTGGCCATGAGGCGGGGCCTGTCCCGACCCATATGGATATTGCTCCTTATTTAGAGGCTTTGTAGACTATGTAAATTAAAGTGTGGTCAAATAGCGTATTATAGACATCGTGGCTCCAACGGCCTAGTCGTATGCATTTACTTTTGGTTTGTTAGTATAGTTTACTTTCATTTGACAGCCTATTGAGTATGGGAATCTCTTAAATGTTCATAGCAGGTGTATAGTTATATGTTGGTTCTCCCGAGCCTTGTCGGCAACGGGTGCCAGTCCGCCCTAATGGGGCTTAGGGCGTGACAGAAGTGGTATCAGAGCGGGTCGTCCTAGGGAGTCTACAAAGCCGTGTCTATGTAGAGTCTTGTTTATGGATGTGTTGTGCACCACATTTATAAGCAGGAGGCTACGTGGCATTTAGGAGTTGTCACTTTCTTTTCATTCTTTAGATTGTGCCATAGAGCCAAGTGTTGTAGGTTGATTATTTCTGACCTCTAAATTATTTTGTACAGTAAGCATGCCTGAAACAAGGAAAAGCAAAGGCAAGGGGAAGGAGGTGGAAGTGGTAATTGGTATGCCCAGTCGGGTGAGACGACGAGAGGAGGCCCAAGATGAGTCTCTGTCCCAAACATCTCCAACTCCTCCAGCTCCTGATGAACCAGGTCGTAGTGAAACTCCCTCAGAACCACCTGCCGATGCTGCTGTGCAGGATCTGAGGAATGCGGTCCAATTATTGACACGCATAGTTGCTAGCCAAAGCCAAAGACAAGAAGGCCAAGTTGTAGGTGCAGATGGTGCGAATAGGGCAGCTAGCACGAGGATACGTGACTTCCTTAATTTGGACCCTCCAGTTTTCACCGGGTCAGATTCTAATGAGGATCCGCAAGACTTCATCGACCAGATCCAGCGCACTTTAGATGTTATGCATGTGAGTGGTACAGAAGCTGTAGAATTGGCAGCATATAGATTGAAAGGTGTGGCTATATTGTGGTATGAAGCTTGGAAGCAATCCAAGGGTACAGATGCACCTCCAACTACCTGGAAGGAGTTCAAAGAGGCCTTTCTTGACCACTACTTGCCATATGAGATCCGAGAGGCCCGTGCAGATCAATTTCTAAATCTCCACCAAGGGGGTATGAGCGTGAGGGAATATAGCCTCCAGTTTAACTCCTTGGCCAGGTATGCTCCTAATGTGGTTGCTACTATGGCAGATAGAGTTCATCGGTATGTGGACAGGTTGGATACATATCTGGTAAGAGACTGTACTATTGCTTCACTGAATAAAGACATGGATATAGCAAGGATGCAAGCATTTGCGCAGAAACTAGAGGACCAGAGGCAAAGGAAAAGGACACAAGACATAGAAAGGGGCCAGTCCAAGAGGGCCAGATCTACAGGGCAGTTTGTACCGTCCCAGGGTGATGTTAGGCCCCGATTTCCTAGCAAACCACCTAGACCATCATCCTCCTATTCTGCAGTCAGTGCCCCACCGCAACTTCAAGGGCCTAGAGGTAGCCAGTCTAATCAAAGAAGTGAAGGACAAGGTGCACGGACTACAGGATATTCCGCCTGCCAGTAGATTCCTCCTAGGCAGCTTTGTAAACAATGTGGGAGAGGTCATTCAGGTATATGTCGTGTAGGGACAGATGTCTGTTATTGGTGTGGTGTACCAGGGCATATGATAAGAGATTGCCCAAGAAGGCGTATGGGTGATATGGCACAACCTGCTGGGTCAGCTGTTGCATCATCATCGTCAGTTCCTCCCTTTAGTGGGAGTCAGCAAATGCCTACAGGCCGTGGTAGAGGTGGTAGAGGAGCAGCTAGCCCCAGCGGAGCCCAGAATCGCACTTATGCTCTGGGAAGTCGGCAAAATTTAGAAGCTTCACCCGATGTGGTCACAGGTACATTGTCCATCTTTTCACGTAATGTGTATGCATTAATTGACCCTGGTTCTACATTATCATATATTACACCACTAGTGGCTGGGAAGCTAAAAAGAACACCTAAATTATTGAATAAGCCATTCGAAGTATCTACGCCTACCGGTGAATCTATTATAGCTAGAAGGGTCTATTGTGACTGTGTTGTAACTGTTTGTGACCGTGATACGTGGGCGGACCTTGTTGAGTTAGATATGGTGGAATTCGATGTTATAATGGGCATGGATTGGTTAGCCTCTTGTTATGCTACTGTGGATTGCCGAACTAAGAGAGTGTATTTCCACTTTCCAAATGAGGCAGTCCTTGAATGGGAAGGTAATGTTGGGGCACCAAAGGGGAAGTTTATTTCCTATTTTAAGGCAAGGAAGATGATGTCAAAGGGGTATATTTGTCATCTAGTTAGAGTAAGGGATATGGAGGCTGAGTCACCAACTCTTCAATCTGTTCCAGTAGTGAATGAATTTGCTGATGTGTTTGCCGAAGAGCTTCCAAGTTTGCCTCCAGAACGAGAGATAGATTTTGGCATTGATTTACTCCCAGGCACTCAACCTATTTCTATCCCTCCATATAGAATGGCCCCGGCAGAGTTACGTGAGTTAAAGGAGCAATTAAAAGATTTGTTAGAAAAGGGCTTTATAAGACCTAGTGTGTCCCCTTGGGGTGCACCAGTATTATTTGTACGTAAAAAGGATGGCACCTTGAGAATGTTCATTGATTACCGGCAACTGAATAGGGTGACAATTAAAAACAAATACCCCCTCCCCAGGATTGATGATTTATTTGATCAGTTACAGGGTACCAAATGTTTTTCAAAGATTGATCTGAGGTCAGGTTATCACCAAGTGAGAGTAAGGAAAAAAGATATACCCAAGACAGCCTTTAGGACACGTTATGGCCACTTTGAATTTCTTGTTATGTCATTTGGGCTGACAAATGCACCAGCAGTTTTCATGGACTTAATGAACAGGGTATTCAAGCCGTTCTTAGATGTCTTTGTGATAGTATTTATAGATGGCATTCTGGTGTATTCAAGATCAAAAGAGAACCATGCAAATCACTTACGGCAGGTATTGCAAGTTCTTCGTGATCGGCAACTGTATGCCAAGTTTTCCAAATGTGAATTTTGGTTGAAGTCAGTAGCATTCTTGGGTCATATTGTATCTGATGAAGGAATAATGGTTGATTCACAAAAGATCGAGGCCGTGAGAGATTGGCCAAGGCCAACAACACCCACAGAAGTTCGAAGCTTCTTAGGGTTGGCAGGTTATTACAGAAAGATTTGTTGAAGGGTTTTCTTCTATTTCTGCACCTCTAACAAAGTTGACACATAAGGCGACCAAATTTCAATGGAATGATGCATGTGAAAGGAGCTTTCAAGAGTTGAAACGCAGGCTAACTTCTGCACCTGTATTAGTGCTTCCAGAAGGCACAGAGGGGTATGCGGTGTATTGTGATGCTTCGGGGGTTGGCTTAGGGTGTGTATTGACACAACATGGTAGGGTAATTGCTTATGCCTCAAGACAACTGCGGCCACATGAGAAAAACTACCCGACACATGACCTTGAACTAGCAGCTGTTGTGTTTGCCTTGAAAATATGGTGCCATTATTTGTATGGGGTTCATGTTGACATATATACTGATCATAAGAGCTTACAGTACATATTTAAACAGAAAGACCTAAATTTAAGGCAGCGGAGGTGGCTGGAGCTAATAAAGGATTACGATGTTGATATACTATACCATCCAGGGAAAGCAAATGTGGTAGCCGATGCTTTGAGCCGCAAGGCAATTGTGAATATTGATGATCAGACCGTGGTAAGGCAAGGAGTCGCTAAGGATCTACGTCAACTAGCCAATTTGGGAGTGCGCCTCATTGAAACTCCAAAGGAAGGGGTTGTTGTGCATAATGCTGCGGAGTCTTCATTGATAACAGAGGTAAGGGAAAAATAGTTCAAAGATCCTATTCTACGGCGACTTAAGGAGAAGGTAAGTCAAGGCATAATGAAGGGCTTTGAACTTACCCAAAATGGAGAACTTTACTGTCAAAACAGATTGTGCGTTCCTAATATAAATGGACTAAGAAGGAGAATAATGGAAGAAGCCCATCATTCAAGATATACTATTCATCCAGGATCAACTAAGATGTATCATGACCTGAAGGAAATGTTTTGGTGGGAAGGCATGAAGAAGGACCTTGCAGAATTTGTGGCTCAATGTCCAAATTGCCAACAAGTTAAGGTAGAGCACCAAAAGCCGGGAGGTTATATGCAATGTATAGAACTTCCAACATGGAAGTGGGATATGATTAATATGGATTTTGTTACTGGGTTGCCTCGCTCATTTCAGAAGTTTGACTCCATATGGGTAATAGTTGATAGACTTACAAAGTCAGCACACTTCTTGCCAGTTAGGAGTGATTATACGGCTGAAGAGTATGCAAAGCTATATCTCAAAGAAATAGTTAGGCTACATGGGGTTCCAATATCCATTATATCTGATCGGGGAGCTCAGTTCACCGCAAAGTTTTGGAAATCCTTCCAGAGGAGCTTAGGGACACAAGTGAATTTAAGTACAGCTTTCCACCCGCAGACAGATGGTCAAGCAGAACGCACCATTCAAACACTTGAAGATATGTTGCGGGCGTGTGCATTAGACTTCAAAGGTAGTTGGGTGGACCATTTGCCACTTATTGAATTTGCCTATAATAATAGCTATCATTCAAGCATCAAGATGGCACCGTATGAAGCTTTGTATGGAAGGAAATGTAGATCACCCATAGGATGGTTTGAAGTGGGTGAAACCACCTTGCTTGGTCCAGATCTAGTCCAACAAGCCATGGAAAAAGTCAAGGTAATACGACAACGGCTAGAAACAGCCCAAAGCCGTCACAAATCATATGCAGATGCTAGAAGAAGAGGACTGGAGTTCATATATCCATGCTTCCGAAATATGTGCCGGATGAGTCTCACATACTTTTATTTGATTCTGTGGTGTTGAGTCCAGACTTGTCATTTGAGGAGGAGGAGTCCAGACTTCCCCAGAAGTGAAGGGAAAATCAGGTTGCTGAAAAGAGGTATAACGAATGAATTTTTTTCGTCGTTAAAGCTTTTTAACAATAGAATTTAATTCGGTCGTTAACATTTAACGGTGGAGCATTTAATGATCGCTGACGACGAGATTTTTACCGGTCGTTATTAACTAATAATGACGGGATTTAAACTTTTAGCGACTAAATTTCACCTCGTTAAAGACCTATTTTCTTGTAGTACCAACCCCAAAGTAAGTATAAAAGTATAATTTCTTTTGCTAATGATTGTAATATATTCACGGACATTACTTATTTTCTTGTAGGTAAAGAAAAAAGCTCAGGAACTAGTAAAAAACAAGATACATACCACTTTACCATTTTATACTTATTGGTATACAACAGATGAACAAAGTAACTTTCTAGCACACTGTTTAAATGATATAGTTTGATTTTCCATATCAGCACCGATCAACTCTTTGGCTCTCTGAGCTTGTATCATCCAATCAGTTCTACTCAACACAAAAACCATAGGACATGCACAAACAGCTTGAGTAACCAACAAACCCAAATAAAAGCCCAACAAGTCAATCTCCATCACTAAGCCCAAAATAATTACGAGGTGCAATCCAACTTTGTAGAAAGAGCAAAGCTTATGTAAAAACCCAGAGCTGGCCTTGCACTGCCCCTGAAAGCACCACAACCAGTGGTTTGTGGCCAGTCGCCCAATTCACACAACCCCACCACCGACATTTTTATTGTTGCCAACCACAAAATTGACTTGTCTTTTGTAAAAGCCTTGCCCCAAGTTCTTCTTTATGTTGTCATAAATAGCATTCCTAGAAAGCTTGTAAGTATAGCACACACAATTGCTACATGACATGAAGTCTTTGTTTTATTAGGCCTATTTGCTCCCAACTCATTCCCAGCTCTTACAGAAATGGATGGATTTGATGCTGATAGAAATATATAAGCAAGTGAAGTTGCTTGTATGAGAACTCGCATAGTAGACACTGCCTCTGCAGCATTAGAAAGAATCCCTAATAACAATATCATCAATTCATACCACCATTACTCTAAGCATACAACTAGGGAAAGCAAGAACCAGAATTGGTATCCACCCATGAAAGCATGCACCTGACGTACCTTGCCAAGATTTTCTATGAACCCAAGAAAAATTAATATAAAAAAAGTACAAGTAGATTGAAATCAGCTATCACCACAACCATAGCAGCCTCTTTAATCCCAAGGCCAAGTTGATAACTAAGGAAATAGTTGACAGGGTCATACAAAACAACTGAAAAAGCAGCACTAAAAGTAACAGGGGAAGTAACATTATGAGTTCTCAAGTAGATTTTGAGAGGATTGAAAATGGATTGAAAGAAAAGATTAGGGAGACATAAAGACATAAATTGAAGCAATTGATGAAATGATTGGATTTTGGCCATAGAAAAGGAGTACAGGTTTAGTCTTTAGCCATAAGAGAGAAATGGTGATGGATGGAAATTTGTAACACCCCACATCATACATGTACCAGTCCAACACAAATGAAACATGATATGGCAAGGTCAAATCCGCACATATTTTTAAAAGTGCGTGACTTTTAGATTAAAGGGCTATATGTACGTCTAATACTTAAGATGACCGAGCGTATATAATTTTTAAGTCGAGTTAAGGAGAGTGTGACCTTAAATGAAGTAAAATAATTGAGGTGCTTGAGGGACTTAGCAAGCTAGTAGGTGAGTCACCTACGTGCTTAACAAGCTCGGTAAACAGAGACAAGGCCCAACGCCGAATTTGTTCAAGTCCGATAAAGAATAAACCCCGAGTTAAAGGTGCCATTTGGACCTATGGTTTAGCATCATTAAAGGACAACATTTGCAGCCTAATATGGATAAGAAAAAGGGCCAAATTACAATTACAATCCAATTCAAAATTTAAGCCCAAACTAAGTGGGCTTGGGGAGTAAATGTTTGCAACAAAGCCCATCCCATTTGAAGCCCAATAAGGCCCAAATGAAAGGGCCAAGCTGCTGCCCCATAACCTTACTAAAATAAGGCTAAAAGCCCATAAGAAAGTCCGCCAAAAGTGGCCTATAAAAGGGAGCAACCAGCAGCAACTTTCAGCCATTTTCCTAAGCCTAATTTTCAGATTTCTCTTAAGTTTCCTTTTTGCTCTCTCTCCAATTTCTAAAGCAGCCAAGACTTACTTCTAGGGTTCTTGAGGAGGATCTAATACTTGAGAGTTAAGGTAAGTAAAAATACCCATGGTTTGGTGTAATTTTTCCATGAAAAACATGAAGAGTATGTTGGTTGTATTGTGCAGGAATTTTGGGACAGCATGTGTTCCAATTTTGTGGTTCACTTTTCTTGTTAAATATGAGACTTTTATCTTGTTGGTTGGCTGATTTATGAAGTAATATGTATGTTTTTGAGAAGTCTTGGGTCCATAATGATGTAAGAAGGCTGCTGGACCACTTGTACCTTCCGCAAAAACAAGTTCTTAAATGATGTCTTAATTCCGGTCATTAGTAAGAATTTGTGGACTGTTTTTGGGAATTGTTGTCTCACGTTTTTCATATACTTAGGGACTGTTTTTGGACTGGTTTAGGACTGTAATTATGTGTAAAAATGTTGAGGACAGTTCGGTTAAGGTTGGAACGCATTTGGAATGGTTAACGTCGAAATGTAGCGGAAGGACGCAATATTGCGTTGTCTACTTACGTGTAGTGTAAAGTTGTTGTATGCTGTATTGTATGAGTTGTTATAATGCTGTTATGGGACTAAACATAGCTGGATATGACATGTATATGGGAATGTATGTTAGAAAATACGATTAGGAGTGGAAATGTTGAAAGAATACTCCTTGGTTGCTAATTCCGAGCTTGCTGCCCGGATGTTGTTTTTGGGTGAAATTGGATTATTAAGACGTGTTTATTAGCTACTAACACTAGTTTTATCACCTAATATGTTGTAGATAAGTGTTTGGAGGAAAAGGATACTACCCCGAGGTAATAACGACATAGTACAGCGAGGTATGTAAGGCAACTTGATTTCCTATTACTTGGCATGAAATCTATAGTCTTCCTTAGCACATAAAGGCACGTACAAACTCCGACATGGCTGCTAACCGTGTTCCCACTCTTTAACATGTCCATATGTCTCCATACATAGTCATTGTCAACCTGCATATGTACTTGAATACCGAATATGCATGAATTCCTTCTTACCAAATAAAGTCTATGTGTTGTTCAATCTTTGATACGATTCATTAGTTGTGTATCCCTCTTTCATTGTGGCATTATCTTGTATGGTTGTTTATATGTCACATGTCTATATTCCCACAGTTCTAAAGGTTATGACCACCAAAAGAACCATCTCAACGTAAATAAAAGATAACTTACAGTTGCTTATAAATGAGTGGTAGCCCGAGGGGTGGAAGAATCACCTAGCCAGGTACGATCTCATTTGGGTGGTAGCCCGAGGGGTGAAGGAAGCACCTAGCCAGGGTCGATCCCATTACAGATTTACCACTGATCAGCTGGTCATTTACATGATATTGTGCACAGATTATACAGTAAAGATACAGTAATTAAAAAAAATACATAAAGTACATGATTCCACAGTATGACTAAAGGTGGTCTTATCATACTTATACACCAGCATGTGATTTCATTTGAGTTCATATTGCATATACAGTATTTCCTGCCTTACATATTCAGTACATTATCTCGTACTGACGTCCCTTACGGGGGACCTGCATTTCATGCTGCAGGTACAGGAGCTACTAGATCTTTCCAGTAAGAGTACAGGACTTCCAACTGTTATACAAAGCTCCAGGTTGCTTCGGGGCTTATGTGTTTAGAACTTGCATTTTGTATTGTATAGTTGGCCATGAGGCGGGGCCTGTCCCGACCCATATGGATATTGCTCCTTATTTAGAGGCTTTGTAGACTATGTAAATTAAAGTGTGGTCAAATAACGTATTATAGACATCGTGGCTCCAACGGCCTAGTCGTATGCATTTACTTTTGGTTTGTTAGTATAGTTTACTTTCATTTGACAGCCTATTGAGTATGGGAATCTCTTAAATGTTCATAGCAGGTGTATAGTTATATGTTGGTTCTCCCGAGCCTTGTCGGCAACGGGTGCCAGTCCGCCCTAATGGGGCTTAGGGCGTGACAAAATTATACAATCTAGATGGTATGTTAGAGGGTTTGTCCCATAAGTGGCCATTACTTAGCACCACATGCTTGAGAAAATATAGACTCCATACCCATAGCAAGGCAAAAAAGAAAAGAGTAGCTAGAGATATTAGCTATGCCAATAGTTAAAGATCCACCATCAAATGGATGACACCCATGAGCAATCTCAGATAATCCTTCGTCATCAACAAAAGACACATTCCTCAAGGAAAGATCTTTGAGGGTAGGGCAACCTCGAGCGATAGTCTTGAACCGGCATCAATTACACCATGCCGAAGGTTATTTTCCCTGAATAGATAGCTTAGCAAAACCTCCACAATTTGGGGTTTCAAAAGCAATGGCAGGAAGTCAAGGCACGTGGTAAGATATCCCTTTCCATCTACCCATTGGGCTTACAGGCAAATGAATCATCCCTATGATGCTATTAAAAAGGTAAGCCAGTGCTTGGAAACACAAACACTTCTCTCTTGTCCAACAGGAAGACGTTTGAATATTCAAAGAGTCATTCATTTGGAAGGATTTCAATGGAAGGCTTCTTTTCTACTCAAAAGAGACAGGGATCCAAGTCCTTTTCAAACAAGGAAAATATACAAAGTTATTTTTCAACATGCGAACAACAAAGAGGATTTTTTTCCGACTTCCTGGAAATCAAAAGATTAAAAACATCAGAGAAAGACCAGATTAACAAATAAAAGTTTCTTAGGAACATACATGATATACCGAAGACAAATTTTCCCTCAATAAATATATTCTTCGTGGACTATACTTATTCAATACGTACAAGTAAATTTAGTTATAAAGAAATACACAAATTTTAGCTTTGTTTGCAACCTCTATCTAAGAAATTATAAATGTTTTCTTCACAATCAATCATAGCTTGCAGTATAAAAGAGATCTAAAAATAAAAATTAAGAACCCCAGGAATTAAAAAAAATTAAGCAAAAGTCACAGGCTTTAAGCGGAAACATGCGAAAATCAAGAAGAAAAATAATCCTCCTTGCTTACAGTTGGGTATATAAGAACCATTCAAGAGAGCTTGAAACAAAGCTACATAAACATTGTTGGTAAGAGTTCAATTCAAAAATTATAATCCCCTCTCCATTTTCCCTAACCCTAACTGTAACCCCATTCGTCTTTTTGGAAGAAGGATCAACTTTGTCTTAGGTAAAAAAAGTTATTTTACCTTTTCTTTTTATTAGATTAAAAATACTTTTGTACAAAATAAAGGATAAGATGATTAATAAAAGGTGAGGATTGATATTATGCTATAATAGAAGAGGATAAAGGGTAAAATTGATCTTTTAAATAAAATTTGATCTTTTTTATTTTATAAGTACAACTTTAATCGTCAAAGATTCTAAGTACATTAAAAATATTGGACAACCTATTTTATATCTTTATCGGAATTTGAATCATAATACTTCACATATTCATCCACTTCATTAGTTGCTAATCAACTCATTATATTTTTCTTCACTATTTGTTTTCTTTTTTGAGATTGATGCTTGAGTTGATGATCTTTTAGAAATAGTCTCTCTATCTCCATGACATAGTGTTAAGGTATGCGTACTATAAAAATAAAGATGATTTTTTGGAGGTTCAAATATCTTAGATATTTAATAAGCCTTTCTAGAATTATGTAGATTAATATCATGGATATTTGTATTTAGGAAAATCGAGAAATTCTAGAGTATACAATATTTTAGGAAGATATATATAGGAAATGAATAATCAAGATTCTTTTTAGATATTTAGAAAATAATATCTAGATATTTATTGTAGATGTATGTAGAATAATATCAAAAAGCATCCTACACAATTATAAATAGGGATGATCATTAGGAATTTCTTATTAACCGAAAATTTGAATCCAATTCAAGTTGTCTTCTCTTATAACAAAACTTCCACGTGTTTAGTTCAATCTTTCGTTCTTAGTTAACGATCTGGGGCAAGCAGAAGGTCTCCGAATTATACTTTTTTCTGTTACATTTCTCTATACGTGTGTTGTACCCTCCCCAGATCCTACTTTATGGAATAACACTAGATTTTTTGTTGTTGTAGTATCAGACAGGAGGTCGATATGATTACAGAGAGATGTTATATAAATATAATTGAAAACATTATCGCGAAGAGTGATTGATGCCTCCTTGTCCAATCCTTATGTTATCACAAATTTCGCGGCAGAAAACTGAAGAGAATTATATGATAACCCTAGAGAGTGAAGGGAGGATCAATTTATAGAGGTTCAGACTTAATCTTGAACGTCTGTCAAATAACCAATCTAACATGCGAGATTTGTTTTTCATTGGACATTAATTGTAGACTTTATATTAATAGGATCACACTTAAAATAATAAAATTCTAGCATTTATTATAAAACACATAAATTTTTTCATGCAATTTCTATCGCAATATAGGCTTAGTTACTAAATCAAAATATTATAAATAACATCAATAAATAATAAATAATATTATAAAAAATAGTATTTTATTTCAGTTGCTAAGCCTATATTGAAATAAAAATCGAATACCAGGATTTATGTATTTAAATAAATGTTAACATTTTATGATTTTATGTGGACTTATTTAATGTAAAGTCTAAAGCTGTAAAATGAAAATTAAATCTCATATATTAGAATTGGTACTTGATGGACAATCAAGATTAAGTTTGTAACTCTATAAACTAGTCTTCCCTTCATTCACTAGGGTATCATATAATTCTCTATAATTTTTCACCGCCTACAATTGCGGTAATATAAAGTTAGGTAAAGAGGTAGAAAATAATCTTCAACTTAGCTTCTACTTTCTCTGCAACAATGTGTTCAGGTATATAACTATAACATCTTAGGATCTTAATGTGCATTAAGTTTATGTTTATAATAAGTTCTTAAAGTAAAATATTATTTGAAACAAGTTTAGTAATATTTTTATATAAAATCAATAAATAAAGATATATGAATAAAGTATAGGGTTACTACTATCTTGTTTCACATCAATGTCATTCTTACTAGCGTATATAAAATCCTTAATATAATTCTTTAAATTTGTCAAATAAGAAGACTTAAAAATTCATAATACTTCAGTTTAAATAAAAAACACTATCAAAAAAATTGGTATCCTACCTTATATGTATAGGTTGTAATAAGAAAATATATTATTTTCAAAAACTCTTGATTCTAATCCATGTCATAATTGATAATAAATCACACTTCACCATATAAAAATATGATTTCTCTTTTAATGTGCTGCATCAAATAATGTTGTGAAGATGGTTCAACATTGTTAAATAACTCAATTCAGTTTTCATGATGAAACAATTTTGAAAAACAAGGATATAGCTTTAAGGTTTAAAGCATTTTAATTGTTCAAAATTTTTCTAACAGAATGACTAAAATAGTTTATCCATAAGATTAAGCATTAGAAATTTCATATAACTTCAAGGATAATGATAGTACAGATCAATTCTACACACTCGCAAAATAACTCCTGCATTATGCTAAAACATACGCATCCTTCCAATATATGACTTTTCGATAGCAATTTTATATTTCAACCATTTAACTATATGGGTAACATCTCCGTCTATTATTTCATTCTCTTGAAACGAGTCTACATATATAAATTTTGCATATTGACACCCCAATCATATTTGTCTCTTTTCATGCTATTATTTAGTTATACTTCTACCTATAATAAAATTCTCTCTCTTTAAATGTTACTTCATAGTTCAAATTGTTGGTTATCACCCTCTCTGTTTTCTTCAGTTAAAAAAAAGTGTGGCTATCATCTTTTATACTGTTAGTTAACTAAATGTTAAATAATAGGAACTCCTTTTTCCCATTTGCAATAAATTTTCATCAATCTTCTGTAATGACCCTCTAGGTCATTTCTGTTGTTCCACGAATATTTTATAAAAGTTTGAGTATTTGCGTACTGACCTCGGTCTATTTTGTGTCTTACTAACACTGATTGTTTTGTGTTTGGGTGAATAATTTCACATTTATTTAGTTTTCGAGTTAAACAAGGGATTATAACCATAAAATAAATTTCAGATAAAGTCCTAGAAAAAGGTATTGGAGTAAAATTCTGACGATTTCATCAGCTCTGGAATTGCAAAATTACGCTAGGAGTATGTTCGGTGTAATTATATTGAGTTTTGTAAATTTTGCCTCCGAAATGGGTCAATAGTTGACTTTAGTCAACGTCCTTGTGTAACGTGTCACAAATGGGAATTCTAATCGCATTGTTGGATCTGGAACATCAAGTTTGGTCTAGGAGAACCTTTCGTTCGATTCTAGGGCTTTTGGGTGTGTTTTGGTCCCTTCGATAGATTCCGTATTAGGAAATGGACCCCACATTAGAATAGAATGACCTCCAATGGGAATTTTGACTACATCATTGAATCGAGAATGCTATATCCAATAAGATTTTATATATGAATTATATATTTTTACTCCAGATGAGACTAGAGCAGCGAAATTAAGTTTTAGCAGTTGCTGAAAGTCAAAGGTGGTGGATGAGGTGGCCCAGCCATGAGTTTCCATGTGGCAGGCGGTAGAAAAAATCATGTATAAATCTGGAAAATTTCTAGAAAACATATCATAAGTACAAACAACCTTCGAACAATGTTCTCTCCCCTCATTTTTTAATCTGATTTTTTGCTATTTTTATTATTTGTGTAGATATGTATATTTTGATTTGAGTCTATAATAACTCTATACAAGTGACTTTCAGGTTTTGGGTAGGTTGAGTTCACTATACTTATATGTTGCTACTATCTTTATCATTAGTGATTCAAGGCAGGTGTCGTGGGCATTCGGTTGGCTTATAGGAGGGATCTAACAAGCACCATCATGATTTGATAAGTCTGGTCGTGAAAAGGTGATATCAGAGCTTAAGGTTCGTTGATCTCATCGATTCAGAGCTACCGTATAGTAGATTCCAGTGAATAGATGCGGAGACATTTTTGACTCATCTCTACGAGTCTATGGGATGTTTTAGAAACTTCTTGTGTTATTGATTCTGGTCGTGTGATATCGCCAATGATCTGTCGACTTCTTGAAATCTGATTTGATTCACCTTTTTGCGCATGTGCTACATAAAGGGCAGACTCCGGCAGGGTTAGTGTTGCATCATCAGTCCCAGATAAGGAGCAGCCCCTAGAGGCCATTGAGCTGAGATTGGATGCCCTCGAGTTTTGGCAGCTGTATTGGAAGACTATAGACATTGAGATTGTGATAGACCTAGAGATAGGCTTCGTAATTAGTTACTTTTCTGGAGATGAATGTGTATGGAACTATGGCATATGTTGTTGAGGTTGGGACACTGTAACACCGATACCTGTATATTAGCTATTGTTTAAAGGTTATGCGGGCTGTGAATACTTCTGTTAGAGATTATACAGGTGAGTGAGGTTGTGACTGAGGTAATACTAAGCATTGATGGTCTCTGTACATTCATATTAGATTATTTGACTGCTAATCTGACTCGTTGGACATCCAAATACGAATGAGTATGCTATAATTGGTAGTATTCTAAATAATTGTTATCTATGTTATGACTATACCCTACTAGGGGCTAAATGTTAGCCAAAACCCTATGACTTATACATATGATCCTTTTGCTGCTTGACTACAAGAGTGGGTAGTCTGATATGAGAGTTACAACATAGTATTTAAAAGGTTGATTTTCATTTACACCCCTGGCTACACCTTGTGCCTCTATGGTTATGATCATGTTCTGAGGATTCTGTTGATACGCGGTTCTCTAAATTCCTTGGTGACTGGATTGTGAGAATGTTATGCCCAGGTCTTAGTTGGGTATTCTATTGTTGGATGGGATATTGTTAGGTTATTAAATAAGTTGCCGACCACTCTCCCCTGGAGACTTGTTATAATTGTTAGTTGGCTGGGATTGTGTTGTTTTGATTCCTAGCTATGTTTTTCAATGGGGATGTTGATCATATTGTCAGGTTTCCTTGGGGGTTAGATTATCTTGTTTCTAGTGTGCGGTTATCAATGTCGTACTCGATAATCGTGATTGGTTGGGTATTGGCTAGTATATTGAAGGCACGTATCGTTAGCCTATTGATGTCCTGTGATGTGTTAGTGGATTGAGTTTATGGGCTAAGGGTTTGATCTTCTGAGGATCCCCTATAGATTGGTTTACTAATTCTCGTTTGCATACAAATGGGTTATTTATATTTCTAATTAGCTGGGGTGGCTAGAATTGTTGTTTAATGTTGAGCATGTTTAAGATTGTTGGATTCACTATCTACTATAAGTGCGGGGTTGGGATCCCTATGTGGTTCGGATGGGAGTCTTCAGGTACATCCTCATTCTTACTTTCGCGAATGAAAGTTCTATTAGTGGGGGATGTTGTAATGGCCCTCCAGGTCATTTCTATGGTTCCGTGAATATTTTATCAGTTTGAGCATTTACATAGTGACCTCAGTCTATTTGTGACTTATTGACACTGGTTGTTTGGTATTGGGTGAATTGTTTGATATTTATGTAGTTTTTCAAGTTAAACGAGGGATTATACACATAAAAGGAATTTTCAGGTAAAGTCCTAGTAAATGGCCTTAGAGCGGATTTTTGACAATTCCATCAACTTTGAAATGGCCTAATTAGGCTAGGAACATGTTCGGTACAATTATATCGAGTTTTGCAAATTTAACCTTTGGTTGGGTCAATAGTTGCTTTAGTCAATGTCCTTGGAAAACATGTCACAAATGAGAATACTGAATGCACTGTTGGATCCAATACATCAGGTTTTGTCTGGGAAAGCCTTTCATTCTGTTCTCGGGGCTTCCGGGTGTGTTTTGATCCCTTTGATAGATCTTGATATTGGAAAATAGTACCCACATTGGAATAAAATGACCTCCGATGAGAATTTCAACTATACCGTTCAATCCAAACTGCCATTTTCGATCAGACTGCACATATGAATTGTATTTTTTTGACTACGAATGAGATAGGAACATCGAAATTGAGTTTGAGTGGTTGCTGAAAGTCAAAGGCGGCAGGTGACTTGGTGCAGCCATGAGCTGCCATGTGGCACGCAGTCTAAAAAGAAAAAAAAAGGGAAAATCACATATAGATCTGGAAGGTTTCCAGAAAATGTGACAAACATATGAACAACCTTCGAACACCATTTTCTCCCCCATTTTTGATCCAATTTTTGCTATTCTGGTTATGTATGTAGATATGTATATTTTAATTTAAGTCTATAGTAGCTCTGTACAGGTGACTTCCAGATCCTGGGTATGTTGTAGTCGCTATACTTATATGTTGCTAGTATCATTATCATTAGTGATTCAGGGAAGGTGACGTGGGCATTGAGTTCGCTTTCCTATAGGAGGGATCTGATAGGTGCCATCATGACCTGAGAAGTCGGGTCATCAAAATCATCATAGTGATAATATTATTTCAATTTAAGATCTACTGGGTTGGATTCATCAATCTTCATTGGAAAAATATAGTGTGAGATAGCTTGAAATCAATTATGATCTATGTTTCTTGGAATTTTTGGGATTTAATGATCTATCTTTAAGCTTCATGCGCACCAAGTTAGAAATTAAATCGACTGTATTGAATGAGTACAAATGGATTAGGCAGAAATGTTAACATTGTGTTGTACGGGGTGCAAAATTGTTGAAAGGAAGACGTGTGACCCCCACGAAATGGTTACCACATAATAAATGAAGCCGACTAAATATTCAAATCCAAAAAATCAGCTATATAATATTATATTATATATATTCACATTTTGTAAAAAATCTCAATATCTCAATGACTTTGAAATGATTATACCCAATGAGTCATATTTGCAGTGGCATCAAGAGAAGAAGCTTAAATTCACTCCATCATAATAAAAAGTCACAAATGCATGGGACAGTTCATGAACAAGACAAGGCCTGCAAAACTAGAAAAGAAGAGAACCTAAACGGTAAGGTGCTAAATTGAACAACTGCACAAACCAACCTTACAGATGATTCAAGACCCAAACATGACCAAATCATCACAAGCAAAAAATTAAAGTTGAACGTCATGGATGATTTTGAATAACTTAAAACTAAATAAGAAACATAAAAAGATTCTATTGTAGCAGGATTTTCTCATCATTGCAATGGTAAAAGCTAAAAAAACTACTGGAAGAAGGAGCCAGGACCATAGTCATCAGAAAACTCAAGTTGTTGCACTCAAAAACAACATATTGCAGCAATCATGAAAAAAATTCAGTAGGCCCATATTCACCATAGCCAACGGGTAAACTGTACAAGGTCTAAATCAGAACCTACTTAGTAAAGGATATCACAACTCTGGTGTAAAGGATATCACAACTTTGGTGTTCTCTACAAGTGCGTCAATAGTTCGAGAGCGGATTCCAGGACACTAGTATGTTCGAGCTCTGAAGGTCCTGAACTAAATTGGCCAAGAAGGGTAAGCTATTGTTCGACACTGAAATGCAACTGGACAGTGAGAGGATCCACAAATGGAGCTGTATAGCACTGGACTAATTTGTAATCCCTGAATCAATGATTCCACACTTAGAAACATCAAGTTTAGTAAGCATCCGACAAGAGTTTGAAATTCTACTAGGTTGCATCAGTAACATGTCTGCAACCATCAACAATCAAAGACTTCAGAGATCTCCCATGCAGCTCAACTATGGCTGAAACCAATATGTCTGCAACATTGACATACCCTCTTAAATTCATTGCCACCAAATTATCTACTGAGCTCTAAATAAGAGGGAAGAGCCCCTCATCAGCTCTAAACAATGGTAATTTCTTACTCTAGGACAATTGTGAATGGATAAAGAGTTTAGATGAGGGAAGTTCCTCGCGATGTCCAACAAAGACTTGTCAGTAATTATTGGGCATAAGAAAAGATCATTCTTCCCTAACAGATGACACCCATGAGGAATCTCAGTTAATCCTTCATCTTCAATAGAAGACATATTCAATAACGAAAGATCTTTGATAGTAGGGCAACCTCGAATGATAGCCTTTAGACCAGTATCAGTCACACCACACTGGAGGTTATTTCCCTGAATAGATAGCTTAGCTAAATCTCCACAATTTGCAGTTCCAACAACAACAACAGCAAGTCTGATATCTGTGGCCTTCCTACTAACAAGGCACCTAGGTAGATATACCTCACCATCTACACCATTAGGCTCAGAGGCAAATGTCTCATCCCTTGGATGTTGCTTAAAAGGGTAAGCTAGCACTTGGAAACACAAGCATAAGCACTTTTCTCGTGGCCATCGGGAAGACATTTGAATACCTCAAAGAGCCATTCATCTAGAAGGATTTCAATGGAAGGCTCCTGCTTTTACTCAAAAGCATCTGGGAACCAACTCCTCTTAAAAGAAGGAAAATATACACCCCAATTTTACCCACGTGACAACAATAGAGAGGATTGTTTTGGACTTCCTGAAAATCAGAAGATTTAAAACATCAGATAAAGACCAGAACAGAAAATAAAACATTTCTTAGGAATATACATGATATACCCAAGACAAATCTTAATTTGGAATGCCATTTCTAGTAGGGTTCCATGTTTTGTTTGTGTTCACGGGGTTCAGAACGAATCAGGAGGGCTTATTTCATGATTTTATGAAGTTGTTATTGCTGATTTTGCTCATATCGGGTGCTATTTATTTTGTTCTCCACATTCGCGCATTACCTTTCGCATTCGCGGTAGTCAAGTGGTTTGACCTCCACGTTCGCAGATGAAGGATCCACGTTCATGGAGTTGAGGTAGTCTTGACCTCCGCGTTTGCAAAGGGTCAGTCCCTCATGACATCCGCGTTTGCAAATTATTAAAAGTGTACCTGAACTGTGACTTATTTTAAGTGACAAATTTTGTTAATTTTCAACTTTTTCAAACTTCCAAGCTTCGTTTTAAAGAATATCATCAAGGTTTTTCATTGAAAATCTATAGGGTAACTATTTTCTAACCTATTTTTGTCAATTTTCATTGATAAAATGGAGTTTTTAACTTAGAAATTGGGGTTTTTAATTAAGGAATTTGGGGATTCAGACTATGATTACTAAATTGATGATTTCTCCCTCATTTTAACTTCATTTTGCAAAATGATTTTCATTGTTAAAATCCTTATTACTTGGAGCGCATTTTCTTGTATTAAATTTTAGATTTCGAGTTACTTTTTCTTACAGGAGATTTTTTATCATTTTACTTTTTCACTTAAATTGATTGATTTTAGTGTTATTAGATTCGTTATGTGATTGTAATGATATATTTGAATAGATTTTGGTAATTTGGATTATCGTGGAACGGGAAAAGTTGTGGACTTAACTAGATTGGAGACATTTTCTATGGTAAAGGGACTTCTAACCTTTTATTAAGTATGCTTGAACCTTTTATGCTCTTATGTTTATGGAATCAGACTTCTAATTGGTATTTATCTCCAAGCAAGAATACATTTTAACTTTTTATTATCGTCCGACCATTACTGAGGCTCTTGCTTCTTTTCAATACGTAACGACTGAAGCCAACTTTTGTTAGTTAATCTGATCCATTACTCTTGGACGCAAGGATTAAGAAAGAGTAATGTATCAACGGCTGGGCGTACCTTCGACTCAGGAACAATAAATGGAGATATTAAGTTAAGGTGCCGCTTTCCGGGTAGAATTTTATCTTCTTTGGCTTAGATTCTAAGATTATAGACTGAGTAATTGTTCATGTGGTAAAATCTTAACTTGTGAATTAATTGTGAACTCCTAATACATGAGATTGTGTTAATTATTTGATATTGATATCGAGATGGCACTTATAGTGAGATATGATTACTATAGAGACCTTGATGATACTGAGAATGTGATAATATTAAAATCATTATGATATTAATACTGTGATGAAATTGAGATCATGCTCATTGCATTCACTATTATTTGTGCATTGGTACTTATGATGGCTATGGCCGAGGGATGAATAAGGTAATATGTGGATTGGTGGTCGTGGTCTCTACCGATTGATGTTTAGTCGAGTTTTCTGCTAACGAGCCAAGATGATATGCCGGCTGATTATTTTGAGGCCGAGGTAATTTCCAGTCGGGTAAGCATTGGCCGAGGTCATTTCTAACAATGTTCACGGATACATGGTCCTTTTATGGCCCCCATGGTTTTTGGTCGAAGTTTACCAGTGGATGTGTATCGTAGGACAAATATGCATCATAATTATTTGACAATGCATTACATTATTTAAATCTCATGGCATCCACTCTGTCTCATATCATTCTTTCTCGATAATATTATATGTATCGTTTATGATATTGATTATCTATTGTACAATTTCACTTGAGCATCAGTTAGATATTTTGAGATATGATGTTATGTGATGGGGTATGTGTGTGTGTGTGTATTCTTTTGATTTGTATATTGTATTATGCTAGAACATTTCTGAGTGCATGTGTGTAGCTCGATTGTAAGTGGTTGGGTGTTAAGGAGTACTTGTGTTCGTGATAGCTTTACCTTAGGTTAATTTCATTTGCTGAGTACCATGTTTATTGGTGTTCACCCCTTGCTATCTTTCTGTAGATTGTGAGCCCGGTACCTCTTCCTAGATATTCTTCATTACAAAATCGATCTTCCAGATCATTTGTGAGGTAGTTTCTTATATCTTCACTAGGCCTTCGAGGATTCCATTTCATGTTTCGTTCTATTTGATAACTAGACATTGAGACTTGTATTTTATTGAGTATTCTATATTTATAAGTTTATACATGTAACACTAGTTTGAGGATGGTGTTAGCTTTTGGTTCTATGCTTATCTATCTGAATGGACTCTTTATCTTCCATTTTTATTGTTATGTTGGTTTGTCTAGGTATTGGCCTGACTCGCCTTGGTGGGTAAGAAGAGTGCCATCACACCAATTTTGGGTTGTGACAATTTGGTATCAGAGCCCTAGGTTTATAGGTCCCACATGTGTACAAGACCAGTCTAGTAGTGTCTTGAGGATCAGAGCGAAGATGTTTGATACTTATCCTTGAGAAGCTAAAAAGATTGTTAGGATGTTCTCTTTTGCTTCTTTCTAATCTATTTGTTTGTGGGTTTTTTTAAGCAATGAGTGGTTGTGTGTCCTTTGGACAGATGGCGAGGACTAGAGCTATAGCGGCTACTGCACAACGGATGGTAGCCCCTAAGACTGATATTGAGACCCTTTCTAAGGGTAGGGACCGAACCAAAGGTCGAGGTAGTGGGTGGGGCAAAGTAGCAGCATTGGTGAGAGATTATGAGCATGGTATCTCCCTCGAGCAAGTTATGGAGCCTAGGAAGTATCAGGTTCCTTATGACGATGTTGCAGCACCACTAATGCAGGATACTATTTTAAGAGTTCTAGGTGTGTTAGAGACTTTAATCAAGGCAAGTAGCCTAGCTGATACATCGAGTACTCCCCAGACACGAGTTAGGGTTCAACCACAGGTCAGCAGCAGGCCCTTAGGATCGAATATAGGTGGGATAGCCATTTCCAACACCTATTATTGAGATCCCTCCCGTTGTTATCTTTGCTAATGATGAGCAGCATAGATACAAGAGGTTTAGAAAGATGGGTCCATTTTAGTATCAGCGTGGGAAGTCCGACGATACATGCGAGTTTTAACTACTTGAGATAGACGTTTCATATTGTGGGGTTAGCAGAGACTCCTCACATGTGGTATGTTACCCTGCAACTTTGTGGACCAGCCAGGGAGTGATGGAGGACTAAGTTAGGATACCTTTTAGTGTTATCTCCTTAGATGACTTGCGAGACATTTTCCAGTTCCTTCTATGATCGATTTGTTCCTTGGAGTGTCTGTGAGCAGATTGGTCCAAGGTTCAGAATTTGAGATAGGGAACTATGATGGTTTCTAAGTATGAGATTTGTTTCTGTCAACTAACTTGGCATGTTGCAGCTATACTTCCTACCAAGGCAGAGAGAGTTTGCCAATTTGTGAGAGGGTTGGCTTATTCCATTAGACAATCAGTATTTTGGGTGTCTAGAGATGGAGCATCTTTTCAATTAGTAGTTAGTGCCACAAAGGATGTGGAGCTCATGTAGAGAGGGGAGTTTGGGGACCACAAAATAGTTCGTACATCAGGATAGTACTCAGGTGCCTCATCAGGAGTCAGAGGTATGATAAAGGAATGTGATTCGTTTTAGCACCTCCAGGTTCATGTAGTTTTGCCAACTTCAAAGGGAGGTCAAGGTCCCTATGATTCTTATAGGTCAGGTTAAAGTTCATCTAGTTCCCAACAAAGGCCTATCGACGGGGGTGGTTACAGTATCCCTCTTATTTCAGCACAACAACTATCCACCCCTAGATCCTGTTTTGGGTGTGGATCTCTTGATCATAGGATTTTACAGTGCCCCATGTAGAGTCAGTCTTGGGCCCACCATTCTTACACTATAACACCGATCGGAGATTTAGGACCATCAGCTAGAGGTTCAGCCCGCCAGACTAGGGGTTAGGATAGAGGTCAGGTCGATAGAGGTTAACGCACCAAAGGTAGAGGAAATAGGCTATACTTCCACATATTCTGGTGGTAGAGGGGAAGCTTCTACTAGTGAAGGACGGGTAGGCCATTTCTATGTTTTCCCAGGTAGACCCGAGGCTGAGACCTCTGATGCTATCATCACAGGTATTGTTTGGGTTATCCCTCGTCCTGCCTCTGTGTTATTTGATACTGGCTCCACTTATTCATACATGTATGCATATTTCTCCTTGGAGTTTGATTTCCATGTGATACTATGTTTGTGCTTGTTGAATATGTTTCGACCCCAGTAGGTGAGGCCCTTGTAGGGGATCAGGTGTATCGATCTTGTCTTGTGACTTTGGCTGCTAAGGATATGATCATACTAGACATAGTAGATTTTGATGTTATTCTTGGTATGGATTGGCTATCTCTGTATAGTGCTATTCTTGATTGTTCAGCCAAGACCGTTACCTTAGTCATGCTAGGCAAACCTAGTGGCAGGTTCGAAGGGTTTTTATCCTAGAAAGGTGATATCTTATATTCGGTCTCAAAAGTTGATTGATAAAGAGTGTTTAGCTTATTTGGCTTTTATTCGTGATACGTTGCAGAGACCTTTTATTGAGTCTATTCTAGTAGTTTGTGAGTGTTCAAATGTGTTTTCTACTGATCTTTCGGGAGTCCCTCTTTACAGGGACATTGATTTTACTATAGATCTTGAGCAAGGCATTAAGTCCTTTGTATCACTTCTTATCATATGGCTCTGGTTGAGTTGAAGTAGCTAAAAGAGAAGCTCCAAGATCTATTGAGCAAGGGCTTTATTCACCCTAGTGTTTCACCTTCGGGTTCCTCGGTCTTGTTTGTAAAGAAGAAGGATGGATCCATGAGGCTGCATATTGACTAAAGGGGTCCCCTACAAGGGTCACACGGTCCGTACAAAGGCACACAGACTGTATGCCCTTCCGTGAAGCCTCACTTAGAAAATATTTCATAGACAAAGTTCACAGACGGTGATTCCACACTTAGAAATTTTCACACCAATTCATATACAGAGGCCTAAACAGACCGTAAAGAGGTAAACAGTTCATGAGAGGTTCATGTGGTCCAAGCCTATGCCAAAATATAGTTTTCGAGGCCAATGCCACTCACACAAGCTACCTCACAGTCCATAACGTGCCACACAGACTATGTGGGGTTCATGTGGTGCGTGCCTTGGTCTTAAACTCCATACTAAGGTCTGCACTTGATATAAAAGACCAAGGGTCACCTCAAGGTCCCTCCACACGGCTCGTAAAGGTGACCATAAGGTGTCATCTTGGTTAAAAACAATTCGGAAGCAATTTCCAAGCACCACTAAGGTCATACCAAGTCCGGATCCTTACATCATCTCCCTCTTGGGAACATTCATCATCGAATGTGCTAGAATAAGGCTTGATATGATTGACTTAGAACATGAAACATCTAAACACAAGATACAATGCATATTTCATCACTTGAAAAACATAAAGTCATTAAAACGCATGTCAAACATCTTCAAATCATTCAAAATATCTTTAAAATCAATTTCGTGCACATGTATGCATGTCATGTCATGAAACGCAAGAGTGAAAGAATTAGGACTATTTGAAAGACGAGGAACCTAACGCTTTAGGCTTGAGTAGATTAGAAAAGATGGGGATATCATTTCATCATGTCCAACTCCGCCTCCTATATAGCACCCTACACATGTTGATTTCTCTAAAGCACCTTAACTGAAGTAACATTCTTGTTGCGAAGCCGCTTCACTTCCCTATCCAAGATCTCAACCGAGAGTTGCTCATAAGACAAGTTCGCTTTAACCTTAAAACCTTCCAAAGGCACAATTGTACTAGGATCACCAACCGATTTCCTCAACATAGACACATGGAAAATTGGGTTAATAGAACTCAAATTCAAAGGCAAATCCAATCTATAAGCCACATTCCCAATCCGCTCAATAATCTCATAAGGACCTATATATCAGGGACTCAACTTGCCCTTCTTACCACAACGCATTACACCTTTCATGGGTGAGAACTTCTCATACACGCAATCTCCAACATGAAACTTAAGATCCCTTTTCCTAACATCCAAATAAGACTTTTGGAGACTTTGAGCCATTTTCAACCTCTCCCAAGTAAACTTCACCTTCTCCATAGCTTCCAACATCAAATCCAGGCTAATCAAAGCTATCTCTCCCAACTAAAACCACCCCACAGGAGATCTACATTTCCTACCATGTAAAGCCTCAAATGGAGCTATCCTGATACTAGAACGAAAACTATTTTTTATTAGAAAACTCGATGAGTGGGAGATGATCATCCCAATTACCCTTGAATTCTAGCACACAAGCCCTCATCATGTCCTCCAAAGCATGAATTGTCCTTTCAGCTTGTCCATCATTTTGAGGATGAAAAGCGGCACTTAACTTCACCTTGGTGCCAAGTACTCTTTGAAATGACCTCTAAAAGTGAGGAGTAAATTAGGTGTCATGATCCAATATGATAGACCAAGGCACACATGCAACCTCACCAACTCTCATATATACAACCATGCATAATCTTTGGCACTAAAGGTCGTCTTGATCGGTAGGAAATGAGCCGATTTAGTCATCCGATCAATAATAACCCAAATTGAATAAGACTAACTTCGGGTCTGAGGCAAACAAACCACAAAATCTATGCTCACACCTTCCCAGTTCCAACTAGGAATATCAATATCTTAAACCAAACCATCAGGCCTTTGATGCTCTACCTTCACTTGTTTAGGATTAGGACATTTGGATACAAACTTGGCTATATCTTTCTTCATATCATGCCACCAATACATTTCTCTCAAATCCCAATACATTTTGGTGATCCCGCATGAATGGAATAATGAGAGTTATGGGCTTCACTCTTGATCACTCTCCTAAGATCATCATTATCCAAAACACACAACTGATATTGATATTGAAGCACAATATCTCCCTCTTGGGAGAAAACCTCTATCTTCTTTTAAGCAACTAACTTCTTCAACTCAACCAACGACGAGTCTAGATCTTGCTTATCCTTGACATCAACAACAACAGAAAATTCAGACCCATTCTGAACATGAATACCACCCTCATTAGAGTAAGCTAACCTAACACCGAACCTAGCTAAATGGTGAACATCTTTTGCAAACTCCTTCTTCCCTTTATTAATATGATCCATACTCCCCATAGAATGTCTACTAATAGCGTCGGCTACAACATTTGCCTTGCCGGGATGATATGGAACACTCATGCCGTAGTCCTTATGGAGTTCCAACCACCTCCTTTGCCTCAAGTTAAGATCTTTTTGGGTTAACCCATATTATAAACTCTTGTGATCGGTGAAAACATTAACATGAACTCCATACAAATAATGTTTCCATATCTTCAAAGCGAACACCACAGCCGCGAACTCAAGATCATGTGTTGGGTGTCGGGCAATTATGCTCATGCACCTTCAATTGCTTTGATGCATAAGCTATTACCTTACCATGACTCATAAGCACACAAACCAACCTAGTCCAAGACGCATAACAATATAATACAAACCCATCCGAGCCATCCAGTAGAGTTAAAACAGGAGTCGATGTATGCTGATCTTTCAAAGTCTAAAAACTCTTCTCACATTCATCCAACCATACAAACTTAACCTTATTTTAAGTCAACTATGTTAATGGAGATGCAATAGGTGAGAATCCTTCAATAAACCTTTTATAATAACCTGCCAACACAAGAAAATTTTGAATATCTGAAGTAGTCAGTGGTCTGGGTCAATTCTTCACAGCCTCAGTCTTCTTTGGGTCAACCTTAATACCATCACTTGATGCTACCTGACCAAGAAAAGCTACCTCACCCAACAAAACTCACATTTACTAAATTTAGCATTCAATTGCTTCTCCCTCAAAGTGTGCACAACCAACCTCAAATGATCCATATGCCCCCGCTCACTTCAGGAATAAATAAGGATACATCGATGAAGACCACCACAAAACTATTAAGAAATGGCTTTGTAATGACCCGTTAAGTTATTTTGAAAATTAGTCCTCTTGACTTCCTAAAAAATTTACCTCGTAAAATTTTATTGGGTACTTTGGACTATGCGATAACTAAGACTATTTAATTTATGGGTAAGTTTGGAAGATTGATTTAATGGGTAGACTAAATATTAATTTACTTAACATCTTATACCACTTGTCTATGTATTTTATAATAAGTTAGTGGGTTTATCCCATTTAAAAATAAATCAATCTAGAGAAATAAAAGAAGAGGAGGAGAGGGTTTGATTAAAACCGCCTGTGGCCAAACTCAAAAGATCATACATTCAGGTAGAAAATTTTCAAACCTCAACACTTTGTTTAAATGCAATTTACTAGGGATAGTGGTGTATTCGTTTCTTTCGAAATAATATTTCAATAGTTCATATGTTGCTAGGCGCTATTGTAAGCTTACGGGACATTTTGAGATCTACAATTTGATCTCTTACTGTCATTAGTTTAATTACTTTTCGCGTTTAATGTTGTCCTTATAATTATCACTTTATTGTTTAGATTTTAGTACATTGAGATTGACAATTAAATTATCAAATTAGATAAAATTTTGAGGGTAGGTTAGATGTATAATAATATGGATATTGTTAGTTTTGAAATCTTTTTGTAATAATTTATTTGATTAGATCGTGGTGCTACGTATTCTACTCGAAAGGGGAAGGCTCAAGTCCCCCAGTGATTGCTCAATTATTAAGGCAAGTGGACTTTTATAACTATATAATTCTCGTAGAATTCTCAAATTATCCTTTCTTCTATACGTGATTTATGAAGTATTTTAATATTATAAAAAAAAGAGGGGATTAAATGTAAATATGAGTTGTTGTGGTGTTTGTGACACTTGATTTGAAAATATTGTTAAGTGATGAGAATTCTATTTTTAATATATATTGTTGTGGTCAGTGGTTAAGAGTTGATTTATTTGTAGACTTTATCTCATGTTCATTCATTCTATGTCACACATATTTGCGTTGATTCTGAATATTAATATGAGTGAGATGGTAAAAGTTGGGGCCAAGGTCTTTACTGGTCGAGATGTGATGCTGAGGTCTTTACCGGCGATGATATTATGTCAAGGTCATTACCGGCAATGTTGTGATGTTGTGGTATTCTTCAGGGATATTATGATGTCGATGTCATTGTTGACAATTATTACATAAGCATTGCATCTCATCCTTGCATATTCTTGTGTGGTATGATGTTACTCCTGCGATTGATTGTGTTATCACTTAAGAGTTGTGGCTTGTAATTTGATAATTGTGATATACTGAAAAACTATCTCTATTATGTGTTATGTGTTATTGGGCTGGGTTGATTGTCTGTGCAGGTCGTAGTTGTGGAGGTCGGTTGCAATGAAAGGAGTTTATGTATTCTATTGGACTTATTCTGTTTTCTTAGTTGACTTGTTGGGTACGGCGTTGTTTTCGGTACTCACCCTTGCTTCTATGCTTGTGTAGGTTTTGAGCCCGGACAATGAGTAGTAATTTTCCTTGATCATCTGAGACTTCCTTGAAGATTTAGAGAGGTAGCTGTTGTCATCTGGCTGATTCTCTTGTTCCTATTTTTTTTTTGTTCTATTCAAGAAGAAAATTCAGACATGTAATTCTTTTGATTTTTATATTGCTAGTGGCTTGCACACGTGACAACCAATCCTTGGAAAGTATTTAAGTTTTTGAATATTTTCAGCTTTAGTTACCTATTGTCGTCAATAACATTCGCACGAAATTTCTGTTTCTCGTTGGGTTTAGGCAGACATGTTCTGGTGGGATTGAGCAAGTGCCATCATGTCCATTTTTGGGTCATGACATTTGGTATCAAAGCCCCAGGTTCATAGGTCTCATGTGTTTCGAGACATGTCTAATTAGAATCTCAAATATAAGTACGGAGATGTCTACACTTATCTTTGAGAGGCTATGAAAACTGTTAGGAAACTTCTTTTTATTTATTCTCTCTTATCATGCGTGGTTATCTTCATTAGTATTGAGTTGTTCCCATGCTCTTTTGACAGATGGCAAGGACTAGAGCTATGATTACTGGTGGTAGAGGCGAGGCAGCTCCCGCGACCATTTTTGAGGCCCCAGTTACAGGTAGGGGAAGGGGTCAAGCTAGAAGTCGTGCTCATGGAATGGCATCAGTGAGAGGACATGTGAGAGGCGACACCAGTTAGAGGACATACTAGAGGGGCATCTCCAGAGCTACAGATAGAAGTTGATGAGGATCAGGCTCTTTCGGAGCCCACAGTTGGACCATTGCTTCAGGACACCTTGTTGAGGATGGAGGGTATGCTTGAGAACTTCACTCAAAGGGGTGGTTCGACAAGCACATAGGGAGTTTCTTAGACGAGAGTGGGAGAACAGACTTCAGGGCAACATCACGACCGAGTTCATGATAATCAGGAGGTTCAACCCCCAGTGGTTCCTACACCAGCTATTGGGGCACAAACCACTCCAGAGGTAGTTTTGGCAGCAGGTGATCATCTTCGTTACGAAATATTTCAGAAGATGAAACCACCTCAATTTCAGGGTGGTAGGAGCAAGGACGCTCATGATTTTTTGACCTTGTGCCATGAGATGCTAGAGGCAGTGGGTTCGGTTGACCACTGTGGTGTCTGTTTTGTTGCACTCCAGCTACGTGGACCAGCCAAGGAGTGGTGAAGGACTTATGTGAGATCCAGGCCAGTCAGATCCCCTCTAGAGGAGAGTCGATTAAGGTTTGAGAACTTGAGGCAGGGTGGTATGACTATTATTGAGTATGAGGCTCATGAGGGGGCTGCCTTTCATTCTATTGTGAACACCGCGAAGGAAGTAGAGTTGCTGGTTTGAGAGGAGTTTTGGGACCCTAAGAGGGCTCGTACTACAGGGCAGTTTTCTGGTACTTCATCAGGAGATAGAGGATCGCATAGGTGTGGCTTATCGTTCAAGCATCAAGATCCTATGCATGCATCAATGCCAGCAGCTTAGGGTGGAAAAATGTCTCAAGGGTCCCACAATTCTATTTGTGGTGGCCATAGTAGTTCATTTGGTGGACAACAGTCTTCAACACCGATGTCTTACTTTGGGTGTTGGGATCCAGGCCATTTGATTCGACACTGTCCCTTTCAGATTCATTCGGGACCTCATCATACTTATTCGGCTGCTCCAGTTAGAGATTCGGCTCCACCGACTAGGGTCGGGGTACGGGTCAAACTACTAGATTTGGCAGGACTTCAGATAGTAGTTCTTTGGTTCCACGTATGGGACATCGAGGTGTTGCTCAGACCAGGAGTGGGAGAGGAGCTCAGTGTTATTCTTCGCCTGGGAGTCTCGAGGCTAAGGCTTTAGACATAGTTATTATAGGTATTGTTCCAGTCTGTCATCGGCCTGCATCTGTGTTATTTGATCTTGGATCTACCTACTCTTATGTGTCTACATACTTTTCATTTGGGTTTTATTTATTGTGTGATCAGGTGTCAGTGCTCGTGCATGTTTCTACACTAGTGGGTGAGACTTTAGGGGTGGATCGAGTGTATCAATCCTCTCTTGTTTCTCTAGTTTGATATGATACTTTGGTAGATATGATTATTCTTGAGCTGGTAGACTTTGATGTTATCTTGGGTATGGATTGGCTTTCTCCTTATCATGTTATTCTTGATAGATATGCAAACACTATGACCTTAGCCATGCCCGGTGTACCAAAGATTGAGTGGAAGGGTGATAGTGGTTCTTATCCTAGCAAAGTTATTTCCTACATCCATGCTCAGAAATTGATTGATAGTGGGTGTTTGTCTTACTCAACTTTCATTCAAGATACTGATATTGAACCACCTTCATGGAGTCTATTCATGTAGTTCAGGAGTTTGTCGATATGTTTCCTACTAATCTTACAGGTGTTCCTCTTGATAGGGATATTGACTTTACTATTTATCTAGAGCCAGGAACTATGCCCATCTCTGTCCCTCCTTATAAATGCCTCCAGTTGAGTTGACAGAACTCTAAGGCTTGTTGAGCAAAGGATTTATTCGTCCTAGCATGTCACCTTGGGGTGCCCCAATCTTATTTGTGAAAAAGGAAGGTTGGTATATGAGGATGTGTATTAATTATAGGCAGTTGAACAAGGTGACTATCAAGAACAAGTACCCTTTTCCTCGTATTGATGACTTCTTTGATCAGCTTCACGGAGCAGCCTTGTTTTCTAAGATTAACTTGAGGTCTGGTTATCACCCGCTAAGGATTAGGGCATCAGATATCCCTAAGACAGCTTTTCAAACCTGCTATATATGGCCACTATGATTTTTTGGTGATGTCATTTGGGTTGACTAATGCCCCGGCAACGTTCATGGAGTTAATGAATAGGGTATTTCGTCTATATTTAGATTCTTTTGTAATAGTATTCATTGATGAAATATTGGTATATTCCAAGGCTGAGGTTATAAAGTTTACCACTTGAGGATAGTACTACAGAGGTTAAGGGAGGAAAAACGGTATACAAAGTTTTCCAAGTGTGAGTTCTGGCTTGATTCGGTGGTATTCTTAAGTCATGTGGTGTCCATGGAGGGGATTAGAGTGGATATGGATAAGGTTGAGGCAGTTAGAGGTTGGATACGGCCTACTTCACCTACCGAGATTCGCAGTTTTGTGCAGTTAGCTGGGTTTTATTAATGGTTTATTCAGGGTTTTTCTTCCATTGCAGCCCCATTGACTAGATTAACTCAGAAGAATGTAACCTTTCATTTGTCCGATAAGTGTGAGGAGAGCTTCCAAAAGCTAAAGTCTGTGTTGACTTCAGCTCCCATTTTGACAATACCTAAGGAAGGTATGGACTTTATGGTGTATTGTGATGCTAAAGAGGGTGGATTAAGTGGTGTGTTGATGCAAAAGGGAAAAGTGATTGCATATGCTTCTAGACAGTTGAAGGTTCATGAGAAGAACTACCATATCCACGACTTAGGGTTAGAGGTTGTAGTTTTTGTGCTTAAGTTTTGGTGTCATTACTTATATGGTGTACATTGTGAAGTCTTTAGTGATCATAAGAGCCTTCAGTATATTTTCAGTCAAAAAGATCTGAACTTGAGGCCGTGTAGGTGGATTGAGTTGCTAAAAGACTATGATTTGACCATCTTATATAATTCGGGGAAGGATAACGTGGTGGCCGATGCCTTGAGTAGAAAGACTTCTAGCATGGGGAGTTTAGCTACCATTCGAGTTGAGGAGTGACCTTTGGCCAGGGATGTTCAACGTCTAGCTAATGGCCTAGTCAGGTTGCAGCATTCCGATGAGGGTGGTGTGCTTTCTTTCATTGAGGCTCATTCTTCCTTGATGGACCAGATTCGAGAGCGCCAGTTTGAGGGTGAAAAGTTATGTCTCATCAGAGACAAAGTGGCTAGAGGAGAGGCTAAGAAATCGATACTTGATCTTAATGGTGTTTTGAGGATTGGGGCTCGAATTTCTGTGTCGAAGGTGGGTGACTTGATTAGGTTGATTCTTGATGAGGCTCATTATGCTCATTATTCTATTCATCCATGAGCGATGAAGATGTATCATGACCTGAGTCAGCACTACTAGTGGTGTGGCATGAAAAAGGACGTCTCAGATTTAGTGTCCAAGTGTTTAACTTGTCAAAAGGTTAAGTGTGAGCACCAACGGCCTGGAGGTGAGTTTCAGAGGATGCCCATTCGCACATGGAAGTGGGAGCGTATCACCATGGATTTTGTGGTGGGGTTACCTACTACTATGCATTCAGATGGCTCTATTCAACAATTTGTATGGTAGACAGTGTAGATCTTCAATTGGTTGGTTTGATTCTGCTAACATAGACTCATTAGATGCAGATTTTCTTAGGGATGCTATGGAACAGGTACGTACGATTGAAGGTAGGTTGTAGACCGCTTAGAGATGACAGAACAGTTATATAGATAGGAGGGTTCGAGCCCTAGAGTTTATGGTAGGCGATCATGTGTTGGCTTAGAGTATCACATATGAAGGGTGTTATGCGGTTCGGTAAGAAGGGAAAGCTTAGCCCTCGATTCATTGGCCCATTTGAGATGTTGGAGCGAGTTTAAGAGGTAGCCTATAGACTAGCCTTGCCACCTAGCTTATCATCCCTATATCCTATGTTTCATGTCTCCATGCTTCAGAAATATGTGTTGGACGTGTCTTACATACTTTCATTTGATTTGGTAGTGTTGAGTCTAGACTTGTCATTTGAGGGGGAGGAGTCCAGACTTCCCCGGAAGTGCACCGGGCTTGCCCCTTTTTCATAATAACTAGAATATTAACTAGTGAAGGGAAAATTTGGTTACTGAAAAGAAGTATAATGACCGGATGTTTGTTATCGTTAAAGCTTCTTAAAGATCGAATTTAATTCGGTTGTTAACTTTTAACGGCGGAGCTTTAATGATCGCTGACGACGGGATTTTTACCAGTCGTTATTAACTAATAATGACCGGATTTATACTTTTAGCGACTAAATTTCACCTCGTTAAAGACCTATTTTCTTGTAATATCAACCCTAAAGTAAGTATATAAGTATAATTTCTTTTGCTAATGATCGTAATATAATCACGCACATTACGTATTTCCTTGTAGGTAAACAAACAAGCTCAGGAACTAGAAAAAAACCAAGATACATACCACTTTATTGTTTTACACTTATTGGTATACAACAGATGAACAAAGTAACTTTCTAGCACACTGTTTACATGATATAGATTGATTTTCCATATCAGCACCAATCAACTCGTTGGCTCTCTAAGCTTTTATCATCCAATAAGTTCTACTCAACACAAAAACCATAAGAAATGCACAAACAACTTGAGAAACTAACAAACCAAAATAAAAACCCAACAAGCCCATCTCCATCAGTAAGCCCAAATAAAAACCCAACAAGTTGTAATAGCATAAGGAAATAGGAAACAAGGTAAGTTCAATATATGTGGAATATGGCTACAGTTTGGGATAATCGTGATTGGTTGGGTATCGGATAGTATATTGAGGGCACGTATAGTTAGCCTATTGATGTCCTGTTATGTGTTAGTGGATTTAGTTTTTCGGTTAAGGGGTTGAACTTCTGAGGATCCCTTATAGATTGGTATGCTAATTCTCGTTTGCATACAAATGGGTTATTATATTTCTGATAAGCTGGGGCGGCTAGAATTGTTGTTTAATATTGAGCATGCTTAAGATTGTTGAATTCACTATCTACTATAAGTGCGGAGTTGGGATCCCTATGTGGTTTGGATAGGAGTCTTCAAATACATCCTCATTCTTACTTTCGCGAATGAAAGTTCTATTAGTGGGGGATGTTGTAATGACCCTCCAGGTAATTTCTATGGTTCCGTGAATATTGTGTCAATTTGAGCATTTACATAACGATCTCAGTCTATTTATGACTTATTGAAACTGATTGTTCGGTATTGGGTGAACTGTTTGATATTAATGCAGTTTTTCAAGTTAAACGAGGGATTATAACCATAAAAGAAATTTTCAGGTAAAGTCCTAGTTAATGGCCTTTGAGTGGATTTTGACAATTCCATCAACTTTGAAATTGCTTAATTAGTTAGGAACATGTTCGGTACAATTATATCAAGTTTTTCAAATTTAGCCTTCGGTTGGGTCAATAGTTGCTTTTGTCAACGTCCTTGGGAAATATGTCACAAATGAGAATTCTGACTGCACTGTTTGATCTAAAACATTAAGTTTGGTCTGGAAAGCCATTCATTCTATTCTCAGGGCTTCTGGGTGTGTTTTGGTCCCTTCAACAGATCCTGATATTGGGAAATAGGACCCACATTAGAATAAAATGACCTCCAGTTGGAATTTCGACTATACTATTGAATCCAAAATGCCATTTTCGATAAGACTTCACATATGAATTGTATTGTTTGACTACTAATGAGATAGGAACATCAAAATTAAGTTTGAGTGGTTGCTGAAAGTCAAAGGCAGCAGGTGACGTGGCCCAGCCATGAGCCATCACGTGGCAGGCGCTCTAAAAAGAAAAAAAAAATGGGGAAAATAATGTATAGATCAGGAAGGTTTCCTGAAAATTTAACAAACATACGAAGAACCTTCGAACACCATTTTCTCCCCCATTTTTTTATCCAATTTTGGCTATTTTGGTTATGTATGTAGATATGCATAGTTTAATTTATGTCTATAATAGCTCTGTACAAGTGACTTCCAGTTCCTAGGTAGGTTGTAGTGGCTATACTTATATGTTCCTAGTATCTTTATCATTAGTGCTTCGGGGCAGCTGACATGGGCATTGAATTGGTTTCCTATAGGAGGGATCTAACAGGTGCCACCAAGACCTGAGAAGTCGGGTCATCAAAATCATCAAAGCCATAATATTATTTCAATTGAAGATCTACGTGGTACAAACTCTACATGGTAATTGTCACTTAGGTTGGATTCATCAATCTTCATTGAAAAAGTATAGTGTGTGATGGCTGAAAGATGTTATGATCTATGTTTCTTGGAATTTTTGGGATTCAATGATCTATCATTAAGCTTCATGCACACCAAGTTAGAAACTAAATTGATTGTATTGAATTAGTACAAATAGATTAGGCAGAACTGCTAACATTGTGTTGTAGGGGGTGCAAAATTGATGAAAGGAAGACGTGAGACCCCCAAGAAATGGTTACCCCATAATATATTTAGTTATAATATTATATATATTCACATTTTGTAAAAAATCTCAATATCTCAATGACTTCGAAATGGTCATACCCAATGAGTCATATTTGCAATGGCATCAAGGGAAAAAGCTTAAATTCACTCCATCATAAAAAATAGGCACAAACAGATGACACCCATGAGCAATCTCACATAATCCTTCATCACCAATCGAAGACACATGCAACAAGGAAAGATCTTTGATAGTAGGGCAACCTCGAACAATAACCTTCAGACCAGTATCAATCACACCACACTGAAGGTTATTTCCCTGAATAGATATCTTAGCTAAACCTCACAATTTGTAGTTCCAACACCAACAGCAGCAAGTCTTATATCTGTGGCTTTCTTACCAACAAGGCACCTGGGAATATAGCCCTCACCATCTACACCATTAAGCTCGGCGGCAAATGTGTCATCCTTGGGATGTTGCTTAAAAGGGTAAGCCGGAACTTGGAAACACAAGCACAAGCACTTTTCTCTTGGCCATCGAGAAGACGTTTGAATACATAAAAGAGGCATTCATCTAGAAGGATTTCAGTGGAAGGCTGTTGTTTTTACTAAAAAGTGTGTCTGGGACCCAACTCCTCTTAAAAAAAGGAAAATATACACCCCTATTTTGCCCACGTGACAACAATTGAACAAGGTGACTGTCAAGAACAAGTACCCTCTTTCCCGTATTGATGGCTTGTTTGATCAGCTTCATGGAGTGGCCTTGTTTTTGAAGATTGACTTGAGGTCTAGTTATCACCATCTGAGGTTTAGAACATCAGATATCCCTAAGACAGATTTTCGAACCTGCTATAGCCACTATGAATTTTTTTGGGATGTCATTTGGGTTCACTAACGCCCCCGCAGCATTAATGGAGTTAATGAATAGGGTGTTTCATCAGTACATAGATTCTTTTCTAATAGTATTCATTGATAACATATTGCTATATTCCAAGACTGAGGTTGATCATGTTCGTCACTTGAGGATAGTGCTACAGAGGTTGAGGGAGGAAATATTATATGCAAATTTTTTCAAGTGTAAGTTTTGGCTTTATTCGGTGGTATTCTTAGGGCATGTGGTGTCTAAGGAGGGGATTAGAGTAGATCCGGCTAAGGTTGAGGCAGTTAGAGGTTGGATATGACCTACTTCAGCTACCGAGATATGTAATTTTGTGGGGTTAGCTGGGTATTATCGACGGTTTATTTAGGTGTTTTCTTCCATTGCAGCCCCATTGACTAGATCAACTCAAAAGAATGTAAACTTTCATTTGTCCAATGAGTGTGAGGCGAGCTTCCAAAAGCACAAGTCTTTGTTGACTTCAGCTCCCATTTTGACACTACCTGAGGCATGTGTGGACTTTACGGTGTATTGTGATGCTTCAAGGGTTGGATTCGGTGGTGTGCTGAAGCAAAAGGGGAAAGTGATTGCCTATGCTTCTAGACAGTTGAAGGTTTATGAGAAGAACTACACTACCCATTACTTAGAGTTAGCGTTTGTGGTTTTGGTGCTTAGGTTGTGGCGTCATTCCATATATGGTGTACATGGTAAGGTCTTCACTGATCATAGGAGTCTTCAGTATATTTTCAGTCAAAAGGATCAGAACTTGAGGCAGCGTAGGTGGATTGAGTTGCTAAAAGCCTATGATTTGACCGTCTTATATTATCCGGGGAAAGCTATTGTGGTAGTCGATGCCTTGAGTAGAAAGACTTCTAGCATGGGGAATCTAGCCGCCATTCGAGTTGAGGAGCAACCTTTGGCCAGGGATGTTCAGCGTCTAGCTAATGGCCTAATTAGGTTGCAGCTTTCTGATGAGGGTGGTGTACTTGCTTTCATTGAGGCTCGTTCTTCCTTGATGGACCATATTCGAGAGCGCCAGTTTGAAGATGAAAAGTTGTGTCTCATCAGAGAATATGTGGCTATAAGTGAAGCTACGGAAGCGATGCTTGATTCTGATGGTGTTTTGAGGATTGGGGGTCGAATTTATATGCCTTAGGTGGGTGACTTTATTAGATTTATTCTTGATGAGGCTCTTTGTGCTCGTTATTCTATTCATCCAGGAGCGGCGAAGATGTATCTTGACCTGAGTCAGCACTAATAGTGGTTTGGCATGAAAAAGGACATCTCAGATTTAGTGTTCAAGTGTTTAACTTTTCAACAGGTTAAGTGTGAGCACCAACGGCCTGGAGGCAAGTTTTAGAGGATGCCCATCCCCACATGGAAGTGGGAGCGTATCACTATGGATTTTATGATGGGTTTGCCCACTACTGTGGGTGGTTATAACTCTATCTAGGTAGCTATGTATCGATTGACTAAGTCCGCCTATTTCATTCCTATTAAGGTTAAGTATACAACAGATAAATTGGCCGAGCATTTCATTAGTCAGATAGTTCGACTGCATGTTGTGCCTGTTTATATCATTTCTGACCGTGGTTCACTCTTCACTTCATATGTTTTAGGGCCTTGCATCATGGTCTAAGTACTCGATTGGATATGAGTTCAGCCTTTCATCCTCAGATAGATGCACAGTCTGAGAGGACGATTCAGGTGTTGGAGGATATGCTTCGAGCCTCTGTGATCGATTTTGGTTCCCGTTGGGACCAGCCTTTGCCCTTAGCAGAGTTTGCCTATAATAATAGTTATCACTCCAGTATTCAGATGGCTCCATTCGAAGCTTTGTATGGTAGACGCTGTAGATCTCCAATTGGTTGGTTTGATTTCGCTGAGATTGACTCATTATATGTAGATTTTCTTAGGGATGATATGGAAGAGGTCCATGTGATTCAAGGTAGGTCGTTGACCGCTTAGAGTCGACAGAAGAGTTATTCAGATAGGAGGATTCGAGCCCCAGAGTTTATGGAAGGCGATCATGTTTGGCTTAGAGTGTCACCTATGAAGGGTGTTATGTGTTTCGGTAAGAAGGAGAAGCTTAGCCCTCGATCCATTGGCCCATTTGAGATTTTGGAGAGAGTTCGAGAGGTGGCCTATAGACTAGCCTTGCCACGTAGCTTATCATCCGTGCATCCTGTGTTTCACTTCTCCATGCCTCGGAAATATGTGCCGGACGAGTCTCACATACTTTCATTTGATTCAGTGTTGTTGAGTCCAGACGTGTCATTTGAGGAGGAGTCCAGACTTCCTCGGAAGTGCACCGGGCTTGCCCTTTTTTTTAATAACCAGAATATCAATTAGTGAAGGGAAATCAGGTTGCTGAAAATAGGTATAACGACCGGATTTTTGTCGTCTTTAAAGCTTTTTAACGATCAAATTTCATTCGGTCGTTAACTTTTAAGGGCGTAGCTTTTAATGATCGCTGATGACCGGCTTTTTACCGATCGTTATTAACTAATAATGACTAGATTTATACTTTTATTGACTAAATTTCACCTCGTTAAAAACCTATTTTCTAGTAGTATCAACCCTAAAGTAAGTATACAAGTATAATTTGTTTTGCTAATGATTGTAATATATTCACACACATTACTTATATCCTTGTAGGTAAATAGGCAACCTCAGGAACTAGAAAAAAACAAGATACATGCCACTTTACTATTTTATACTTATTGGTATACAACAGATGAAAAAAAATAACTTTCTAGCATACTGTTTAAATGATTTAGTTTGATTTTCCATATCAGCACCAATCCACTCTTTGGCTCTCTGAGCTTGTATCATCCAATCAGTTCTACTCAACACAAAAACCATAGGACATGCACAAATAGCTTGAGCAACCAACAAACCCAAATAAACGCCCAACAAGCCCATCTCCATCACTAAGCCCAAAATAATTACGAGAGGCTATCCAACTCCATAGAAAGAGCCCAAGTTTATGTACCCATTGGGCTCATTGGGCCCATTGGCAAATGTATCATCCCTAGGATGCCGATTAAAAGGGTAAGCCATTTCTTGCAAGCACAAGGACTTCTCTCTTGTCCAATAGGAAGACGTTTGAATATCTCAGAGAGTCATTCATCTGGAAGGATCTCAATGGAAGGCTGCTTCTTCTGCTCAAAAGAGGCAGGGATCCATGTCCGTCTTCCTGGAAATCAAAAGATTAAAAACATCAGAAAAAGACCAGATTAACAAATAAAAGTTTCTTAGTAACATACATAATATATCCAAGAAAAAGTTTCCCTCAATAAATATGTTCTTCGTGGACTATAAATCTTCAATACGTATAAGTAAATTTAGTCATAAAGAAATACACAGATATTAGCTTTGTTTGCAACCTCTGTCTAAGAAATGATAAAAGTTTTCTTCACAATCAATCACAGCTTGCAGTGTGAAAGAGATCGAAAAATAAAAATTAAGAACCTCTAGAATAAAAAACAAAAACTAAGGAAAAGTCACGGGCTTTAAGCGGAAACATGAAGAAATTAAGAACAAAAATAATCCTTTTTGCTTACAGTTGGGTATATACGAACCTTCCAAGAGAGCTTGAAACATAGCTACACAAACCTTGTTGGTAAGAGTTCGATTCCCTATATTATAATCCCCTCTCCATTTTCTTTAACCCTAACCCTAACCCTAACCCTAACCCTAAACCCATTCTATATTTTTTCAAAAAACTACTATACACAACTTTTCATCTTGTTTTTATAGGAAGAAGGGTCAACTTTGTCCTAGGTAAAAAGATTTTTGTTTCACCTTTTCTTTTTATTAGATTAAAAATACTTTTGTACAAAATAAAGGATAAGATGATTAATAAAAGGTTAGGATTGAGATTATGCCATAATAGAATAGGATAAAGGGTAAAATTGATCTTTTAAATAAAATTTGATCTTTTTGATTTTATAAGTATAACTTTAATTTTAAAAGATTTAAGTACATTAAAAATATTAGACAACCTATTTTATATCTTTATCTAAATTTGAATCATAATAATTCAAATATTCATCCACTTCATTAGTTGCTAATTAACGCATTATATTTTTCATTTACTATTTTGTTTTCTTTTTTGAGATAGATGCTTCAGTTGATTTGATGATCTTTTAGAAACAGTCCCTCTATCTCCATGAGATAGCGGTAAGGTATGCGTACTATGATAATAAAGATGATTTTTTGGAGTTTCACATATCTTAGATAATTAATAAACCTTTCTAGAATTTTATAGATTAATATCTTGGATATTGGCATTTAAGAAAAATCGAGAAAGTCTAAAGTATACAATATTTTAGGAAGATATTTGTAGTAAATGAATAATCAAGATATTTTTAGATATTTAGAAAATAATATCTAGATATTTATTGTAGATGTATGTAGAATAATATCTAGAAGCATCCTACACAAGTATAAATAGGGATGATCATTAGGCATTTGTTATTAACCGAAAATTTAAATCCAATTCAAGTTGTCTTCGTTTATAACAAAACTTCCTCTTCTTTAGTTGAATCTTTCGATCTTAGTTAGCGATCTAGGGCTAGCAGAAGGTCTCTGAATTATACTTTTACATTTCTCTATATGTGCGTTGTACCCTCCCCAGATCCAACTTTATGGAATTACACTAGATTTTTTGTTGTTGTAGTATCAGACATGAGGTCGATATGATTAAAGAGAGATGTTATATAAATATACTTGAAGACATTATCGCGAAGAGCGATTGATTCCTCCTTGTCCAAGCCTTATGTTATCACAATTGTCGCGGCAGAAAAGTGAAGAGAATTAAACGATAACCCTAGTAAGTGAAGGGAGGATCAATTTACAGAGGTTCAGGCTTAATCTTGAACGTCCGTCAAATAACCAATCTAACATGCAAGCTTTCTTTTTCATTGGACATTAATTGTAGACTTTACATTAATAGGATCACACTTAAACTAATAAAATTCTAGCATTTATTATAAAACACAAAAAATTTTACATTCAATTTCTATCTCAATATAGGCTTAGTTACCTAATCAAAATATTATTAATAACGTCAATAAATAATAAATAATATTATAAAAATAATATTTTAATTCAGTTGCTAAGCCTATATTGAAATAGAAATCGAATACCAAGATTTATGTATTTATAATAAATGTTAACATTTTATTATTTTATGTGGACTTACTTAATGTAAAGTCTAAACCTGACGAATGAAAATTAAATGTCATATATTAGAATTTTTACTAGATGAACATTAAAGATTAAGTTTGAAACTCTATAAACTAGTCTTCCCTTCATTCCCTAGGGTATCAAATAATTCTCTATAATTTTTCTCCGTCTACAATTGCGGTAATATACAGTTGGGTAAAGAGGTAGAAAATAATCTTCAACATAGCTTCTACTTTCTCTGCAACAATGTCTTCAGGTATATAACTATCACATCATAGGATCTTGATGTACATTAAGTTTGTGTTTACAATAAGTTCTTAAAGTAAAATATTATTTGAAACAACTTTAAGAATATTTTTATATAAAATATATAATTAAAAAAATATGAATATAATGTAGGGTTAGTATTATCTTGTTTCACATCAATGTCATTTTTACTAGCGTATATAAAGTCTTTAATAAAATTCTTTAAATTTGTCAAATAGGAAGACTTAAAAATTCATAATACTTCAGTCTAAATAAAAAGAAACTATAAAAAATTGGTATCCTACCTTATATGTCTAGGTAGTAATAAGGAAATATATTATTTTCAAAAATTGTGATTCTAATCCATGTCATAATTGATAGTAAATCACACTTCACCATATAAAAATATGATTTCTCTTTTAATTTGCTGCATCAAATAATGTTGTGAAGACAATGCATCAAATAAGAAATGACTAAAATAGTTTATCCATAAGATTAAGCATTAGAAATTACATATGACTTCAAAGATAATGATAGTACAGATCAATTCTCTACAGACTCGCAAAATAAGTCCTGCACTATGTTAAAACATACGCATCCTTCCAATATATGACTTTTCGTAGCACTTTTCTATTTCAACCATTTAGCTATATGGGTAACATCTCCATCTATTATTTCATTCTCTTGAAACGAGTCTACATGTATAACTTTTGCATTTTGACACTACAATCATATGTGTCTCTTTTCATGCTATTATTTAGTTTTACTTCTACTTATCATAAAATTCTCTCTTTAAATGTTTCTTCAAAATTCAAATTATTGGTTATCACCCTCTCTGTTTTCTTCAGTTAAAAAAAGTATGACTATCATTTTGTATACTGTTAGTTAACTAAAGGTTAAATAATAGGAACTCATTTTTTCAATTTGCAATAAAATTTCATCAATCATCTGTAATGACCCTCCAGGGTCTATGGTTCCACGAATATTTTTATCAGTTTGAGTATTTGCATAGTGACCTTAATCTATTTTGAGTCTTTCTGACACTGACTGTTCGGTCTTTGGGTGAATCATTTGACATTTATGCAGTATTTTGAGTTAAAAAAGGGACTATAACCATAAAATAAATTTCAGGTAAAGTCCTTGAAAATGGCCTCAGAACAGAATTTTGACAATTCCATCAGCTCTAAAATCGCCAAATTAGGGTAGGAGCATGTTTGATGTAATTATTTCGAGTTTTTCAAATTTAGCCTCCGGAATGGGTCAATAGTTGACTTTAGTCAACGTCCTTGGGTAACATGTTACAAATGCTAATTCTAACCACACCGTTGGATCTGGAAGATCAAGTTTGTTCTAGGAGAACCTTTCGTTTGGTTTTGGGGCTTTCGGGTGTATTTTGGTCCCTTTGATAGATTTTGATATTGGGAAATGGGCCCGACATTGGAATAAAATGACCTCCGATGGGAATTTTGATTACATCATTGAATCAAGAATGCTATTTCATATTAGATTTTATATATGAATTATATTGTTCGACTCCAGATGAGACCAGAGCATCGAAATTAAGTTTGAGTAGTTACTGAAAGTCAAAGGAGGTGGGTAATGTGGCCCAGCCATGAGTTTCCACGTGGCAGGCGGTCTAAAGAAAAAAAAAAGGAAAAATCATGTATAAATATGGAAAGTTTCTAGAAAACATAACAAACATACGAACAACTTTCGAACAACGTTTTATCCCCAATTCTTAATCTGATTTTTTGGCTATTTCGGTCATGTATGTAGATATGTATATTTTAATTTGAGTCTATAATAGCTCTGTACATGTGACTTTCAGGTCTTGGTTAGGTTGTGTACACTATTCTTATATGTTGCTAGTATCTTTATTATTAGTGATTCAGGGCAGGTGTCGTGGGCATTAGGTTGGCTTGCCTATAGGAGGGATCTGACAAGCACCATCATGATTAGAGAAGTTGGGTCATGAAAAGATGATATCAGAGTTTAAGGTTCGCTGATCTCATCGATACAAAGCTACCGAATAGTAGATTCCAGTGGATAGATGCGGAGACATATGTGACTTATCTCTACGATGCTATTGGGTGTTTTAGAAACTTCTTGTGTTATTGATTCTGGTAGTGTGATATCGCCAATGGTCTATCGGCTTCTTGAAATATGATTTTGTTCGCCTTTCGTGCATGTGCTATGTAAAGGGCAGACTCAGGGCAGGGGTAATGCTGCATCGTCAGTCCCTGATAAAGAGTAGCCCCTAGAGGCCGTTGAGCAGAGATTGGATGTCCTCGAGTTTTTGCAGCTGTATTGGAAGACTACAAACATTGAGATTTTGAGATCCCCATAAATAAGCTTCATAATTAGCTACTTTTCTGGAGATGACTGTGTATGGAATTATGGCATATGTGGTTGAGGTTGGGACTAGGTAACACTGATACCTATATGTTAGCTTTTGTTTAAAGGTTATGCAGGTTATGAATACTTCTGCTAAGAATTATACAGGCGAGAGAGATTGTGAGTGAGGTAATACTAAGCATTGATGGTCTCTGTACATTCGTATTAGATTAATTGATCGCTGGTCTGACTCGTTGGGCTTCCTAATGCGAATGAGTATGCTATAATTGGTAGGATTCTAAGTAATTGTCACTTATGTTATGACTATACCTCACTAGGGGCTAAATGTTAGCCAAAACCTTGTGACTTATACATATGATCCTTTTGCTTCTTGACTACTAGAGTGGGTAGTCTGATATAAGAGTTACATAGTATTTAAAAGGTTGATTGTCATTTACACCCCTGACTACAACTTCTGCCTCTATGATTATGATCCTTTTCTTCGGATTTTGTTGATATGCGGTTCTCCAGATTCCTTGGTTACTGGATTGTGAGAATGTTATGCCTGAGGGCTTAGTTGGGTTGTCTATTGTTGGATGGGATATTGTTAGGTTATCAACTAAGTTGCTGACCACTCCCACCTGGAGACTTGTTGTAATTGTTAGTTGGCTGGGATTGTGTTGTCTGGATTCCTAGCTATGTTTTTCAATGGGGATGTTGATCATTTTGTAAGGTTGCCTTGGGGGTTAGATTGACTTGTTTCTAGTGTGCGGTTATCGATGTCGTACTCGATAATCGTGATTGGTTAGGTATTGGCTAGTATATTGAAGGCACGTATCGTTAGCCTATTGATGTCCTGTTATGTGTTAGTGGATTGAGTTTATGGGCTAAGGGGTTGATCTTTTGAGGATCCTTTATAGATTGGTATACTAATTCTCGTTTGCATACAAATGGGTTATTATATTTCTAATTAGCTGGGGCGGCTAGAATTGTTGTTTAATGTTGAGCATGCTTAAGATTGGTTGATTCACTACCTACTATAAAAGCGGGGTTGGGATCCCTATGTGGTTCGGATGGGAGTCTTCAGGTACATCCTCATTCTTACTTTCGCAAATGAAAGTTCTATTAGTGGGGGATGTTGTAATGACCCTCCAAGTCATTTCTATAATTCCATTTAATATTATCTCAGTCTATTTATGACTTATTGAAACTGATTGTTCGGTATTGGGTGAACTGTTTGATATTAATGCAGTTTTCCAAGTTAAACGAGGGATTATAAACATAAAAGGAATTTTCAGGTAAAGTCCTATTAAATGGCCTTAGAGCAGAATTTTGACCATTCCAGCAATATTCGAATGACCTAATTAGGCTAGGAACATGTTCGGCACAATTATATTGAGTTTTGCAAATTTAGCCTTTGGTTGGGTCAAAAGTTGCTTTAGTCAATGTCTTTGGGAAACATGTCACAAATGAGAATACTGACTGCACTGTTGGATCCAAAACATCAAGTTTGGTCTGGGAAAGCCTTTCATTCTGTTCTGGGGGCTTCCGTGTATGTTTTGGTCCCTTTAATAGATCTTGATATTGGAAAATAGGACCCATATTGGAATAAAATAACCTCCGATGGGAATTTCGACTATACCATTGAATCCAAACTGCCATTTTCGATCAGACTTCACACATGATTGTATTTATTGACGACGAATGAGATAGGAACATCGAAATTGAGTTTCAGTGGTTACTAAAAGTCAAAGGCGACAGGTGACGTGGCCTAGCCATGAGCTACCATGTGACAGGCGGTCTAAAAAGAAAAAAAAAGGGAAATCACATATAGATCTCGAAGGTTTCCAGAAAATGTGACAAACGTACGAACAACCTTCGAACACCATTTTCTCCCCCATTTTTGATCCAATTTTGGCTATTTTGGTTATGTTTGTAGATATATATATTTAAATTTAAGTCTATAGTAGCTCTGTACTTCCAGATCCTGGTTGGGTTGTAGTCGCTATACATATATGTTGCTAGTATCTTTATCATTAGTGATTCAGGGCAGGTGACGTGGACATTGAGTTGACTTTCTTATAGGAGGGATCTGATAAGTACCATCATGACCTGAGAAGTTGGGTTATCAAAATCTTCGTAGCAATAATAATATTTCAATTCAAGATCTACAGGGTATAAACCATACAAGTTAATTGTCACTTAGGTTGGATTCATCAATCTTCATTGAAATAATATAGTGTGCGATACCTGAAAGCAGTTATGATCTATGTTTCTTGGAATTTTTGGGATTCAATGATCTATCTTTAAGCTTCCTGCGCCCCAAGTTAGAAATTAAATCGACTGTATTGAATGAGTACAAATGGATTCGGCAGAACTGCTAACATTGTTTTGTAGGGGGTGCAAAATTGTTGACATTTTGTAAAAAATCTCAATATCTCAATGATTTTGAAACGATCATACCCAAGGAGTCATATTTGCAATGGCATCAAGGGAAGAAGCTTAAATTCACTCCATCATAATAAAAAGTCACAAATGCATGGGAAAGTTCATGATCAAGACAAGGCCTGCAAAACTAGAAAAGAAGAGACATCCTAAACGGTACGGCACTAAATTGAACAACTGCCCAAACCAACCTTACAGATGATTCAAGACCCAAACATGACCAAATCATCGCAAGCAAAACATTAAAGTTGAACGTCATGGATGATTTTGAATAACTTAAAACTAAATATAAACATAAAAAGCTTCTATTGTACCAGGATTTTCTCATCATTGCAACGATAAAAGCTAAAAGAACTACTGGAAGAAGGAGCCAGGACCATATTCATCAGAAAACTAAAGTTGTCGCACTCAAAAACAACATATTGCAGCAATCATGAAAAAACTTCAGTAGGCCCATATTCACCATGGCCAACATGTAAACTGTACAAGGTCTAAATCAGAACCTACTTAGTAAAGGATATCACAACTCTGGTGTTCTCTACAAGTGCATCAATAGTTCGAGAGCTGATGGTCCTGAACTTAATTGGCCAAGAAGGGTAAGCTATTGTACGACACTGAAATGCAACTGGACAGTGAGAGGATCCACAAATGGAGCTGTATAGCACTGGGCAAATTTCTAATCCCTGAATCAATGATTCCACATTTGGAAACATCAAGTTTAGTAAGCATCCGACAAGAGTTTGAAATTCTACTAGGATCCATCAGTAAATGTCTACAACCGTCAACAATCAGAAACATCAGAGATCCCCCATGCAGCTCCGCTATGCCCAAAACCAATATGTCTGTAACATTGACACACCCGCTTAAATTCACTGACACCAAATTATCTACACAGCTCTAAACAGGAGGGAAGAGCCCCTCATCAGCTCTAAACAATGGTAATTGCTTACTCCAGGACAACTGTGAACGGATAAAGAGTTTAGATGAGGGAAGTTCCTTGTGATGTCCAACAAAGACTTGTCAGTAATTATTGGGCATAAGAAAAGATCATGCTTCCCTAACAGATGACACCCATGAGGAATCTCAATCAATCCTTCATCTTCAATTGAAGACACCTTCAATAAGAAAAGATCTTTGATAGTAGGGCAACCTCGAATGATTGCCTTTAGATCAGTATTAGTCACACCACACTGTAGGTTATTTCCCTGAATAGATAGCTTAGCTAAACCTTCACAATTTGCAGTTCCAGCTGCAACAACAGCAAGTCTGATATCTATGGCTTTCCTATCAACAAGGCACCTGGGTAGATAGCCCTCACCATCTACACCATTAGGCTCAATGGAAAATGTGTCATCCCTGGGATGTTGCTTAAAAGGGTAAGCCGGCACTTGGAAACACAAGCACAAGCACTTTTCTCTTGGCCATCGCAAAGACGTTTGAATACCTCAAAGAGCCATTCATCTAGAAGGATTTCGATGGAAGGCTGCTGCTTTTACTCAAAAGCGTCTGGGACCCAACTCTAAAAAGAAGGAAAATATACACCCCAATTTTTCCCAGGTGAAAATAATTGAAAGGATTGTTTTGGGCTTCCTAGAAATCAGAAGATTAAAAACATGAGTTAAAGACTAGAACAGAAAATAAAAAATTTCTTAGGAATATACATGATATACCCAAGATAAATTTTCCCTCAATAAATATTTCTAGTCTCAAATCTTAATTTGGAACTCCATTTCTGGTAGGGTTTCATGTTTGGTTTGTGTTCACGGGGTTTCGAACGAATCTTGAGGGCTTATTTTATGATTTTATTGAGTTGCTATTGCTGATTTTGCTGGTATCTGGCGCTATTTATTTTGTTCTCCACATTCGCGCCTTACCTTTCGCATTCGCGGAGGTCAAGTGGTTAGACTTCGCGGATGAAGGATCCACGTTCATGGAGTTGAGGTAGTCTTGACCTCCGCGTTTGCAAAGGGTCAGTCCCTAATGACATCCGTGTTTGCAAATTGTTAAAAGTGTACCTGAACTGTGACTTATTTTAAGTGACAGGTTTTGTTAATTTTGACCTTTTTCAAACTTCCAAGCTCCGTTTTAAAGAATATCTTCGAGGTTTTTCATGGCAAATCTATTGCGTAACTATTTTCTAACCTATTTCTTCAATTTCCATGGATTAAATTGTGTTTTTCACTTAGAAATTGGGGTTTTTAATTAAGGAATTTGGGTATTCAGACTTTGATTACTAAATTGATGATTTCTCCCTCATTTTAGCTTCATTTTCAAAACCATTTTCATTGTTAAAATCCTTATTACTTGGACCGCATTTTCATATATTAAATTTTAGATTTCCAGTTACTTTTTCTGACATGAGATTTTTGATCATTTTACTTTTTCACTCAAATTGACTGATTTTAATGTCATTAGATTAATTTTGTGATTGTGATGATATATTTGAATAGATTGTGGTAATTTGGATAATCGTGGAAGGGGAAAAGTTGTGGATTTAACTAGATTGGAGACATTTTTTTTGGCAAGTGGACTTCTAACCTTTTATTAAGTATGCTTGAACCTTGTATGCTCTTATGTGTATGGAATCAAACGTTCAAATTGGTAATTATCTCCAAGCATGAATACTTTTTGACTTTTTATTTTCACCCGACCCTTACTGAGACTTTTGCTTTTGTTTTATACATAATTATTGAAGCCAACTTAGGTTGGTTAATCCAATCCGTTCATCGATCCTTAGTTCACCCGCTACCACACAGGCCAGTGTACTCTTATCGCTTACCCTGAGAGAATCTATACTCTAAGAGCCAACCAACTCATTATCCCTGGATGCAAGGATTAAGAAAGAGCAATATATCAACGGTTGATCATACCTTTCACTTAGGAACAAGAAATGGAGCTATTAAGTTAAGGTGCCACTTTCCGGGTAGAATTGTATCTTCTTAGGCTTTGATTATGAGATTACAGAATAATTGTTCATGTGGTAAAATCTTGACTTGTGAATTAATTGCGAACTAGTAATACATGAGATTGTGTGAATTATTTGATATTGATATCGAGATGGCACTTATAGTGAGATGTGATTAATATAGAGACCTTGATGATATTGAGACTGTGATAATATTAAAATCATTATGATATTAATACTGTGATGAAATTGAGAGCATGCACATTGCATTCACTATTATTTGTGCATTGGTACTTATGGTTGTTGTGGCAAAAGGATGAGTAAGGTAACATATGGATGGTGGTCGAGGTCTCTACCGATTGATGTTTAGTCGAGGTTTCTGTTGGGGAGTTGAGATAATATGCCGGCTTATTATTTTGTGGCCAAGGTCATTTCAAGTTGGGTAAGCATTGGCCGAGGACATTTCTAACAATATCCACGGATACATGGTCCTTGTATAGCCCCCATGTGTTCTGGTCTGAGTTTACTAGCGGATGTGTATCGTACGACAGATATGCATCATAATTATTTGACAATGCATTACATTATTTACAACTCATGGCATTCACTCAATCTCATATCATTCCTTCTCGATAATATTATATTTATTGTTTATGATATTGGATATCTATTGTACAATTTCACTTGAGCATCAGTTGGATATTTTGAAATATGATGTTATGTGATGCGGGTGTGTGTGTGTGTATTCTTGTGATTTGTATATTTCATTGTGCTAGAACATTTCTGAGTGCATGTGTGTAGCTCGACAGTAAGTCGTTGAGTGTTAAGGAGTCCTTCTGTTCTTGATTGCTTCATTTTGTGTTAGTTTCATTTGTTGAGTGCCTTATTGATTGGTACTCACCCCTTGCTATATTTTTGTAGATTGATAGCCCGATACCTCTTGCTAGATATTCTTCATTACAAGATTAAGCTTCCAGATCATTCGTGAGGTAGTTTCTTATATCTTTAGCAGGCCGTCGAGGATTCCATTTTATGTTTCGTCCTATTTGAGAACTAGACATTGAGACTGGTATTTTATTGAGTATTCTATATTTATAAGCTTATACATGTAACACCAGTTCAAGGATGGTAATAACTTTTGATTTCCTATGCTTATCTATTTTAATAGACTGTTTATCTTCTGCTTTTATTGTTCTGTTGGTTTGTATACGTTTTGGGCTGACTCGCCTTGGTGGGTTAGGTGAGTGCCATCACACCAAATTTCGGGTCATGACAATTTGATATCAGAGCCCCAGATTCATAGGTCTCACATGTGTACAAGCCCAGTCTAGTAGAGTCTTGAGGATCGATGCAAAGATGTTTGTTGCTTATCCTTGAGACGCTAAAAAGATTATAAGGATGTTCTCCTTTCCATCTCTCTGATCAATTTGTTTGGGGATTTTGTTTAAGCGTTAAGTGATTGTGTATCCTTTGGACAGATTCTGAGGACAAGAGCTATAACGGCTACTAAACAAGGGGTGGCAGCCCCTAAGACTGATTGAGACCCTTCCTAGGGAGAGGGGCTGAACCAAATGTCGAGGTAGTGGGTGGGGCCGAGGAGCAGCATTGGTGAGAGATTATGAGTATGGTATCTCCCTCGAGCAAGTTATGGAGCTAGGAAGGATCATGTTCCTTATGACTATGTTGCATCACCATTACTGCAGGATACTTTTTTGAGAGTTCTAGGTGTGTTAGAGACTTTAGGCCAGGCAAGTAGTCCAACTGATACATCGAGTACTCCCCAGACATGAGTTAGGGTTCAACCAACGGGTCAACAGCAGGCCCTTAGGCCCAAATATAGGTGGGATAGCCATTTCCAACTCCTATTATTGAGATCCCTCCTGCTGCTGTCTTTAATAATGATGAGTCGCGTAGATACGAGATGTTTAGAAAGATAGACCCATTTTAGTTTCAGGGTGGGAAGTTTGAGGATGCATACGAGTTTTAACTACTTGAGTTAGATCTTTCATATTGTGGGGTTAGTAGAGACTCATCGCATGCAGTATGGTATCCTGCAACTCCGTGGACCAGCCAAGGAATGATGGAGGACTGATTCAGGATCTCTTCTAGTTGGGTCTCCTTAGTAGACTTAGGAGACATTTTCCAGTTACTTCTATGATCGATTTGTTCCTTGGAGTGTCTGTGAAGAGAGTTGTCCAAGGTTCAGAGTTTAAGATAGGGAACTATGACGGTTTCTGAGTATGAGATTTGTTTTTGTCAACTAGCTCGGCATGTTACAGCTATACTTCCTACCAAGGCATAGAGGGTTTGCCGATTTGTGAGAGGGTTGGCTTATTCTATTAGACAGTCAGTATTTTAGGTGTCTAGAGATGGAGCAACTTTTCAATTTGTTGTTAGTTCCACCAAAGAGGTGGAACTCATGTAGAGAGAGAGGAGTTTAGGGAACCCAAAAGAGTTCGTACATCGAGATAGTACTCAGGTGCCTCATCAGGAGGCAGAGGTATGATAAACGAAGGTTGCTTGTTTCAGCACCGCAAGTTTCATGTGTTTTTGCAAACTTCAGAGGGAGTTCAAGGTCCTCGTGGTTCTTATAGATCAGGTCTGAGTTCATCTAGTTCCCAACAGAGGCCTATGGTCGGGGGTGGCTACTGTATCCCTTTTATTCCATCATAACTGCTATCCACCCCTAGATCTTGTTTTGGGCGTGGATCTCTTGATCATATGATTTGACAGTGCCCCATGTAGACTCAGTCTTGGGCCTACCGTTCTTACTCCAAAACACCGACCAGAGATCTAGCACCATTAGCTAGAGGTTCAGCCCCGCGGACTAGGGGTTAGGCTAGAGGTCAGGTCGATAGAGGTGAACGCACCAGAGGTAGAGGAAATAGGTGATACTTCCACACATTCTGGTGGTAGAGGGGAAGCTTCTACTAGTAAAGGACAGGGAGGCCGTTGCTATGCTTTCCCAGGTAGACCCGAGGCTGAAACCTCTAATGATGTCATCACAGGTATTTTTCTAGTTAGCCATCGTCCTACATCTGTGTTATTTGATCCTGGCTCCACTTATTCATACATGTATGCATATTTCTCCTTGGTGTTTTATTTGCCATATGATACTATGTTTGTGCTTATTGAACATGTTTCGACCCCAGTAGGTGAGCCCTTTGTAGTGGATCAGGTGTACCGATCCTATCTTGTGACTTTGGCTGCTATGGATATGATTATACTATACATAGTAGATTTTGATGTTATTCTTGGTATGGATTGGCTATCTCTTTATACTGTTATTCTTGATTCTTATGCCAATACAATTGCCTTAGTCATACTAGGCAATCCTAGGATAGAGTGGCAGGTTCGAAGGGTTTTTATCCTAGAAAGGTGATATCTTATATTCGGGCCCAAAATTTGATTGATAAAGGGTGTTTAGCTTATTTGGCTTTTATTCGTGATACTGCTGAACCTTTTATGGAGTCTATTCTAGTAGTTTGCGAGTTTTAAAATGTGTTTCCTACTGATCTACTAGAAGTCTCTCTAAATAAGGACATTAATTTTACTACCAATCTTGAGCGAGGCACTAAGTCCTTTCTATCACTCCTTATCATATGGCTCTGGCTGAGTTGAAGTAGCTAAAAGAGCAGCTCCAAGATCTATTGAGCAAGGGCTTTATTCACCCTAGTGTTAGACCTTGGGGTGCCTCGGTCTTGTTTGTAAAGAAGAAGGATAGATCCATGAGGATGCTTATGGGTAATAGGGGTCCCCTATAAGGGTCACACGGTCTGTAAAAAGGCACACAGACCGTATGCCCTTTCGTGAAACCTCACTTCGGAAATATTTCTCTGATAAAGTTTAGAGACGGTTATTCCACACTTATAAAATTTTCACACCAATGCCCATACAGAGGCCTATTCAGACTGTGAAGAGGTAAATGGTTTGTGAGAGGTTCATGTGGTCCAAGCCTTGGCCAAAATGTGGTTTTCGGCAACGCCACTGACACAAGCCACCACACAGTCCAAAAAGTGCCACATGGATTATGTGAGGTTCATGTGGTGCATGCCTTGGTCTTAAACTCCAAGTTAAGGACAAAGCTTGATATACAAGGACAAGGGTCACCTCAAGGTCCCTCCGCATGGCCTGTGGAGGTGCCCATAAGGTGTCATCTTGGTCAAAAAGCTCAAATTAGCCGACATTAAGTTGGGTCAACCCGACCCGACCCATGACCCGGTTTCCAGCTCAGGCAATCCTGGTAAAACGGTCATAACTCTTTATTCTGAGGTCGGTGTGATGCGTGGTTTTGTGCGTTGAAAACTAGACTCATAGGTCTTCAATTGGATATCTCATTCACCTTCTAAATATTTATGGTTTGGGAGATATTACCTGATATATATGACCCAAATTTAAGAAGGATTTCATAAAGAAACTTATGGTAACGTTGGCCAACCTTTATCTTGCAACTTTTTTGATTTCAAAACTTAATGTATGACCTTTGTGCTATTAACATAGCTTTTAAAAATCCATTATTAGCAAAGTATGTAACACCCCACATCTTACATGTACTAGTCCAACACAGATGAAACATGATATGACAGGGTCAAATCCGCACATATTTTTAGAAGTGCGTGAATTTTAGATTAAAGGGCTATATGTACATCTGACGTTTAAGATGACCGAGCGTATATAATTTTTAAGTCAAGTTAAGGAGAGTGTGACCTTAAAATGAAGTAAAATAATTGAGGTGCTTGTGGGAATTAGGAAGCTATTAGGTGAGTCACCTACGTGCTTAGCTTAAATAAGATCGGTAAACGGAGACAAGGCCTAACACCGAATTCATTCGAGTCCGATAAAGAATAAACCCCGAGTTAAGGATGTCATTTGGGCCCATGGTTTAGCATCATAAAAGGACAACATTGCAGCCCAATATGGATTGGAAAAGGGCCAAATTACAATTACAATCCAATTCAAAACTAGGGCCCAAACTAAGTGGGCTTAGGGGAGAAATGTTTGCAACAAAGCCCATCCCATTTGAAGCCTAATAAGGCCCAAATGGAAGGGCCAAGCTGCTGCCCCATAACCTTAATAAAATAAGGTTGAAAAACCAAAAGAAAGTCGGCCAAAAGTGGCCTATAAAAGGGAGCAACAAGCAGCAAATTTTAGTCATAGTCTCAAGCCAAAATTTCAGATTTCTCTCTAAGTTTCTTCTTGCTCTCTTCTCATTTTCTAAAGCAGCCCAGAAACACTTCTAGGGTTCTTGAAGAGAACCTAATCCTTGAGGGTTAAGGTAAGATAAAATACCCATGGTTTGATGTAATTTTTCCATGAAAAACATGAAGAGTATGTTGGTTGTATTGTGCAGGAATTTTGGGACAGCATGTGTTCCAAATATTGTGGTTCACTTTTCTTGTTAAATAAGAGACTTTTAACTTGTTGGTTGACTGAGTTATGAAGTAATATGTATGTTTTTAAGAAGTCTTGGGTCTGGAATGATGTGAGGAGGCTGCTGGACCACTTTTATCTTCCGCAAAAATAAGTTCTTAAATGATGTCTTAATCCGCTCATTAGTAAGAATTCGTGGACTGTTTTTGGGAATTGTTGTCTCATGTTTTCCATTTACTTAGGGACTGTTTTTGGAATGTTTTAGGACTGTAATTGTGTGTAAATATGTTGAGGACAGTTTGGTTGAGGTTGAAACGGATTTGGAATGGTTGACGTCGAAGTGTAGCGGAAGGACGCAATGTTGTGTTGTCTACTTGCATGTTGTGTAGAGTTGTTGTATGATGTACTATATGAGTTGTTGTAATGCTGTTATGGGACTAAACATAGCTGGATATGACATGTATATGGGAATGTGTGTTAGTAAATACGATTAGGAGTGGAAATGTTGAAAGAATACTCTTTGGGTTCTAATTCCGAGCTTGCTGCCCGGATATAATTTTTGGGTGAAATTGGATTACTAAGATGTGTTTACTAGCTTCTAACACTAGTTTTGTCACCTAATATATTGTAGATAAGTGTTTGGAGGAAAAGGATACTACTCCGAGGTAATAACGACATAGTACAGTGAGGTATGTAAGGCTACTTGATTTCCTATTACTTGGCATGAAATCTATAATATTCCTTAGCACATAAAGGCACGTAAAAACTCCGACATGGCTACTAACCGTGTCCCCACTTTTTACCATGTTCATATGTACCTATACAAAGTCATTGTCAACCTACATATGTACCTGAATAATAAATATACATGAGTTCCTTCTTACCAAACAAAGTCTATGTGTTGTTTAATCTCCGATACGGTTCATTAGTTGTGTATCTCTCTTTCCATTGTGGTATTACCTTGTATGGTTGTTCATATGTCACATGTCTATATTCCTACAGTTCTAAAGGTTATGACCACCAAAAGAACCATCTCAAAGTAAATAAAAGATAACTTACAGTTGCTTATAAATGGGTGGTAGCCCGAGGGGTGGAAGAATCACCTAGCCAGGGTCGATCTCATTTACGGGTGGTAGCCCGAGGGGTGAAGGAATCACCTAGCCAGGGTCGATCCAATTACAGATTTACCACTGATCAGCTGGTCATTTACATTATATATTGTGCACAGATTATACAGTAAAGAAAGATACAGTAATTAAAAAAAAAACATAAAGTACATGATTCCACCGTATGACTAAAGGTGGTCTTTTCGTCCTTATACACCAGCATGTGATTTCATCTGAGTTCTTATTTCATGTACAGTATTCCCTGCATTACATATTCAATACATTATCTCGTACTGACGTCCCTTACGGGGGACCTGCATTTCATGCTGCAGGTACAGGAGTTACTAGATCTCCCCAGTAAGAGTACAGGACTTTCAGCTGCTATCACTAAGCTCCAGGTTGCTTCGGGGCTTGTGTGTTTAGAACTTGTATATTGTATTGTATAGTTGGTCATGAGGCGGGGCCTGTCTCGACCCATTTGGATATTGTTCCTTACTTAGAGGCTTTGTAGACAATGTAAATTAAAGTGTGGTCAAATAGTATATTATAGACATCGTGGCTCCAACGGCCTAGTCTTATGCATTTACTTTTGGTTTGCTAGTACAGTTTACTTTCTTTTGACAGCATATTGAGTATGGAAACCTCTTAAATGTTCATAGCAGGTGTATAGTTATATGTTGGTTCTCCCGAGCCTTATCGGCAATGGGTGTCAGTCCGCCTTAATGGGGCTTAGGGCGTGACAAAGTATACACTTTTAGTTCCATCCGAAAAGTTAAACCTAGTTTAAACCTTCCAAAAAGGGCGAGGTGCAACTCGGGTGATTTCTTTAATCCCGAACGTGCATTTAGGGTATTTCCTTTGGCTTAAAACTTTAGGTACTTGATATTAAAACATATTTGCAGCCTTATTATCCTTAGGTGGCAGCAAAACTCACATTTGCCTTATATAACGCCACACTATTTAAATAATGAAAGACGAGAAACACGGGGCCTCACAGTCTCCTCCCCTTAAGAACATTCGTCCGCGAATGTGTCAAGACAGCCCCTTGGTTGCATTACCATCTATTACCCTTGCAAACCATAAATCATATTCCAAAAACTCCAATTACTACGCTTGTATAGCTACCCCGCGACAAAACATACAAGTTACACCTCCAAATCCTTTAAAACTTACGTTACTAAATAAAAGATAATTGCCAGTTTTAGAACACCACCCACCTTAGGTTATAAATAGCTAGGGTGATTCCTCATCATTTCTTTCTTTGGCTTCCTAAGTTATTTCCTCAATATTTTTCTTCCACAATACTTTCACGAAGGCCACTTTTTATTCCGAAGTTTTCTTATTTGTCAATCTAAAACAGCCACTGGTACCTCATCATAAGTAAATTCTTTAGCAATGGGGATATCCTTAATGTGAGTAATACACGAAGGATCTCTAATGTACTTCCACAACATAGATACAAGAGACACTGGATGGACTGCTCTCAATTCCAAACCACATGCTTCCCTTCATAGGTGATACCTTTAAGAAGACCCAATATTCTACATCAAACTCTAAGTCTCGTCGTCGAACATCTGTATAAGACTTTTGCCAACTCTGGGATGTTTGCAATCGGTCTCTAAAAGTCTCATTTTGTCTATTGCTTGCATAACTAGATTAGGCCTATTAATTTTGCATCCACAACCTCAAACTAACCAATCGGCGACCTACATCTTCTCCCGTATAGTGCTCCTTAAGGATCCATTTGAATACTAGCATGGAAGCTATTATTATAAGCAAATTCAATAAGAAGTAGATGATTATCCCAGTTTCCTTTAAAGTCCAGCATATAGGCACGTAACATATCCTCAATGGTCTTGACGGTACGCTCTGCTTGCCCCAACAGTTTGTGGGCGAAAAGCGGTGCTGAGATTTACCTGAGTGCCCTGACCCTTCTAAAAAGACATCCAAAAATGTACGGTTAATTGAACCCTTCGATATCATAAGCTTAGGATCCTCACATTGTTCCTCTTTTACTTCAGTAACGATGGAAGATTCAATTGTATTTTGAACAATCACACCTTAACCTTTTGCATCTGCTAATAGCACTTACAAACTAGTTACCTGACGTAAATCTTTTGTCATTTCAATCTTATTAGCTTCAGCATGACTTAGACTTCCCATGGACTTTCAGCTAAGTGCATCAGCAACAAGCTAAGATTCGCTTTACCAAGGTGGTAGAAAATGTCAACATCATGATCTTTTAGTAATTCTAGCCACCTTCTTTGTCATAGGTTCAACTCCTTCAGCTTGAATAAATATTGGAGGCTCTGGTGGTCGGTAAAAACATCAACATGAGCTCCGTATAGATAATGCTACCAAATCTTTAGGGCAAAAACAACTGCGGCAAACTCAGAATCATGGCTAGGATAGTTTTTTTCATGCTTTCGCAACTGTTTGGAAGCATATGCAATAACTCTACCATGCTGCATAAGAACACAAACCAGGCCAATTCTCGAGGCAATACAATATACAACGTAGCATTCAGTTCCATCCGAAAGAGCCAAGATAGGTGCGGTGGTAAGCCTTTTCATTAGCTCTTGAAAACTCTGTTCACACAATTAAGTCTACTGAAACTTAGCTTCTTTATACGTCAAACCTCGTTAGTGGTGTATAGGTAGTGGAGAATCCCACAACAAAATATCCTGCAAAGCCCAAAAAGCTATGGACCTCTATCGGATTCAAGGGTCTCGGCCAGACCATTACTGCTTCAATTTTTCTAGCCATCGACCTTGATACTATTGCGAGTAATAACATGTCCACGAAAAGCTATAGAAGTTAACCAAGATTCACATTTGGAGAATTCAACATATAACTTATTGTCGTGGAGAATCTATAATATAACTCGCAAGTGGTCTTGCATGCTCAACTCCTGACTCATCCTAAATATTATTTTTGGAATATCAATATCCCTGACTCGTAGCTGGTAGTACCTGGGTCACAAGTCAATCTTTGAAAATCCATCAATCCACATAAAAGTATACTTATTCCTGATAGTGAATTTTCTTTAGCTATCTATAACCGATACACATCCGTAAAAAGCCATCTTTCTTTCAAGCAAACAGCACTGGAGCACCCCATGGAGATGTGCCTGCCTAATAAGGTCTCTATCAAGCAAACTCTTCAGTTGTTCCTTCAAGTTTCTCAACTCTATAAGATCCATTTTTCTTAGAGAGGAATGGGTATAGGTTGCATATCAGGGAGAAAATCTAAAGAAAAATTAATATCCCTTTCAGGGGATCCCAGTAAGCTCATCGGGGAATATTATCATGAATTCATTCATAGTAGGGACTGAATAAAGGGCCAATTGCTAATAAAATATCTTGTCTTCCCGTAATGGTAACATGCACTTGAACCCTTTCTACACTGTCTAGTATGAAGCTTACCGCATTGTATACATGGGGGAGTAGGTTGTCTCATTTGTGCACAATGCTTTTGTTGAAACTATCAGGGTGATCTAAATTCTGCCTTGGGCTTGACTTAATATAATAATCAAATCGCTGGCCCTATATCTGTAGCGGGGAACTACCCGCTGGCGGAGGTGGATATCGATGGAAAGGAGGCCTAAAATTACCCTGTGGCTCCCTATAAGACCTCATACTATGAGCCCTCTTATTCTTCGCCCTATCTCTATGGGTATCCCGAGTTCGACGAGAAAGATCCTCTGTAGTCTGAGTAAAAGACTGAATACGAAAAATACCTACACTATCTTGTAAAGTGGTTATCTTGCAGTCTCTGATCAAATCATCCCCCAAACCATCCATATAATGATGAACTCTAGCACTCATGGTACGTACAATATATTGTGTATACCTAGCCAAAGAATTAAACCAAAGGCTATACTCCCTTACACTCATATCCCCTTGCCTTAAGCTGATAAACTGGTCAAGACGGGCCTTCCGCACCTCCCGTGGTAAGTAATGGGCTAAAAATGCCTCTGAGAAGTCCTACCACTCTGCCGGCGAAGCATCAGGCCCTTTTGATCTCTCCTACGCCTCGTACCACAAGATGGCAACATCAAGTAGTCGAAAAGAAGCCAACTCCACTGCCTCGGTGATAGAGGCATGCGTCACTCTCAATACTCTATATCTATGGTCCATAAAGTCCTATAGATCCTCAGTGGGACTGGACCCTGTAAACACTAGAGGGGCCAATTGAAGAAACTCTCATACCTTTGAGCTTTCTGTTTTATCCCTTCTGGCGTCTGCTCTCACCTTTAGTTGTCTCTCATGAATAGAAACCATCATAGTTAGTAGCTGAATAGCCTCTTTCATCCCTTGATCCCCAGTCTATCATAGGGATTGGGGTACTAGATCTCCTTGGGCCCCAACAGGTGCTGATGAATCTGGTACTGTGGGCATTGGAGGCTCCCTATGTGCCTCAATAGGGAATATATCTTCCTCACCAAGCAAGACATAATTGGTACCTTCTCTAGGATCCATACTTATCTTATGTTGTGCCATCTACTGAGCATAGATAACCCATTAAATAAGAAAGACATAACATGATATAGATTTCATATGTTCCTATAGCTTTGCTCTATAGCACGATCTATTAAGTGAAAGACATGTAACCATCCCTAAATGCCTCGTAGCCTCCTGATTATAAGTGTGATGCACAACGCACCCATAAGCAAGACTCTACTAGACACGACATTGTGGATTCCCTAGGACACGACCTGCTTTATACCATGTTTGTCAATTAGTAAAAGAATGTATTTGAACAGGATCAAGTGCCTTACTAGTTTAGGCAGGAGCATTTCACTTGAGAATATTGGAAACCAACGCGTTACTTGGTAAATTCTTCAATTGTATTTTTGTATGGAAGAAGGACTGACTCTGAATACTAAATTCCCTTTGCATTCTACATTTATTTTAATGGCACTACACCAAGAAGAGAAACTCCTCGAACATATGAATAGGTGGCCGGGAACTGACAAAATGATATATAGAAATTGAATGTCTAGTTTAAGAGAATGAGTGGAATTACAACCTAATACCATCGTGAATATAACTTAGCTGCAATCCCAATACCTTTCACAAAAGGTCTTTCTATCAAAAGAATAGTAAGATATCACATTTGACGTTTTGGGAAACTTCCAGGATTTCGTGCTATAAGGAGGGACAGAGCTTAGCCTTAACATACCTCTCCAACGAACATCCAATTGCCAAAGGTTCTTCCACGAAAGTTGCTCCTTACGTCCTAAGCTTCACAATGACTATATATACACATCTTAAAGACACCTATAAACAGTAAAAAATCCAGCATTAATGACCAGATTCGGCAAGGAGCATTTACGAGAGGAAATGTCCGTAAAACTTCGTAAAAATGACCGTAAAAGAGCTCCAAAATTATCACCTAAACACCCCAGCTGCAAACCAACAATACCAGCAAGAACACCACTTTTTTCACATCTCAAAAATAGCTCCAAACACAGCTAATACGTGGGGAAAACAATTGCAAAGCGTAAGGCACACATTTCTAGGTACACGAACAAATTTTAACGGTAAAAATGCGAAAAATCTTAATCAAATCCCTGTGGCACCTGGAGGGGAGTTTTCCTTCAGTTTCTAAGCTTTTGGGGATGAAATGGAAGTGATTTGAGCTTTAAAAAACTCAAATTAGCCGACATTAAGTTGGGTCAACCCGACCCATGACCCGGTTTCTAGCTCAGGCAGTCCTGGTAAAACGGTCTTAACTCTTTATTCTGAGGTCGGTTTGATGCGCAGTTTTGTGTGTTGCAAACTAGACTCATAGATCTTAAATTTGATAGCTCATGCAGCTTCTAAAACCCTATAGTTTGGGAGATATGACCAGATACATTTGGCCCAAAGTTAAGAAGGATTTCATAAAGAAACTTACAGTAATGTTGGCCAACCTTTATCTTGCAACTTTCTTGATTTCAAAACTTAATGTATGACCTTTGTGCTATTAAAATAGCTTTTTTTTAAAAATCCATTATTAGCAATGTATACACTTTTAGTTCCATCCAAAAAGTTAAACCTAGTTTAAACCTTCCAAAAAGGGTGAGGTGTCACTCGAGTGATTTCTTTAATTCTGAACGTGCATTTAGGGTATTTCCTTTGGCTTAAAACTTTAGGTACTTGATATTAAAACTTATTTGGAGCCTTATTATCCTTAGGTGGTAGCAAAAATCACATGTGCCTTATATAATGCCACACTATTTAAATAATGAAAGACGAGAAACACGGGGTCTCACAGGCTAGTAGAAGGTCTCTGAATTATACTTTTTTCAGTTACATACATTTTTCTATATGTGCATTGTACTCTCCCCAGATCCTATTTTATGGAATTACACTAGATCTTTTGTTGTTGTAGTATCAGATATGAGGTCGATATGAAGACATTATCGCGAAGAGTGATTGATGCCTCCTTCTCCAAGCCTTATGCTATCACAATTGTCGTGGCAGAAAAGTGAAGAGAATTAAACGATAACCCTAGTGAGTGAAGGGAGGATCAATTTATAGAGGTTCAAACTTAATCTTGAACGTCCGTCAATTACAAATCTAACATGCGAGATTTCGTTTTCATTGGACATTAGTTGTAGACTTTAGATTAATCGGATCACACTTAAAATAATAAAATTCTAGCATTTATTACAAAAAATTTCTATCTCAATATAGGCTTGGTTACTTAATAAAAATATTATAAATAACGTCAACAAATAATAAATAATATTATAAAAATAATATTTTAATTCAGTTGCTAAGCCTATATTGAAATAGAAATCGAGTCTAAAGCTGACGAATGAAAATTAAATCTCATATATTAGAATTGTTAGTTGATGGACGTTCAAGATTAAGTTTGAAACTCTATAAACTAGTCTTCCCTTCATTCACTAGAGTATCATATAATTCTCTATAATTTTTCACTCCCTATAGTTGTAATATAAAGTTAGGTATAGAGGTAGAAAATAATCTTCAACTTAGATTCTACTTTATCTTCAATAATGTCTTCAGGTATAAAACTATAACATCTTAGGATCTTGATGTGCATTAAGTTTATGCTTACGATAAGTTCTTAAAGTAAAATATTATTTGAAAACAAGTTTAGTAATATTTTTATATAAAATAATAATTAAAGATATATGATTATAATGTAGGGTTACTATTATCTTGTTTCACATCAATGTCATTTTTACTAGCGTATATAAAGTCCTTAATAAAATTATTTAAATTTGTCAAATATGAAGACTTAAAAATTCATAATACTTCCGTTTAAATAAAAAAGACTATAAAAAAAATTGTATCCTACCTTATATGTATAGGTAGTAATAAGAAAATATCTTATTTTCAAAAATTGTGATTCTAATCCATGTAATAATTGATAATAAATCACACTTCACCATATAAAAATATGATTTCTCTTTTAATGTGCTGCATCAAATAATGTTGTGAAGATGGTTATACATAGTTAAATAACTCAATTCAGTTTTCATGATGAAAAAATGTTGAAAAACAAGGATATAGCTTTAAGGTTTAAGGTTTTTTAATGGTTCTAAATTTTTCTAAGAAATGACTAAAATAGTTTATCCATAAGATTAACCATTAGAAATTACATATAACTTCAAGGATAATGATAGTACAGATCAATTCTCTACACACTCGCAAAATAAGTCCTACATTAAGCTAAAACATATGCATCCTTCAAATATATGACTTTTCGATAGCACTTTTCTATTTCAACCATTTAACTATATGTGTAAGATCTCCATCTATTATTTCATTCTCTTGAAACGAGTCTACATGTACAAATTTTGCATTTTCACACCACAATTTTTCATGCTATTGTTTAATTTTACTTCTACCTATCATAAAATTCTCTCTCTTTAAATGTTTCTTCATAGTTCACATTGTTGGTTACCACCCTCTCTGTTTTCTTCAGTTAAAAAAAGTATGGCTATCATCTTGTGTACTATTAGTTAACTGAAAGGTTAAATAATAGGAACTCATTTTTCCCGTTTGCAATAATTTTTATCAATCTTCTGTAATGACCCTCCATGTCATTTCTATGGTTCCACGAATATTTTATCAGTTTGAGTTTTTGCAAAGTGACCTTGGTCTATTTTGTGTCTTATTGACACTGGTTGTTTTTTCTTTGGGTGAATCATTTGACATTTAATGCAATTTTTTGAGTTAAACAAGGGATTACAAACATAGAAAAAATTCAGGTAAAGTCCTAGAAAATTGCCTCGGAGCAGAATACTGACGATTCTATCAGCTCTGGAATCACCAAATTAGAATAGGAGCATGTTCGTTGTAATTATATCGAGTTTTGCAAATTTAGCCTCCGGAATGGGTCAATAGTTGACTTTAGTCAATGTCCTTGGGTAACGTGTCACAAATGGGAATTATAACGGCACCGTTGGATCCGAAACATTAAGTTTGGTCTAGGAGAACCTTTCGTTCAGTTCCGGGGCTTTCGTGTGTGTTTTGATCCCTTCGATAGATTCTGATATTGGGAAATAGACCCCACATTGGAATTAAATGACCAATGATGGGAATTTTTACTACATCATTTAATCGAGAATGCTCTTTCCAATTAGATTTTATATATGAATTTTATTTTTTGACTCCAGATATGACCGGAGCATCGAAATTAAGTGTGAGCAGTTGCTGAAATTCAAAGGTGGTGGGTGACGTGGCCCAACGTGATTTTCCACGTGGCAGGCGGTCTAAAACAAAAAAAAAAGGAAAAATCATGTATAAATCTGAAAAGTTTCTAGAAAACATAACAAACATACGAACAACCTTCGAACAACATTTTCTCCCCTATTTTGTAATCTGATTTTTGCTATTTTGGTTATGTATGTGGATAAGTATATTTTAATTTGAGCATATAATAGCTCTGTACAGGTGACTTTGAGGTCATGGGTAGGTTGTGTTCACTATACTTATATGTTTCTAGTATCTTTATCATTAGTGATTAAAGGCAAGTGTCGTGGGCATTGGGTTGGCTTGCCTATAGGAGGGATCTAACAAGAACCATCATGATTTGAGAATTTTGGTCGTGAAAAGGTGATATCAGATCTTAAGGTTTGCTGATCTCATCGATATAGAGCTACCGTTTAGTAGATTCCAGTGGATAGATGCAGAGACATTTGTGACTTCTCTCTACGAGGCTATGGGATATTTTAGAAACTTCTTGTGTTATTGATTCTGGACGTGTGATATCACCAATGGTCTGTCGACTTTTTGAAATTTTGTTTGATTCGCCCTTCCGTGCATGTGCTACGTAAAGGGCTGACTCCGGGCAGGGGTAGTGCTGCATCATCAGCCCCAGATAAGGAGCATCCCCAAGAGGCCGTTGAGCATAGATTGGATGCCCTCGAGTTTTGGCTGTTGTATATGAAGACTACAGACATTGAGATTGTTAGAGCCCCAGAGATAGGCTTCGTAATTAGTTACTTGTCTTGAGATGACTGTGTATGGAACTATGGCATATGTTGTTAAGTTTGGGAATCTCTAACACTGATACTTGTATGTTAGCTGTTGTTTAAAGGTTATGCGGGCTGTGAATACTTCTGCTAAAGATTATACAGGCGAGAGAGGTTTTGACTGAGGTAATACTAAGCATTGATGGTCTCTATACATTTGTATTAGATCGTTGGTCTGACTCGTTGTGCTTCCTAATACGAATGAGTATGCTATAATTGGTAGGATTCTAAATAACAGTCACTTATGTTTTGACTATACCCTACTAGGGGCTAAATGTTAGCCAAAACCCTGTGACCTATACAAATGATCCTTTTGTTGCTTGACTACTAGAGTGGGTAGTCTGATACGAGAGTTACATAGTATTTAAAAAGTTGGTTGTCATTTATACCACTAGCAACACCTTGTGCCTCTATGGTTATGATCCTATTCTGAGGATTCTGTTGATATGCAGTTCTCCGGATTCCTTGGTGACTGGATTGTGAGAATGTTATGCCCCGGGGCTTAGTTGGGTTGTCTATTGTTAGATGGGATATTGTTAGGTTATCAACTAAGATGCCGACCACTCTCCCCTGGAAACGTGTTGTAATTGTTAGTTGCCTGGGATTGTGTTGTCTGGATTCCTAGCTATGTTTTTCAATGGGGATGTTGATCATTTGGTCAGGTTGCCTTGGGGGTTAGATTGACTTATTTCTACTGTGCGGTTATCGATGTCGTACTCCAGTTGGATGGTTTGAGCCTATAGAGCAGGGAAGCTATTTGGGGTGAAGTTGTAATTGCATAAGGAAATAGGAAACAATGTAAGGTCTATATATGTGGAATATGGCTACAGTTTGGGATAATCGTGATTGGTTGGGTATCGGCTAGTATATTGAAGGCACGTATAGTTAGCCTATTGATGTCATGTTATGTGTTGGTGGATTGAGTTTATGGGCTAAAGGGTTGATCTTCTGTGGATCCTTTATAGATTGGTACACTAATTCTCGTTTTCATATGAACAAGTTATTATATTTCTGATTAGCTGGGACGGCTAGAATTGTTGTTTAATGTTGAGCATGCTTAAGCTTGTTGGATTCACTATCTACTATAAGTGCGGGGTTGTGATCCCTATGTGGTTCAAATGGGAGTCTTCAGGTACATCCTTATTCTTATTTTCGCAAATGAAAGTTCTATTAGTGGGGATGTTGTAATGACCCTCCAAGTCATTTCTATGGTTCCATGAATATTTTATCAGTTTGAGCATTTACATAGTGACTCAGTCTATTTGTGACTTATTGACACTGATTGTTTTGTATTGGTTGAATTGTTTGATATTTATGTAGTTTTTAAAGTTAAACGAGAGATTATAACCCTAAAAGAAATTTTCAGGTAAAGTCCTAGTAAATTGCCTTAGAGTGGATTTTTGACAGTTCTATCAACTTCGAAACGGCCTAATTAGGCTAGGAACATGTTCGGTACAAATATATGGAGTTTTGCAAATTTAGCCTTCGGTTGGGTCAATAGTTGCTTTAGTCAATGTCCTTTGGAAACATGTCACAAATGAGAATTCTGACTGCACTTTTGGATGCAAAACATCAAGTTTGGTCTGGGAAAGCCTTTCATTCTGCTCTAGGGTCTTCCGGGTGTGTTTTGGTCCCTTTGATAGATCCTGATATTGGAAAATAGGACTCACATTGGAATAAAATGACTTCCGATGGGAATTTCGATTGTACCGTTGAATCTAAAATGCCATTTTCGATTAGACTTCACAGATGAATTTTATTTTTTGACTACGAATGTGATTGGAACATCGAAATTAAGTTTGAGTGGTTTTTGAAAGTAAAAGGCGGCAGGTGACGTGGCCCAGCCATGAGCTGCCACGTGGAAGGCGGTCTACAAAGAAAAAAAGGGAAAATCACGTACAGATCTTGATGGTTTCAGGAAAATGTAACAAACGTACGAACAACTTTCGAACAACATTTTCTCCCCCATTTGTTATCCAATTTTGGCTATTTCTGTTATGTATGTAGATATGTATATTTAAATTCAAGTCTATAGTAGCTCTGTACAGGTGACTTTCAGTTCCTGGATAGGTTGTAGTCGCTATACTTATATGTTGCTAGTATCTTTATCATTAGTGATTTGGGGCAGGTGATGTGGGCATTGAGTTGACTTTCCTATAGGAGGGATCTGACAGGTGTCATCACAACCTGAGAAGTCGGGTCATCAAAATCTTCATAGCCATAATATTATTTCAATTTAAGATTTATGGGTATAAACCAAACAAGTTAATTGACACTTAGGTTGGATTCATCAATCTTCATTGAAAGAATATAGTGTGCGATAGCTGAAAGCAGTCATGATCTATGTTTCTTGAAATTTTTGGGATTCTATGATCTATCTTTAAGCTTCATGCACACCAAATTGGAAATTGAATTGACTGTATTAAATGAGTACAAATGGATTAGGCAAAACTGCTAACATTGTGTTGTAGGAGGTGCAAAATTATTGAAAGGAAGACGTGAGACCCCCACAAAAAGGTTACCCCATGATACATGAAGCTAACAAAATATTCATATCCAAAAAATCAGCTATATTATATTACATATATATTTTCACATTTTGTAAAAAAAATCTCAATATCTCAATGACATTGAAATGATCATACCCAATGAGTCATATTTGCAATGGCATCAAGAGAAGAAGCTTAACAAAAAGGCACAAATGCACTAAATCGAACAACTACCTAAACTAACCTTACAGATGATTGAAGACCCAAACATGATCAAATCATCACAAGCAAAACATTAAAATTGAACGTCATGGATGATTTTGAATAACTTAAAACTACATAAGAAATATAAAAAGCTTCTATTGTAGCAGGATTTTCTCATCATTGCAACGCTAAAAGCTAAAAAACACTACTGGAAAATGGAGCCAGGACCATATTCATCAGAAAACTCAAGTTGTTGCACTCAAAAACAACATATTGCAGCAATCATGAAAAAACTTCAGTAGGCCCATATTCACCATAGACAATGTGTAAACTGCACAAGGTCTAACTCAAAACCTACTTAGTAAAGGATATCACAACTCTGGTGTTCCCTAGTATACTACGAGAGTTGATTCCAGGATACTAGTATGTTCGAGATCTGAAGGTCCTGAACTAAATTGGCCAAGAAGGGTAAGCTATTGTCCGACACTGAAATGCAACTGGACAGTGAGAGGATCCACAAATGGAGCTGTATAGCACTGGCCAAATTTCTAATCCCTGAATCAGTGATTCCACCCTTGGAAACATCAAGTTCAGTAAGTATCGGACAAGAGTTTGAAATTCTACTAGGTTGCATCAGTAACATGTCTGCAACCATCAACAATTAGAGACATCAGAGATCCCCCATGCAGCTCAACAATGCCTGAAACAAATATGTCTGTAACATTGACACACCCACTTAAATTCACTGCCACCAAATTATCTACACAGCTCTAAACAAGAGGGAAGAGCCCTTTAACAGTTATACCATGAAGCCCACTCACCTCCAGATGAGTCAGAATATGACATAGTCTATCTACAACAACAATGGTAATTGCTTACTCCAGGACAATTGTGAATGGATAAAGAGTTTAGATGAGGGCAGTTCCTTGCGATGTCCAACAAAGACTTTTGAGTAATCAATGGGCATAGGAAAAGATCACGCTTCCCTAACAGATGACACCCATGAGCAATCTCACATGATCCTTCATCACCAATAGAAGACACATTCAACAAGGAAAGATATTTGATAGTAGGGAAACCTCGAATGATAGCCTTCAGACCAGTATCAGTTACACCTCACTGAAGGTTATTTCCCTGGATAGATAGATTAGCTAAACTTCCACAATTTGCAGTTCCAACAGCAACAACAGCAAGTCTGATATCTGTGGCTTTCATACCAACAAGGCTCCTGGGATGATAGCCCTCACTATCTACACCATTAGGCTCAGAGGCAAATGTGTCATCCCTGGGATGTTGCTTAAAAGGGTAAGCCGACACTCAAAAACACAAGCACAAGCACTTTTCTCTTTGCCATCGGGAAGACGTTTCAATACCTAAAAGAGGCATTCATCTAGAAGGATTTCAATGGAAGGCTACTGCTTTTACTCAAAAGTGTCCGGGACCCAACTCCTCTTAAAAGAATGAAAATATACACCTGTATTTTGCACATGTGACAACAATAGAGAGGATAGGTTTGGACTTCCTGGAAATCAGAAGTTCAAAAACATCAGATAAAGACCAGAATAGGAAATAAAAAAATTCATAGGAATATACATGATATACCCAAGACAAATTTTCCCTCAATTAATATTTCTAGTCTCAAATCTGAATTTTGACAGTCCGGAATGCCATTGTTGGTAGGGTTCCATGTTTGGTTTCTGTTCACGGGGAGCCGAACGAATCTAGAGGGCTTATTTCATGATTTTATTGAGTTGTTCTTGTTGATTTTGCTGATATCTGGTGCTATTTATTTTGTTCTCCACATTTGCGCCTTACTTTTCACATTCGCAAAGGTCAAGTGGTTAGACCTCCACGTTCATGGAGTTGAGGTAGTCACCTCCGCATTTGCAAAGGGTCAATCCCTCATGACATCCATGTTTGCAAATTGTTAAACGTCTACCTGAATTGTGACTTATTTTAAGTGACAAGTTTTGTTAATTTTCACCTTTTTCAAACTTCCAAGCTTCGTTTTAAAGAATATCTTCAAGGTTTTTTATGGAAAATCTGTTGGGTAACTATTTTCTAACCTATTTCTTCAATTTTCGTTTATTAAATTATGTTTTTTAACTTAGAAATTGGGGTTTTTATTTAAGGAATTTGGGGATTCGGATTTTGATTACTAAAGTGATGATTTTTCCCTCATTTTAACTTCATTTTCTAAACCATTATCATTGATAAAATCCTTATTACTTGGAGCGCATTCTCATATCTTAAATTTTAGATTTTGGTTACTTTTTTCGACACGAGATTTTTTATCATTTTACTTTTTCACTCAAATTGATTGATTTTAGTGTCATTAGATTCGTTATGTGATTGTGATGATATATTTGAATTGATTGTGGTAATTTGGATTATCGTGGAAGGGGAAAGGTTGTGGATTTAACTAGATTGGAGACATTTTCTATGGCAAGTGGACTTCTAACCTTTTATTAAGTATGCTTGAACTTGTATGATCTTATGTGTATGGAATCAAACCTTCTGATTGGTATTTATCTCCAAGCATGAATACTTTTTGACTTTTTATTATTGTCCGACCATTACTGAGGCTTTTGCTTTTGTTCAATACATAATAACTGAAGCTAACTTTGCTTGGTTAATCTTAGATTCTAGTACAATACAATATACAAATCGCAAGAATACACCCCCCATCACATAATGTCATATCTCAAAATATCCAATTGATGCTCAAGTGAAATTGTACAATAGATATCCAATATCATAAACGATACGTATAGCATTATCGAGAAGGAATGATATGAGACGGAGTGCATACCAAAAGATGTAAATAATGCAATGCATTGTCAAATAATTGTGATGCATGTCTGTCCTATGGTACACATCTGCTGGTAAACTCAGACCAGAACCCATGGGGGCCACACAAGGACCATGTACCCATGAACATTATTAGAAATGACCTCGGCTAATGCTTACTCGACTGGAAATGACCTCGACCACAAAACAATCAGCCAGCATATTATCTCGCTCGCTGGCAGAAACCTTGACAAAACATCAATCGGTAGAGACGTCTACAACCAATCCATATGTTACCTTACTCATCCCTTGACTATAGCCATCATAAGTACCAATGCACAATTAATGGTGAATGCAATGTGCTTGCTCTCAATTTCATCACAATATTAATATTTCTAGTGATTTTAATATCATCACAGTCACAATATCATCAAGGTTTCTATATTAATCATATCGCACTATAAGTGCCATCTCGATATCAATATCAAATAATTCACAGGATCTCATGTATTACGAGTTCACAATTAATTCACAAGTCAAGATTTTACCACATGAATAATTACTTAGTCTATAATCTCATAATCAAAGCCTAAGAAGATACAATTCTACCCGAAAAGTGGCACCTTAACTTAAGCCACAATTGTACAATTGACACAATTAACACCTTCCAAAGGCACAATTGTACTAGGATCACCAACCGATTTCCTCAACATAGACACATGGAAAACTGGGTGAATAGAACTCAAATTCAAAGGCAAATCCTATCTATAAGCCACTTTTGCAATCTGCTCAATAATCTCATAAGTACCTACATATAAGGCACTCAACTTGCCCTTCTTAGAAAAATGCATTACACCCTTCATGGGTGAGACCTTCACATACACCCAATGTCCAACATGAAACACAGATCCCTCTTCCTAACATCTGAATAAGACTTTTGAGGACTTTGAGCCATTTTCAACCTCTCCCTAGTAAACTTCACCTTCTCCATAGCTTCCAAAACCAAATCCAGGCTAATCAAAGCTATCTCTCCCAACTAAAACCAGCCCACCGGAGATCTACATCTCCTACCATATAAAGCCTCAAATGGAGTTATCCCAATGCTAGCATGAAAGCTATTGTTATAAAAAAACTCGATGAGTGGGAGATGATCATCCCAATTACCCTTGAATTCCAACACACAAGCCCTCATCATATCCTCCAAAGCTTGAATTGTCCTTTCAGCTTGTCCATCATTTTGAGGATGAAAAGCGGTATTTAACTTTACCTTGGTGCCAAGAACTCTTTGAAATGACCTTCAAAAGTGAGAAGTAAATTAGGTGCTATGATCTAATATGATAGACCAAGGCACACATACAACCTCACCAACTCTTGTATATACAACCTTGAATAATCTTTGGAACTGAAGGTAGTCTTGATTGGTAGAAAATGAGCCGATTTAGTCATCCCACCGACAATAACCCAATTTGAATCAAACTGACTACGGGTCTGTGGCAAACCAAACACAAAATCTATGTTCACGTCTTCCTATTTCCAATTAGGAATATCAATATCTTGAACCAAACCACCTGGCCTTTGATGCTCTACCTTCACTTGTTGACAATTAGGACATTCCGATATAAACTTGGCTATATCTTTCTTCATATCATTCCACCAATACATTTCCCTCAAATCCTAATAGATTTTGGTGATCCCACATGAATGGAATAATGAGAGTTATGGGTTTCACTCTTGATCACTCTCCTAAGATCAACATTATCCAGAATACAAAACCGATCTTGATACCGAAGAATACCATCTCCCCTTGGGAGAAAACCTCCATCTTCTTTTCGGCAACTAACTTCTTCAACCTGACCAACAAAAATTCTAGATCTTGCTTATCCTTGACATCAACAACCACGAAAAATTTAGACTCATTCTGAACATGAATACCACCCTCATTAGTGTTAGCTAACTTAATACCCAACCTAGCCAAACAGTGAACATCTTTTGCCAAATCCTTCTTCCCTTCATCAATATGAGCCACACTCCCGATGGACAATCTACTAAGAGCATCGGGTACAACATTTTCCTTGCAGGGATGATATTGAACACTCATGTCATAGTCCTTAAGGAATTCCAACCACCTCCTTTGCCTCAAGTTAAGATCTCTTTGAGTTAACACATATTCCAAACTCTTGTGAACGATGAAAATATCAACATAAACTCCATACAAATAATGTCTCCAAATCTTCAAGCGAACACCACAACCGCTAACTTAAGATCATGAGTCGAGGGTCAGGTAATTACGCTCATGCACCTTCAATTACTTGGATGCATAAGCTATCACCTTACCATGTCACATAAGCACACAAACCAACCCAGTCCGAGAGGCATTACAATATACTAAAAACCTATCTAAGCCATCAAGTAGAGTTAAAACAGGGGTCAATGTAAGTTGATCTCTCAAAGTCAGAAAACTCTTCTCACATTCATCCAGCCATACAAACTTGGCCTTCTTTTGAGTCAACTTGGTCAATGGAGATGCAATAGATGAGAAACCTTCAATAAACCTTTTATAATAACTAACCAACCCAAGAAAATTTCTAATATCTAAAGCAGTCAATGGCTTAGGTCAATTCTTCACAGCCTCAGTCTTTTTTGGGTCAACCTTAATACCATCACCGGATGACACATGACCAAGAAAAGCTACCTCACCCAACAAAATCTCACATTTATTGAATTTAGCATACAATTGCTTCTCCCTTAAAGTCTGTAGAACCAACCTCAAATTATCCATATGCTCTCTCTCACTTCAGGAATAAATAAGGATATTATTGATGAAGACCACCACAAAACTATTACGAAATGGCTTTGTCATGACCAGTTAAGTTATTTTTAAAATTAGTCCTCTTAACAACCTAAAAGATTTACCTCGTAAAATTTTTGTTGGTACTTTGGACTATGTGGTAACGTAAGACTATTTAATTTATGGGTAAGTTTGGATAATTGATTTAATGGGTGGACTAAATATTAATTTACTTAACATACTATACCACTTGTCTATGTATTTTAGAATAAGTTAGCGGATTTATCCCTTATAATAATAAATCAATCTAGAGAAATAAAAGAAGAGGATGAGAGGGTTTGATTGAAACCGCCTGTGGCCGAACTCAAAACGTCATACATTCAGGTAGAAAATTTGCAAACCTCAACTCTTTGTTTAAATGCAATTTACTAGGGATAATGGTGTATTCGTTTCTCTGCATTTAAGTGTTGGAGGTCTATCGAAGACTAACCAAACCATATATAGTGTTATATAATATTAGTTACGAGTATGGATTGAATTTGAGAAAAGATGGCGGCAAACATTAGTGGGCCTAGTGACGTTGTAATCATGATCCAATGATGTTGTTTCTATTTGGAAATATGATTTCTATAGTTAATATGTTGCCAGGTGCAATTGTAAGCTTGCGACAGTTTTGAGAACTACAATTTTATCTCTTATTGTCATTAGTTTAATTACTTTTCATGTTTAATGTTGTCCTTATAATTATCACTATATAGTTTAGGTTTTAATACATTGACATAGACAATTGAATTATCAAATTAGATTAATATTTAGGGTAGTTTAGATGTATAATAATATGGGTATTGTTAGTTTTGAAATTTTTTTGTAATAATTTATTTGATTAGATCGCGACACTACGGATTCTATTCAAAAGGGGAAGGCTCAAGTCTCGCAGTGAGTGCTCAATCATTAAGGCAGGTGGACTTTCTCTTCTATGTGTGATTCGTTACGTATTTTAATATTATAAACAAATGAGGTGATTAAATGTAAATGTGAGTTAGTGTGGTGTTTGTGACACTTGAATTGAAAATGTGGTTAAGTGATAAGAATTCTATTTTTGAGATATATTGTTGTGGTCAGTGATTATGAGCGGATTTGTTTTTAGACTTCATCTCATGCTCCTTCATTCTATGTCACACACATTTGCATTGATTCTGAATATTGATATGAGTGAGATGGTAAAAGTTGGGGCTGAGGTCTTTACCATTCAAGATGCTATGCCAAGGTCTTTACCGGCGATAATACTATGTTGAGTTATTTACCAGCAATGTTGTGATGTTGAGGTATTCTTCAGGGATGTTATGTTGTCGAGGTCATTGCCGATGATTATTGCATAAGCATTGCATCTCATCCTTGCATATTCTTGTGTCGCATGATGTTACTCCTTCGATTGATTATGTTATCACTTGTGAGTTGTGGCTTGTGATTTGATAATTGTGATATACTTAAAACCTATCTCTATTATGTATTATGTGTTGTTGGGATGGGCTGATTATCTGTGCAGGTCGTAGTTGTGGAGGTCGGTAGGGATGAAAGGAGTTTGTGTATTCCATTAGACTTATTCTGTTTTGTTAGTTGACTCTTTGGGTACCGCGTTATTTTTCGTACTCACCCTTGCTCTGCACTTGTGTAGGTTTTGAGCTCGGAAAGTGAGTAGTAATTTTCCTTGATCATTCGAGGCTTCCCAGGAGATTTAGAGAGGTAGCTGTTGTCATCTGGCTGACTCTCTTGTTCCTATTTCTTTTCTGTTTTGCTCTATTTGAGAAGAAAGACAGTTCAGACATGTCGTTCTTTTGATTTTTGTATTGCTAGTGGCTTGTACATATGACAACCAATCCTTGGAAAGTATTTATGTTTTTGAATATTTTCAGCTTTAGTTACCTATTGTAGTCAATAACTTTCGCACATTAGTTCTGTTTCTCGTTGGGTTTAGGCTGACTTGTTCTGGTGGGATTGAGCAAGTGTCATCACGTCTATTGTCGGGTTATGATAGTTGGTATCAAATCCCAATTTCATAGGTCTGACATATGTACGAGCCAAATCTAATTAGAGCCTCAAGGATCGGTACGGAGACGTCTGGACTTATCTTTAAGAGGCTATGAAGACTATTAGGAAGATTTTTTTCATTTATTCTCTCTTATCATGTGGATCGGTACATAGACCTCCATATCTATCTTCGAGAGGCTACAAGATGCTTGTTAGGAGAAAATCCTCTTTCCATTGATTCATTTAGTGCGATTTGTTCATATTCAAGTTTTGTATGCTTCTAATCTATTCTTCCTGCACAAATGGTGAGAACTAGAGCTAGAAATACCGAAGATGAGTCGGTACCTGTTGTCCAAGCCCCTGCTAGTGGGCGAGGCAGAGCTCGTGGCAGAGCTATAGGTCGAGGTCGAGCTAGAGGAGCAGCACCAGTCCGAGGTCAGACTAGAGGGGCTTCACCTAAGCCTATTTCTGACCCAGTTTATGAGTACGAGGAGCAGACTGAGGACCCAGTTCAGCCTCCTGCATCCTTAGAGGGTACAACAGTATTACAGGAGCTTTTGATTCGATTGTTGGCGAGGTTGGAGGGTACCCCTGCTTTTAGTGATGTTCTAGGTACCACAGTTCCTGCTATACTGGTTGGTCCTTCATAGCCACCTCAGGGACCTAATATGGGATTTCAGACCCCGAGTCCATTTTCCATGCCTTCTATTGCACCTCCTAGGTTTTCAGCTCCGCCAGTTTCTACCAGTGCTTCTATGTCCTCTTTTGAGCAGAAGAGCTTTGAGAGATTTGTGAGATTGACTCCTCCCAAATTTGATAGTACCGCCGGGGATGGGGCATATGACTTCCTGACAGAGTGCCAGGATCGATTGTTTAATTTGGGTGTTCAGGAGGCCCACGGAGTAGCTTACACCTCTTATCAGTTCACAGGCATGGCCAGAGAGTAGTTGAGGCCAGTTATAACTCGGACGCCAGTTGACACTCCAGCAATGGATTGGGGGCAGTTTACTGAGATCTTTCTTGAGAGGTTTGTACCATACAACCTTCGTGATAGACGTCGTGATGAGTTTGATAGGTTGGAGCAGGGTTCCATGACTGTGACCGAGTACGAGGCACGATCCCATGAGTTATCCTATTATGCCATGTCTAGTATTCCCACAGAGTTTGAGCATATTCGTCGATTTGTAAAGGGGTTCACAAGTTATCTTCAGGAGGCAACAACCTCTCTTATGTTATCTGGTGGTTCCTTTCAGAGCATTGTTGATCATGCTAGAATGATAAAGGGCATCAGACAGGCCCATCAGGGTGGTGGTAAGAGGTCCCGCTATCATGGTCAGTTTGGCAGTTATACACCTAGAGACAGAGATTCTCAGAGGCAGGGCACTCAGGGTTATCAGGAGAGACCAGTTCATGCTACCATTCCTACTGCAAGTAGTACAGGCAGGTCCAGACCTAGAGGTTGTTATGTGCATGATGAGTTCGACCACCATGCCAAGGATTGTCCAAAGCGTGCTCCTGCTTGTTTAAGAAGATGCCATTTGTTTGATGAGAAATAAAAAGGAATATCGAAAATTCGAGTGGTTGAAGCTGAAGTAACTACTTTCGAAGTAACAGAAAGAAAAGCAACGACTGGAGTGGGAGAGTCAGAGTCGAAAAGAGGATTCCTCACTTCTTTCTCTCATTCAAAACCGTGCATGAGACTTTCATCTCACAAGGCTCCTAAGTGATAAAATAAGCCGAGTATTACGACTAATGGGGGAGAAGCAAAGCTTCGTAGATAGTTTCACTTACTCCTCGCTTCTTTCCTGGCGACTAGCTCGAGGACACAGACGACACGGTCTACACCAGCTCCAGCAGCTAGAGGCGCTTCACAGAGTGCGAGGGGTAGCACTAGAGGTGCTAAGGGTGGAGCTCGAGGTGGTGCTCGTGGTGGAGCAGGTTGTTAGAGAGCGCCGGGTATGTTATGTCATTCCAGGTCGTACAGAGATAGAGACATGTGATGCTGTGATTATAGGTATTATTCCAGTTTGCCATCGTTCAGCTTCAATATTATTTGACCCTGGGTCCACCTATTAATATGTATCCACTTATTTTGCTAATGATATTGATGGTGTGTGTGAGCCTCTTGATGTGCCTATTTATGTTTCCACACCCGCGGGTAAATCCTTAGTGGTGGATCGGGTCTATCGGGGTTGTATTGTGGTATTCTCAGGTAGGGAGACCCAAGCTGATTTGATTCTTCTAGACATGCTTGACTTTGATGTTATCTTGTGTATGGATTGGTTGTCCCCTTATCATGCGATCCTTGAAAGTTATGCTAAGACTGTGACCTTAGCGTGTCCGAGTTTACCCCAGTTAATGTGGGCAGGTGCTCCCAGCTCTTACCATAAGGGGTTATTTCTTATGTTCGCGCTCGTCATATGATAGAGCATGGGTATTTATCTTATTTTGCTCACGTACGTGATATTTCTTAGGAGTCATCTTCTTTAGAGACCATGAGGGTGGTGAGGGAGTTCATGGATATGTTTCCTCCATATTTACCAGGTGTTGCTCCAGATCGTGACATTGACTTTGCCATTGATTTGGAGCCGGGCACTAAGCCCATATCCATTTCTCCTTATCGAATGGCTTTTGTAGAGTTAAAGGAATTGAAGGAGAAATTAGAAGATTTGTTGAAGAAGGGGTTTATCCGGCCTAATGTGTCACCTAGGGGTGCACCGGTGTTGTTCGTAAAGAAGAAGGATGATACCATGCAAATGTGCATCGAATATCGTCAGTTGAACAAAGTGACCATCAAGAACAAGTATCCCTTGCCTCGTATTGATGATTTATTTGATCAACTTCAGGGTGCCTCAGTGTTCTCTAAAATTGATTTGAGGTCAGGGTATCACCAGTTGAAGGTCCGGGAGCCAGACATCCCAAAAATTGCTTTTAGGACTCGATATGGGCACTATGAGTTTGGGGTTATGTCGTTTGGGCTTACTAACACCCCTGCCGCTTTTATGGAGTTGATGAACCGAGTGTTCAGACCTTACCTGGATTCCTTTGTAATTGTATTTATTGACGACATATTGGTGTATTCCAAGAGTGAGGTTGACCGTTTTCGTCACCTGAGGACCATGCTCCAGAGATTGTGTGAGGAGAAACTGTATGCTAAATTCTCCAAATGAGAGTTTTGGCTCGAGTGTATGACTTTCTTGGGTCATGTGGTGACCAAGGATGGTATTATGGTTGATGCAGCCAAGGTTGCAATAGTTCGTGATTGGGTAAGACCCACTTCAGTGACTGAGATTCGAAGTTTCATTGGGCTGGCAGGTTATTATCGTCGATTTATGCAGGGATTCTCCTCTATCGCAGCTTCTTTGACTAGGCTGACTCAGAAGGAAGTTTCATTTCTATGGACCAATGAATGTGAGGCGAGCTTCCAGAGGCTCAAGGAGTTATTGACTTCAGCACATATTTTAGCATTGCCCAAGGAAGGTGTAGCCTTTGTTGTTCATTGTGATGCTTCTGGTGTCGATTTAGGTGGAGTGTTGATGCAGAAGGGAAGAGTTATAGCTTATGCTTCGCGACATCTGAAGGTCCATGAGCGGAACTACCCTACTCATGATTTGGAGTTAGCCGCGGTGGTATTTGTTTTGAAGTTGTGGAGGCATTATCTCTATGGGGTGCATTGCGAGATCTTTACAGACCATCATAGCCTAAAGTATATTTTCTCTCAGCCTAATTTGCACATGAGGCAGCGCAAGTGGTTGGAGTAGCTGAAAGATTACGATATCTCTATTCTCTATCACCCTGGCAAGGCTAATGTGGTAGTGGATGCCTTGAGCCGGAATCCATCTAGTATGGGTAGCTTGGAATATCTTAGAACGGAGGAGAGGCCTTTAGCTTTGGAGGTTCAGTCTTTGGCCAGACAGTTGATCCGACTTGACATCTCCCCATCTCACAGTGTGTTGGCCTTCGTCGAGGCTAGATCTACATTGATGGATCAAATTCGTGCTCACCAGTTTGATGATGATAAATTATGTGTGATTCGAGACAAAGTATTGAAGGGTGAAGCTAAGTCAGATTTTCTTGATTCTGAGGGAGTTTTGAGAATTAATGGGCGCATTTGTGTGCCTAAGGTAGGTGATTGGGTTCGGTTGCTATTGGAGGAGGCTCATTGTGCTAAGTATTCTATTCACCCTGGTGTAGCAAAAATGTTTCATGATTTAAAGCAACATTATTGGTGGTGTGGGATGAAAAGGGACATTGTGGAGTTTGTGGCTAAGTGTTTGAATTGTCAACAGGTTAAATGTGAGCATCAAAAGCCAGGAGGTCCGATGCAGTGGATGCCCATTCCCGAGTGGAAGTGGGAGCGTATTACCATGGATTTTATGACTGGATTACCCATGACATTGGGTAAGTTTGACTCTATTTGGGTGATTATAGATAGGTTGACCAAATCATCTCACTTCATTCCAGTAAGGACTAGCCACAGTGCGGAGCAGCTAGCTAGGATCTATATACGTGAGATTGTCAGATTGCATGGGGTGTCTATCTCTACTGTGTCAGATCGAGGTTCGGTGTTCACCTCCCAATTTTGGAAGGCATTGCATCATGGGTTGGGTACACGATTAGACATGAGTTTGGCATTTCATCCTCAGACAGACGGTTAGTCCGAGCGGACCATTCAGGTGTTGGAGGACATGCTTAGGGATTGTGTGATTGATTTTGGTGTTCGATGGGACCAACTCTTACCCTTAGCAAAGTTTTCTCATAATAACAATTATCACTCCAGTATTCAGATGGCACCATTTGAGGCATTGCATGGGCGTAGATGTCGATTACCAATTGGGTGGTTTGGCTCAATCACCATCGAGGCATTAGACACTGATTTTCTTAGAGATGCTATGGAGCGGGTGCGCGTGATCCAGAGTCGACTATTGACAGCCCAGAGTCAGCAGAAGATCTACGCTGATAGGAGTGTTCGTCCCTTGGAGTTTATGGTTGGCGAGCATGTGTGGTTGAAGATATCACCCATGAAAGGTGTGATGAGGTTCGGGAAGAAGGGCAAGCTTAGCCCGAGGTTTATTGGCCCATTTGAGATTCTTAGGAGAGTAGGGGAGGTGGCTTATGAGTTGGCTTTGCCACCTAGATGGTCAGCTGTTCATCCAGTATTCCACGTCTCTATGCTCTAAAAATACACACCCGACGAGTCTCACATTATTTCTTATGATACCATAGAGTTGGGTCCGGATTTGACTTATGAGAAGGAACCCGTAGCCATTCTAGATAGACATGTTCGTAGGCTTAGGACTAAGGAGATCGCTTCAGTTAAGGTTCAGTGGCGACATCGGCCTATTGAGGAGGCTACTTAGGAGACAGAGTCAGATATGCATGCTCGATACCCTCAGCTTTTCGCAGCTTCAGGTACTTTCTTCTACCTTATGTTCGAGGATAAACATGATTTTTAGTGGTGGATGATGTAATGACCCGTTAGATTATTTTAAAAATTAGTCCTCTTGTTTTCTTAAAATATCTTGCTCGTAAATTTTAAATGGGTATTTTGGACTATTCGACAAATTATAGCTACTAAATTCACGGGGGAAAGTTAGAAAATTAATTTAATTAATCGACTAAAGTATCAACTACTTGTCTTATGATTATTAAAAATAAATAATTGTATTATCACTTTTAATACCTAACTAAAAGAAAATAATAGAAGAGGAACAAGGGTTTGAAACAAAACAAAAAAAAAAAAAGAGCGGCGCCGGAGGTGACAACAATCCGCCTAGAATTTTCGTTGTGGGAGTTGAATTCAAGATTTGGTCTATTCAGTTCGAGTGCGGTTTCGACATTGAGGTAGGTTTGTCTATCCTTCTTTGAAATTGGGATTTAGTTATTGAATATTCTTATACTATAATCTATGGGATGAGATTGTATCATGTGTTGGGTTGCTAATTCTTATTGTGATGCTAGTCTGAGTGTGTGAATTTTCCATGTGTTGCTTTGGGAGCATGTAAATCCTAAATTGAGAATAGTGTGAATATGACATGTTGAAAAAGGGGGATATTTGCAATATGATATTAGGGACTATGGGTTACTTGAGGAAATAAGGTTGCTAAAATGTGGTGAAATATTTAAAAGAAGAATTCTATCCAAATATGGGGAAATATTGTAATTGATAAACTTGAGAACTTTGATAATTATTGTGCTTATTGAGTAGAATATTCTTCCCTAATTGTGTCTTGGTTGCATGCATCCTCATACTATATGTCATGGCATTTTGGGAAGTCTTGAATGGTGATTCGTATCATGAGTTCTTAATCATGAGCACCTGGGTGGCAAGGTAGTTGATACATCGAGATTCTTATCATGAGTCCTTGACCACGAGCACTTGGGTGGCAAGGTAGTTGATATATTGTGATTGAGGTATATGACCTGCGAGGTCCCCATGGGTCCCCTTAGTCTTGGAGCCTTAGCTCGATGGGGGTGTATACGATAGGTTGTGCGATGGTCTTGATACCACCTTGCATTACATTGCATTGCACGACATGGCATACCATTTCATTATGCTACTAGTGGTTGTTTTGGGGGTGGTCTGTGAAAGTATATGTTTATTTCATTCGCGTCGTTCTATATAAATTGGCGGCACCGATGCCGGACTAGTTTTCCTGTTGCAGGTGGAAGCATTCCTAGATTATTTCATTGCTTATTAAATTTCTAATTCCCAATCGGTTAAACCTACTGGGTACATATTATGTGTACTCACCCCTACTCCTTTCTCCCCCGCAGATTTTCGTCAAGATTATCCACGTGGCAGTTGATTTGCTCATGCACTTGGTTCATATCATATCTAGTGGTGAGACTCTGGGGCTTCGAGTTTCCATTGGATTCTATCTTAGTTGTTTAGTCTTTATTTCTATTTGAAGACTGAGATGCACTTATTTTACTAGTTAAGTATTAGATGCTCTTTATACTCGTTACACCAGGTTTTGGGAGATTATTGTTATATATAGACTATTTATTTATTGGATTTTTCTCTTTCTAGGGTACATTTATTGTTGGGATTAGAATTAAGTGGTCTTTTAGTCACGACCCCATTTTGGGTCGTGACATAGAATTGTTGTTTAATGTTGAGCATGCTTAAGATTGTTGGATTCACTATCTACAATAAGTGCAGGGTTGGGATCCCTATGTGGTTCGGATGGGAGTCTTCAGGTACATCCTCATTCTTGGTAGTCTTCAGGTACATCCTCATTCTTACTTTCGCGAATGAATGTTCTATTAGTGGGGGATGTTGTAATGAACCTCCAGGTCATTTCTATGGTTCCGTGAATGTTTTATCAGTTTGATCATTTACATAGTGACCTCAGTCTATTTGTGACTTATTGACACTGATTGTTTGGTGTTGGGTGAATTGTTTGATATCTATGTAGCTTTTCAAGTTAAAAGAGGGATTATAAACGTAAAAGGAATTTTCAGGAAAAGTCCTAGTAAATGGCCTTAGAGCGGATTTTTGACAATTCCATCAACTTTGAAATGGCCTAATTAGGCTAGGAACATGTTCGGTACAATTATATCGAGTTTTGCAAATTTAGCCTTTGGTTGGGTCAATAGTTGCTTTAGTCAATGTCCTTGGAAAACATGTCACAAATGAGAATACTGACTGCACTGTTGGATCCAAAACATCAAGTTTTGTCTGGGAAAGCCTTTCATTCTGTTCTCGACGCATTCCAGTGTGTTTTGATCCCTTCGATAGATCTAGATATTGGAAAATAGTACCCACATTGGAATAAAATGACCTCCTATGGGAATTTTAACTATACAGTTGAATCCAAACTGCCATTTTCGATCGGACTTCACATATGAATTGTATTGTTTGACTACGAATGAGATAGTAACATAGTAATTGAGTTTGAGTGGTTGTTGAAAGTCAAAGGCGGCAGGTGACATGGCGCAGCCATGAGCTGCCATGTGGCAGGCGGTCTAAAAAGAAAAAAAAAAGGGAACATCACGTATAGATCTGGAAGGTTTCCAGAAAATGTGACAAACATACGAACAACACCATTTTCTCCCCCATTTTGATCCAATTTTGGCTGTTCTGGTTATGTATGTAGATATGCATATTTTTATTTAAGTCTATAGTAGCTCTTTACAGGTGACTTCCAGATCCTGGGTATGTTGTAGTCGCTATACTTATATGTTGCTAGTATCTTTATCATTAGTGATTCAGGGAAGGTGACATGGGAATTGAGTTGGCTTTCCTATAGGAGGGATCTGACAGGTGCCCTCATGACCTAAGAAGTCGGGTCATCAAAATCTTCATAGTGATAATATTATTTCAATTTAAGATCTACGGGGTTGGATTCATCAATCTTCATTGAAAAAATATAGTGTGCGATAGCTTGAAAGCAATTATGATCTATGATTCTTGGAGTTTTTGGGATTTAATGATCTATTTTTAAGCTTCATATGCACCAAGTTAGAAATTAAATCGACTGTATTGAATGAGTACAAAAGGATTAAGCAGAACTGCTAACATTGTGTTGTAGGGGGTGCAAAATTGTTGAAAGGAAGACGTGAGACCCCCACGAAATGGTTACCCCCAAAATAAATGAAGCTGACTAAATATTCAAATCCCAAAAATCAGCTATATTATATTATATTATATATATTCACATTTTATAAAAAATCTCAATATCTCAATGACTTTGAAATGATCATACCCAATGAGTCATATTAACAATGGCATCAAGAGAAGAAGCTTAAATTCACTCCATCATAATAAAAAGGCACAAATGCATGGGACAGTTCATTAACAAGACAAGGCCTGCAAAACTAGAAAATAATAGACAACCTAAACTGTAAGGCACTAAATTGAACAACTGTCCAAACCAACCTTACAGATGATTCAAGACCCAAACATGACCAAATCATGACAAGCAAAAAATTAAAGTTGAACGTCATGGATGATTTTGAATAACATAAAACTAAATAAGAAACATAAAAAGCTTCTATTGTAGCAGGATTTTCTCATCATTGCAATGGTAAAAGCTAAAAAAAACTACTAGAAGAAGGAGCCAGGACCATATTATCAGAAAACTCAAGTTGTTGCACTCAAAAACAGCATGCAATCATGAAAAAAATTCAGTAGGCCCATATTCACCATAGCCAATGTGTAAACTGTACAAGGTCTAAATCAGAAGCTACTTAGTAAAGGATATCACAACTCTGGTGTTCTCTACAAGTGCGTCACTAGTTCGAGAGTTCATAACAGGACACTAGTATGTTCGAGCTCTAAAGGTCCTGAACTAAATTGGCGAAGAAGGGTAAGTTATTGTCGGACACTGAAATGCAACTGGACAGTGAGAGGATCCACAAATGGAGCTGTATAACACTGGAGAAATTTCTAATCCCTGAATCAATGATTCCACACTTGGAAACATGAAGTTTAGTAAGCATCCGACAAGAGTTTTAAATTCTACTAGGTTGCATCAGTAACATGTCTGCAACCGTCAACAATCAGAGACTTCAGAGATCTCCCATGCAGCTCACTATTGTTGAAACCAATATGTTTGTAACATTGACACCAAATTCACTGCCACCAAATTATCTACTGAGCTTTAAACAAGAGGGAAGAGCCCTTCATCAGCTCTAAACAATGGTAATTGCTTACTCCAGGACAATTGTGAATGGATAAAGAGTTTAGATGAGGGAAGTTCCTCGCGATGTCCATCAAAGACTTGTCAGTAATTATTAGGCTTAAGAAAAGATCATTCTTCCCTAACAAATGACACCCATGAGGAATCTCAATTAATCCTTCATCTTCAATAGAAGACATATTCAACAAGGAAAGCTCTTTGACAGTACGGCCACCTCAAATGATAGCTTTAGACCAGTATCAGTCACACTACACTTGAGGTTATTTCCCTGAATAGATAGCTTAGCTAAATCTCCGCAATTTGCAGTTCCAACAGCAACAACAGCAAGTCTGATATCTGTGGCTTTCCTACCAACAAGGCACCTAAGTAGATAGCCCTCACCATCTACACCATTAGGCTCGGAGGCAAATGTGTCATCCCTTGGATGTTGCTTAAAAGGGTAAGCCGGCACTTGGAAACACAAGCACAAGAACTTTTCTCGTGGCCATCGGGAAGACGTTTAAATACCTCAAAGAGCCATTCATCTAGAAGGATTTCAATGGAAGTATGCTGCTATTACTTAAAAGCATTTGGGACCCAACTCCTCTTAAAAGAAGGAAAATATACACCCTAAATTTACACACGTGACAACAATAGAGAGGATTGTTTTGGACTTCCTAGATATCAGAAGATCTAAAACATCAGATAAAGACCAGAACAAAAAATAAAACATTTCTTAGGAATATACATGATATACCCAAGACAAATCTTAATTTGGAACGCCATTTCTGGTAGGGTTCCATGTTTGGTTTGTGTTCATGGGGTTCCGAATGAATCAGGAGGGCTTATTTCATGATTTTATTGAGTTGTTATTGCTGATTTTGCTGATATCTGGTGCTATTTATTTTGTTCTCCATATTCGCGCCTTACCTTTCGCATTCGCGGTAGTCACGTGGTTTGACCTCCACGTTCGTGGATGAAGGATCCACGTTCATGGAGTTGAGATAGTCTTGACCTTCGCGTTTGCAAAGGTCAATCCCTCATGACATTCGCGTTTGCAAATTGTTAAAAGTGTACCTGAACTATGTGACTTATTTTAAGTGACATATTTTGTTAATTTCCAGCTTTTTTAAACTTCCAAGTTTCGTTTTAAAGAATATCTTCAAGGGTTTTCATTGAAAAATCTAATGGGTAACTATTTTCTAACTTATTTCTTCAATTTTGATTGATTAAATGGTGTTTTTAACTTAGAAATTGGGGTTTTTAATTAAGGAATTTGGGGATTCAGACTATGATTACTAAATTGATGATTTCTCCCTCATTTTAACTTCATTTTGCAAAACGATTTTCATTGTTAAAATCCTTATTACTTGGAGCGCATTTTCTTGTATTAAATTTTAGATTTCGAGTTACTTTTTCTTACATGAGATTTTTTATCATTTTACTTTTTCACTCAAATTGATTGATTTTAGTGTTATTAGATTCGTTACATGATTGTGATGATATATTTGAATAGATTTTGGTAATTTGGATTGTCGTGGAAGGGGAAATGTTGTGGATTTAACTAGATTGGAGACATTTTCTATGGCAAGAGGACTTCTAACCTTTTATTAAGTATGCTTGAACCTTTTATGCTCTTATGTTTATTGAATCAGACTTCTAATTGGTATTTATCTCCAAGCATGAATACATTTTAACTTTTTGCTATCGTCCGACCATTACTGAGGCTCTTGCTTCTGTTCAATACATAATGACTTAATCCAACTTTGGTTAGTTAATCCGATCCGTTCATCGATCCTTTGTTTGCCCGCTACCACACAGGCTAGTGTACTCTTATCGTTAACCCCAATAGTGACTATACTCTAAGAGACAACTGTCTCATTATCCCTGGACACAAGGATTAAGAAAGAGAAATGTATCAACGGCTGGGCGTACCTTCCACTCAAGAACAAGAAATGGAGATATTAAGTTAAGGTGCCGCTTTCCGGGTAGAATTGTATCTTCTTTGGCTTTGATTCTTAGATTACAAACGTAGTAATTGTTCATGTGGTAAAATCATTACCTGTGAATTAATTGTGAACTCCTAATACATGACATCGTGTTAATTATTTGATATTGATATCGAGACGGCACTTATAGTGAGATATGATTAATATAGGGACCTTGATGATATTGAGACTGTGATAATATTAAAATCATTATGATATTAATACTATGATGAAATTGAGATCATGCTCATTGCATTCACTACTATTTGTGCATTGGTACTTATGATGGCTATGGCCGAGGGATGAATAAGGTAATATGTGGATTGGTGGTCGTGGTCTCTACTGATTGATGTTTAGTCGAGGTTTCTGCTGACGAGCCAAGATAATATGTCGGCTGATTATTTTGTGGCCGAGGTCATTTCCAGTCGGGTAAGCATTGGCCGAGGTCATTTCTAACAATGTTCACGGATACATGGTCCTTGTATGGCCCCCATGGTTTTTGGTCTAAGTTTACCAGCGGATGTGTATCGTAGGACAAATATGCATCATAATTATTTGACAATGCATTACATTGTTTACATCTCATGGCATTCACTCCGTCTCATATCATTCCTTCTCGATAATATTATATGTATCGTTTATGATATTGGATATCTATTGTACAATTTCACTTGAGCATCATTTGGATATTTTGAGATATGATGTTATGTGATGGGGGGGGTGTGTGTGTGTGTATTCTTGTGATTTGTATATTGTATTGTGCTAGAACGTTTCTGAGTGCATGTGTGCAGCTCGATAGTAAATGGTTGGGTGTTAAGGAGTACTTGTGTTCTTGATTGCTTTACCTTAGGTTAATTTCATTTGTTGAGTACCTTGTTTATTGGTGTTCACCCCTTGCTATATTTTTGTAGATTGTGAGCCCGGTACCTCTTCCTAGATATTCTTCATTACAAGATCAATCTTCCAGATCATTCGTGAGGTAGTTTCTTATATCTTCACCAGGCCTTTGAGGATTCCATTTTATGTTTTGTTCTATTTGAGAACTAGACATTGAGACTTGTATTTTATTTAGTATTCTATATTTATAAGTTTATACATGTAACACCAGTTCGAGGATGGTGTTAGCTTTTCTATGCTTATCTATCTGAATTGACTCTTTATCTTCTATTTTTATTGTTATGTTGGTTTGTCTAGGTATTGGCCTGACTCGTCTTGGTGGGTAAGGAGAGTGCTATCACACCAAATTTTGGGTCGTGACAATTTTGTATCAGAGGCCCAGGTTTATAGGTCCCACATGTGTACAAGAACAGTCTAGTAGTGTCTTGAGGATCGATGCGAAGATGTCTGTTACTTATCCTTGAGAAGCTAAAAAGATTGTTAGGATGTTCTCTTTTACTTCTCTCTAATATATTTGTTTGTGGGTTTATTTTAAGCATTGAGTGGTTGTGTGTCCTTTGGACAGATGGTGAGGACTAGAGTTATAGCGGCTACTGCACAACGGGTGGCAGCCCCTAAGACTGATATTGAGACCCTTGCTAGGGGTAGGGGCCGAACCAAAGGTTGAGGTAGTGGGTGGGTCAAAGGTGCAGCATTGGTGAGAGATTATGAGCATGGTATCTCCCTCGAGCAAGTTATGGAGCCTAGGGAGTATCAGGTTCCTTTTTGACTCTGTTGCAGCACCACTACTGCAGTATACTATTTTAAGAGTTCTAGGTGTGCTAGAGACTTTAGTCCAGGCAAGTAGCCTAGCTGATATATTGAGTACTTACTAAACACGAGTTAGCGTTCAACCACAGGTCAGCAGCAGGCCCTTAGGATCGAATATAGTTGGGATAGCCATTTCCAACACCTATTATTAAGATCCCTCCCGTTGTTGTCTTTACTAATGATGAGCAACATAAATACGAGAGGTTTAGAAAGATGGGTCCATTTTAGTATCAGCGTGGGAAGTCCGAGGATGCATACGAGTTTTAACTACTTGAGATAGACCTTTCATATTGTGGGGTTAGCAGAGACTCCTCACATGTGGTATGTTACTCTGCAACTCCGTGGACCAGCTAGGGAGTGATGGAGGACTAAGTCAGGATACCTTCTAGTTGGATCTCCTTAGATTACTTGCGAGACATTTTCCAGTTCCTTCTATGATCGATTTGTTCCTTGGAGTGTCTGTGAGCAGATTGGTCCAAGGTTCAGAGTTTGAGATGGGGAACTATGATGGTTTCTGAGTATGAGATTTGTTTCTGTCAACTAGCTTGGCATGTTACAACTATACTTCCTACCAAGGCAATGAGAGTTTGCCGATTTGTGATAGGGTTGGCTTATTCCATTAGACAGTCAGTATTTTGGGTGTCTAGATATGGAGCATCTTTTCAATTAGTAGTTAGTGCCACCAAGGAGGAGCTGCTCATGTAGAGAGAGGAGTTTGGGGACCCCAAAATAGTTCGTACATCAGAATAGTACTCAGGTGCCTCATCAGGAGGCAGAGGTATGATAAAGGAACGTGGTTCGTTTTAGCACCGCGAGGTTCATGTTGCCAACTTCTGAGGGAGGTCAAGGTCCCTATGATTCTTATAGGTCAGGTTAGAGTTCATCTAGTTCCCAACAGAGGCCTATCGACGTGGGTGGTTATAGTATCCCTCTTATTTTATCACAACAACTATCCACCCCTAGATCTTGTTTTGGGTGTGGATCTCTTGATCATAGGATTTGACAGTGCCCCATGTAGAGTCACTCTTGGGCCCACCATTCTTACACTATAACACCGATCGGAGATTTAGCACCATGGGCTAGGGGTTAGGATAGAGGTTAGGTCGATAGAGGTGAACGCACCAAAGGTAGAGGAAATAGGCTATACTTCCACACATTCTGGTGGTAGAGGGGAAGCTTCTACTAGTGAAGGACGGGTAGGCCATTTCTATGTTTTCCCAGGTAGACCCGAGGCTGAGACCACTAATGCTATCATCACAGGTATTATTCGGGTTAGCCATCGTCCTGCATCTGGGTTATTTGATACTGGCTCCACTTATTCATACATATATGCATATTTGTCCTTGGCGTTAGATTTTCCATGAGATACTATATTTGTGCTTGTTGAATATGTTTCGACCCCAGTAGGTGAGGCCTTTGTAGGGGATCAGGTGTATCGATCTTGTCTTGTGACTTTGGCTGCTAAGGATATGATCATACTAGACATAGTAGATTATGATGTTATTCTTGGTATAGATTGGCTATCTCTGTATAGTGCTATTCTTGATTGTTCAGCCAAGACCGTTACCTTAGACATGCTAGGAAAACTTAGTGGCAGGTTCGAAGGGTTTTTATCCTAGAAAAGTGATATCTTATATTCAGGCTCAAAAGTTGATTGATAAAGAGTGTTTAGCTTATTTGGATTTTATTCGTGATACGGTGCATAGACCTTTTATTAAGTCTATTCTAGTAGTTTGTGAGTGTTACAAATGTGTTTCCTACTGATCTATCGGGAGTCCCTCTTTACAGGGACATTGATTTTACTATCGATCTTGAGCAAGGCATCAAGTCTTTTGTATCACTTCTTATCATATGGCTCTGGCAGAGTTGAAGTAGCTAAAAGAGGAGCTCCAAGATCTATTGACCAAGGGCTTTATTCACCCTAGTGTTTCACCTTTGTGTGCCTCGGCCTTGTTTGTAAAGAAGAAGGATGGATCCATGAGGCTGCATATTGACTATAGGGGTCCCTTACAAGGGTCACATGGTCCGTATAAAGGCACACGGACCGTATGCCCTTCCATGAAGCCTCATTTAGGAAATATTTCATAGACAAAGTTCACAGACCGTGATTCCACACTTAGAAAATTTTCACACCAATGCATATACGGAGGCCTATTCAGACCGTAAAGAGGTAAACGGTTCGTGAGAGGTTCATGTGGTCCAAGCCTATGCCAAAATATGGTTTTCGAGGCCAATGCAACTCACACAAGCTACCACATAGTCCATAAAGTGCCACGCAGATTATGTGGGGTTCATGTGGTGCGTTCCTTGGTCTTAAACTCCATACTAAGGCCTGCACTTGATACACAAAGCCAAGGGTCACCTCAAGGTCCCTCCACACGGCTCGTAAAGGTGCCTATAAGGTTTTATCTTGGTCAAAAACAATTCGGAAGCAATTTCTAAGCACCATTAAGGTTATACCAAGTCCGGATCCTTACATCATCTCCCTCTTGGGAACATTCATCCTCGAATGTCCTAGAATAAGGCTTTGATAGGATTGACTTAGAACATGAAACATCTAAACACAAGATACAATGCATATTTCATCACTTGAAAAGCATAAAGTCATTAAAACGAATGACAAACATCTTCAAATCATACAAAATATCTTTAAAATCATTTTCGTGCACATGTATGCATGTCATGTTATGAAACTCAAGAGTGAAAGAATTAGGACCACTTGAAAGAGGAGGAACCTAACACTTTAGGCTTGAGTAGATTAGAAAAGATGGGGATATCATTTCATCATGTCCAACTCCGCCTCCTATGTAGCACCCTGCACATGTTGATTTCTCTAAAGCACTTTAACTGAAGTCACATCTTTGTTGCGAAGCTGCTTCACTTCCCTATCCAAGATCTCAACTGGGAGTTCCTCATAAGACAAGTTTGCTTTAACCTCAACACCCTCCAAAGGCACAACTGTACTAGGATCATCAACTGATTTCCTCAACATAGGCACATGGAAAACTGGTTAATAGAACTCAAATTCAAAGGCAAATCTAATCTATAAGCCACATTCCCAATCCGCTCAATAATCTCATAAGGACCTACATATCAGGGACACAACTTGCCCTTCTTACCACAACGCATTACACCTTTCATGGGTGAGAACTTCTCATACACGCAATCTCCAACATGAATCTGAAGATCCATTTTCCTAACATCCAAATAAGACTTTTGGAGACTTTGAGCCATTTTCAACCTCTCCCTAGTAAACTTCACCTTCTCCATAGCTTCCAACACCAAATCCAGGCTAATCAAAGATATCTCTCCCAACTAAAACCACCCACCGGAGATCTACATCTCCTACTATATAAAGCCTCAAATGGAGCTATCCCGATGCTAGAATGAAAACTATTTTTATAAGAAAACTCGATGAGTGGGAGATGATCATCCCAATTACCCTTGAATTATAGCACACAAGCCCTCATCATGTCCTCCAAAGCTTGAATTGTCCTTTCAGCTTGTCCATCATTTTGAGGATAAAAGGCGGCACTTAACTTAACCTTGGTGCCAAGTACTCTTCGAAATGACCTCCAAAAGTGAGAAGTAAATTAGGTGTCATGATCCAATATGATAGACCAAGGCACAGGCAACCTCACCAACTCTCATATATACAACCTTGCATAATCTTTGGCACTAAAGGTCATCTTGATCGGTAGGAAATGAGCCGATTTAGTCATCTGATTGACAATAACCTAAATTGAATAAGACTAACTTCGGGTCTGAGGCAAACCAACCACAAAATCTATGTTCACACCTTCCTAGTTCCAATTAGGAATATCAATATCTTGAACCAAACCATCAGGCCTTTGATGCTCTACCTTCACTCGTTGAGAATTAGGAAATTAGGATACAAACTTGGCTTATCTTTCTTCATATCATGCCACCAATACATTTCTCTCAAATTCCAATACATTTGGTGATCCCACATGAATGGAATAATGAGAGTTATGGGCTTCACTCTTGATCTATCTCCTAAGATCATCATTATCCGAAACACACAACCGATATTGATACAGAAGCATACTATATCCTTCTGGGGAGAAAACCTCTATCTTCTTTTCAGCAACTAACTTCTTCAACTCGACCAACGACGAGTCTAGATCTTGCTTATCCTTGACATCAACAACCACAAAAAATTTAGACTCATCCTGAACATGAATACCACCCTCATTAGAGTAAGCTAACCTAACACCGAACCTAGCTAAATGGTGAACATCTTTTGCAAACTCCTTCTTCCCTTTATTAATATGAGCCACACTCCCCATAGAAAGTCTACTAAGAGCATCGGCTACAACATTTGCCTTGCCGGGATGATATTGAACACTCATGTCGTAGTCCTTAAGGAGTTCCAACCACCTTCTTTGCCTCAAGTTAAGATCTCTTTGGGTTAACGCATATTCTAAACTCTTGTGATCGGTGAAAAGATTAACATAAACTCCATACAAATAATGTTACCATATCTTCAAAGCGAACACCACAGCTGCGAACTCAAGATCATGTGTCGGGTGCCGGGCAATTATGCTCATGCACCTTCAATTGCTTTGATGCATAAGCTATTACCTTACTATGTCTCATAAGCACACAAACCAACCTAGTCCAAGAGGCATCATAATATAATACAAACCCATCTGAGCCATCCAGTAAAGTTAAAACAGGAGTCAATGTATGCTGATCTTCCAAAGTCCAAAAACTCTTCTCACATTCATCCAACCATATAAACTTAGCCTTACTGAGTCAACTTTGTCAATGGAGATGCAATAGATGAGAATCCTTCAATAAACCTTTTATAATAACCAGCCAACCTAAGAAAATTTCGAATATCTGAAGCAGTCAATGGTCTGGGTCAATTCTTCATAGCCTTAGTCTTCTTTGGGTCAACCTTAATACCATCACTTGATGCTACATGACCAAGAAAAGCTACCTCACCCAACAAAAGTTCACATTCACTAAATTTAGCATACAATTGCTTCTCCCTCAAAGTGTGCACAACCAACCTCAAATGATCCATATACTCCTGCTCACTTCAGGAATAAATAAGGATATCATTGATGAAGACCACCACAAAACTATTAATAAATGGCTTTTTAATGACACGTTAAGTTATTTTTAAAATTAATCCTCTTGACTTCCTAAAAGATTTACCTCGTAAAATTATATTGGGTACTTTTGACTATGTGATAACTAAGACTATTTAATTTATGGGTAAGTTTGGACGATTGATTTAATGGATGGACTAAATATTAATTTACTTAATATCTTATACAACTTGTCTATGTATTTTATAATAAGTTAGTGGGTTTATACCATTTCATAATAAATCAATCTAGAGAAATAAAAGAAGAGGAGGAGAGGGTTTGATTGAAACCTCTTGTGGCGGAACTCAAAAGATCATACATTCAGGTAGAAAATTTTCAAACCTCAACTCTTTGTTTAAATGCAATTTACTAGGGATAGTGGTGTATTCGTTTCTTTGGAAATATTATTTCAATAGTTAATATGTTGCTAGGCGCTATTGTAAGCTTACGGGACGTTTTCAGATCTACAATTTGATCTCTTACTGTCATTAGTTTAATTACTTTTCGTGTTTAATGTTGTCCTTATAATTATCACTTTATTCTTTAGGTTTTAATACATTGAGATTGACAATTAAATTATCAAATTAGATAAAATTTTGAGGGTAGGTTAGATGTACAATAATATGGATATTGTTAGTTTTGAAATCTTTTTGTAATAATTTATTTGATTAGATCGTGGTGCTACGTATTCTACTCAAAAGGGGAAGGCTCAAGTCCCGCAGTGAGTGCTCAATTATTAAGGCAAGTGTACTTTTATAACTTTTTAATTCTCATAGAATTCTCAAATTATCCTTTCTTCTAGGTGTGATTTATGAAGTATTTTAATATTATAAAAAAAAGAGGGGATTAAATGTAAATGTGAGTTGGTGTGGTGTTTGTGACACTTGATTTTAAAATGTGGTTAAGTGATGAGAATTCTATTTTTAATATATATTGTTGTGGTCAGTGGTTATGAGTTGATTTGTTTGTAGACTTTATCTCATGTTCATTCATTCTGTGTCACACATATTTGCATTGATTCTGAATATTGATATGAGTGAGATGGTAAAAGTTGGGGCCAAGGTCTTTACTGGTCGAGATGTGATGCTGAGGTCTTTACCGGCGATAATATTATGTCAAGGTCATTACTGGCAATGTTGTGATGTTGAGGTATTCTTCAGGGATATTATGATGTCGATGTCATTGTTGACGATTATTACATAAGCATTGCATCTCATCCTTGCATATTCTTGTATGTTATGATGTTACTCCTGCGATTGATTGTGTTATCACTTAAGAGTTGTGGCTTGTGATTTGATAATTCTGATATATTAAAAAACTATTTCTATTATGTGTTATGTGTTATTGGGCTGGGTTGATTGTCTGTGCAGGTCGTAGTTGTGGAGGTCGGTTACAATGAAAGGAGTTTGTGTATTCTATTAGACTTATTCTGTTTTGTTAGTTGACTTGTTGGGTACGGCGTTGTTTTCGGTACTCACCTTTGCTTCTACACTTGTGTTGGTTTTGAGCCCGGACAGTGATTAATAGTTTTCCTTGATCATCCGATGCTTCCTAGGAGATTTAGAGAGGTAGCTGTTATCATCTTGCTGACTCTCTTGTTCCTATTTATTTTCTGTTTTCTTCTATTCCAGAAGAAAATTCAAACATGTAATTCTTTTGATTTCTGTATTGCTAGCATCTTGCACACGTGACAACCAATCCTTGGAAAGTATTTAAGTTTTTGAATATTTTCAGCTTTAGTTACCTATTGTAGTCAATAACTTTCGCACGTTATTTCTGTTTCTCGTTGGGTTTAGGTTGACATGTTCTGGTGAGATTGAGCAAGTGCTATCACGTCCATTTTTGGGTCATGACATCTGGTATCAAAGCCCCAGGTTCATAGGTCTCACGTGTGTATGAGACAAGTCTAATTATAGTCTCAAGGATCAGTACGGAGACGTCTACACTTATCTTTGAGAGGCTATGAAAATTGTTAAGAAACTTCTTTTTATTTATTCTCTCTTATCATGCGTGGTTATCTTCATTAGTATTGAGTTGTGCCCACACTCTTTTCAACACCGGGGTCTTACTTTGGGTGTTGGGATCCAGGCCATTTGATTTGACACTGTCCCTTTCAGATTCATTCGGGACCTCATCGTACTTATTCGGCAGCTCCAGTTTGAGATTCGGCTCCACCGACTAGGGTCGGGGTAGGGGTCAAACTACTAGATTTGGCAAGACTACAGATAGTAGTTCTTTGGTTCCATGTAGGGGACATCGAGGTGTTGTTCAGACCAGGGGTGGTAGAGGAGCTCAGTTTGCCTGGGAGGCCCGAGGCTAAGGCTTTAGACACAGTTATTATAGGTATTGTTCCAGTCTGTCATCGACCTGCATCTGTGTTATTTGATCTTGGATCTACCTACTCTTATATGTCTACATTCTTTTCGTTTGGGTTTGATTTATAGTGTGATCAGATGTCAGTACTCGTGCATGTTTCCACACCAGTAGGTGAGACTTTAGTGGTGGATCGAGTGTATCGATCCTCTCTTGTTTCTCTGGTTTGATATTATACTTTGGTAGATATGATTATTCTTGAGATGGTAGACTTTGATGTTATCTTGGGTATAGATTGGCTTTCTCCTTATCATGTTATTCTTGATTGCTATGAAAGAACTGTGACCTTAGCCATGCCCGGTGTACCAATGATTGAGTGGAAGGCTGATAGTGGTTCTTATCCTAGCAAAGTTATTTCCTACATCTATGCTCAGAAATTGATTAATAGTGGGTGTTTGTCTTACTTAGCTTTCATTCGAGATACTAGTATTGAACCACCTTCATGGAGTCTATTCCTGTAGATCAGGAGTTTGTCGATATGTTTCCTACAGATCTTCCAGGTATTCCTCTTGATAGGGATTTTGACTTTCCTATTGATCTAGAGCCAGGAACTATGCCCATCTCTATCCCTCCATATAAATGCCTCCAGTTGAGTTGACAAAATTGAAGGAGCAACTCTAAGGCTTGTTGAGCAAGGGATTTATACGTCCTAGCGTGTCACCTTGGGGTGCCCTAGTCTTATTTGTGAAAAAGAAAGGTTGGTATATGAGGATGTGTATTAATTATAGGCAGTTGAGCAAGGTGACTGTCAAGAACAAGTACCTTCTTCCCCGTATTGATGACTTCTTTGATCAGCTTCATGGAGCAACCTTGTTTTCTAATATAAACTGGAGGTCTGGTTATCACCTGCTGAGCATTATAGAATCAGATATCCCTAAGACAGCTTTTCGAACCTGCTATGGCCACTATGATTTTTTGGTGATGTCATTTGGGTTGACTAATGCCTCCACAATGTTCCTGGAGTTAATGAATAGGGTGTTTCGTCTGTACTTAGATTCTTTTGTAATAGTATTCATTGATTAAATATTGGTATATTCCAAGGCTGAGGTTGATCAAGTTTACCAATTGAGGATAGGACTACAGAGGTTGAGGGAGGAAAAACTGTATGCAAAATTTTCCAAGTGTGAGTTCAGGCTTGATTCGGTGGTATTCTTAAGGCATGTGGTGTCTAAGGAGGGGATTAGAGTGGATATGTCTAAGGTTGAGGTAGTTAGAGGTTGGATACAACCTACTTCGGCTACCGAGATTCGCAGTTTTATGCAGTTAGCTGGGTTTTATCGACGGTTTATTCAGGGATTTTCTTCCATTGCAACCCCATTGACTAGATTAACTTAGAAGAATGTAACCTTTCATTAGTCCGATAAGTGTGAGGAGAGCTTCCAAAAGCTCAAGTCTGTGTTGACTTCAGCTCCCATTTTGACACTACCTAAGGAAGGTATGGACTTTATGGTGTATTGTGATGCTAAAGGGGTTGGATTAGGTGGTGTGTTAATGCAAAAGGTAAAAGTTATTGCCTATGCTTCTAGACAGTTGAAGGTTCATGAGAAGAACTACCCTATCCACGACTTAGGGTTAGAGGCTGTAGTTTTTGTGCTTAAGCTGTGGTGTCATTACTTATATGGTGTACATTGTGAGGTCTTCAATGATCATAAGAGCCTTCAGTATATTTTCAGTCAAAATGATCTGAACTTGAGGCAGTGTAGGAGGATTGAGTTGCTAAAAGACTATGATTTGACCATCTTATATAATCCGGGGAAGGCTAACGTGGTGGCTGATGCCTTGAATAGAAAGACTTCTAGCATGGGGAGTTTTGCTTCCATTCGAGGTGAGGAGCGACCTTTGGCCAGGGATGTTCAACGTCTAGCTAATGGCCTAGTCAGGTTGCAGCTTCCGATGAGGGTGGTGTACTTGCTTTCATTGAGGCTCATTTTTCCTTGATGGACCAGATTCAAGAGCGCCACTTTGAGGATGAAAAGTTATGTCTCATTAGAGACAAAGTGGCTAGAGGAGAGGCTGAGAAATTGATGTTTAATCCTGATGGTGTTTTGAGGATTAGGGGTCGAATTTGTGTGTCTAAGGTGGGTGACTTGATTAGGTTGATTCTTGATGAGGCTCATTATGCTCATTATTCTATTCATCCAGGAGCGGCGAAGATGTACCATGACCTGAGTCAGCACTACTAGTGGTGTGGCATGAAAAATGATGTCTCAGATTTTGTGTCCAAGTGTTTAACTTGTCAAAAGGTTAAGTGTGAGCACCAACGGTCTGGAGGTGAGTTTCAGAGGATGCCCATTCGCACATGGAAGTGGGAACGTATCACCATGGATTTTTTGGGTGGGTTCGCCCACTACTGTGGGTGCTTATGACACTATCTTGGTAGTTGTGGATCGATTGACTAAGTCTGCCCATTTCATTCCTATGAATGTTAAGTATACAACAGAGAAGGTTGCAGAGCTTTACATCAGTCAGATAGCTCGACTACATGGTGTGCCTTTTCTATCATTTCTGACCGTGGTTCACTCTTCACTTCACATATTTGGAGGGCCTTGCAGCATGGTCTAGGTACTCGATTTGATATGAGTTCAGCCTTTGATCCTCAAATAGAAAGACAGTCTGAGAGGATAATTTAGGTGTTGGAGGACATCCTTCGAGCGTGTGTGAGCAATTATGGTTCCCTTTGGGACCAGCACTTGCCTTTAGCAGAGTTTGCCTATAATAATTGTTATCACTCCAGTATTCAGATGGCTCCATTCAACGCTTTGTATGGTAGACGGTGTAGATCTCGGATTGGTTGGTTTGATTCCGCTGAGATGGACTCATTAGATGTAAATTTTCTTACAGATGCTATGGAATAGGTCCGTATGATTTAGGGTAGGTTGTTGACCGCTCAGAGACGACAGATGAGTTATACAGGTAGGAGGGTTTGAGTGCTAGAGTTTATGGTAGGCGATCGTGTTTGGCTTAGAGTGTCACCTATGAAGGGTGTTATGCGGTTCGGTAAGAAGGGAAAGCTTAGCCCTCGATTCATTGGCCCATTTGAGATGTTGGAGCGAGTTTTAGAGGTAGCCTATAGACTAGCCTTGCCACATAGCTTATTATCCCTATATCCTATGTTTCATGTCTCCATGCTTCAGAAATATGTGCCGGACGAATCTCACATACTTTCATTTGATTTGGTGGTGTTGAGTCCAGACTTTTCATTTGAGGAGGAGGAGTCCAGACTTCCCCGAAAATGCACCGGACTTTCCCCTTTTTCTTAATAACTAGAATATCAATTAGTGAAGGGAAAATTTGGTTGCTGAAAAGAAGTATAATGACCGGATTTTTGTTATCGTTAAACCTTTTTAAAGATCGAATTTAATTCGGTCGTTAACTTTTAACAGCGGAGCTTTTAATGATCGCTGACGACAGGATTTTTACCAGTCGTTATTAACTAATAATGACTGGATTTATACTTTTAGCGACTAAATTCCACCTCATTAAAGACCTATTTTCTTGTAGTATCAACCCTAAAGTAAGTTTACAAGTATAATTTCTTTTGCTAATGATTGTAATATATTCACGCACAATACGTATTTCCTTGTAGGTAAACAAACAAGCTCAGGAACTAGAAAAAAAACCAAGCTACGTACCACTTTATTGTTTTACACTTATTGGTATACAACAGATGAACAAAAGTAACTTTCTAGCACACTGTTTAAATGATATAGATTGATTTTCCATATCAGCACCAATCAACTCTTTGGCTCTCTAAGCTTGTATCATCCAATAAATTCTACTCAACACAAAATCCACAAGAGGTACAAACAACCTAAGCAACTAACAAACCCAAATAAAAACCCAACAAGTCCATCTCCATCACTATGCCCAAATAAAAACCCAACAAGTTGTAATTGCATAAGGAAATAGGAAACAAGGTAAGATCTATATATGTGGAATATGGCTACAGTTTGGGATAATCGTGATTGGTTGGGTATTGGCTGGTATATTGAAGGAACGTATAGTTAGCCTATTGATGTCCTGTTATGTGTTAGTGGATTGAGTTTTTCGGCTAAGGGGTTGAACTTCTGAGGATCCCTTATAGATTGGTATACTAATTCTCGTTTGCATACGAATGGGTTATTATATTTTTGATTAGCTGGGGTGCCTAGAATTGTTGTTTAATGTTGAGCATGCTTAAGATTGTTGGCTTCACTATCTACTATAAGTGCGGAGTTGGGATCCCTATGTGGTTCGGATAGGAGTCTTCAAATACATCCTCATTCTTACTTTCGCGAATGAAAGTTCATATAGTGGGGGATGGTGTAATGACCTTCTAGGTAATTTCTATGGTTCCGTTAATATTTTATCAATTTTAGCATTTACATAGTGACCTCAGTCTATTTGTTACTAATTGACACGGATTGTTTGGTATAGGGTGAACTATTTGATATTAGTGCAGTTTTTCAAGTTAAACGAGGGATTATAACCATAAAGGAAATTTTCAAGTAAAGTCGTAGTAAATGGCCTTAGAGTGGATTTTGACAATTCCATCAACTTTGAAATTGCCTAATTAGGCTAGGAACATGTTTGCTACAATTATATTGAGTTTTGCAAATTTAGCCTTCGGTTGTGTCAATAGTTGCTTTAGTCAACGTCCTTAGGAAACATGTCACAAATGAGAATTCCGACTGCACTGTTGGAACCAAAACATCAAGTTTGGTCTGGGGAAAGCCTTTCATTCTGTTCTCAGGGATTCCGGCTTGTTTTGGTCCCTTCGATAGATCCTGATATTGGAAAATAGGACCCACATTGGAATAAAATGACCTCCGATGGGAATTTCGACTATATTGTTAAATCCAAAATGCCATTTTCGATAAGACTTCAGATATGAATTGTATTTTTTGACTACGAATGAGATAGGAACATCAAAATTAAGTTTGAGTGGTTGCTGAAAGTCAAAGGCGGCAGGTGACGTGACCCAGCCATGAGCCGTCACGTGTATGGCGGTCTAAAAAGAAAAAAAAGGGAAAATAATGTATAGATCTGGAAGGTTTCTAGAGAATGTATCAAACATACGAAGAACCTTCGAACACCATTTTCTGCCCCAATTTTTATCCAATTTTGGCTATTCTGGTTGTGTATGTAGATATGTATAGTTTAATTTAAGTCTATAGTAGCTCTGTACAAGTGACTTCCAGTTCCTAGGTAGGTTGTAGTGGCTATACTTATATGTTGCTAGTATCTTTATCATTAGTGATTCATGGCAGCTTACGTGGACATTGAATTGGTTTCCCATAGGAGGGATCTAACATGTGCCATCAGGACCTGAGAAGTCGGGTCATCAAAATCATCATAGCGATAATATTATTTCAATTGAAGATCTACGGGGTACAAACTCTACATGGTAATTGTCACTTAGGTTGGATTCATCAATCTTCATTGAAAAAATATAGTGTGCGATGGCTGAAAGCAGTTATGATCTATGTTTCTTGGAATTTTTGGGATTCAATGATCTATCTTTAAGCTTCATGCACACCAAGTTAGAAATTAAATTGATTGTATTGAATGAGTACAAATGGATTAGGCAGAACTGCTAACATTTTGTTGTAGGGGGTGCAAAATTGTTGAAAGAAAGACGTGAGACCCCCACAAAATGGCTACCCCATAATATATTAAGCTAACTAAATATTAAAATCCCAAAAATCAGCTATATAATATTATATATATTCGCATTTTGTGAAAAATCTCAATATCTCAATAACTCGAAATTGTCATACCCAATGAGTCATATTTGCAATGGCATCAAGGGAAAATGTTTAAATTCACTCCAACATTATAAATAGGCAGAAAAGCATGGGACAGTTCATGAACAAGACAAGGCCTGCAAAACTAGAAAAAAAGAGACAACCTAAACGATAAGGCACTAAATCGAACAACTGCCCAAACCAACCTTACAGATAATTCAAGACCCAAACATGACCAAATCATCACAAGCAAAACATTAAAGTTGAAGGTCATGGATGATTTTGAATAACCTAAAACTAAATAAGAAACATAAAAAGGTTCTATTGTAGAAGGATTTTCTCATCATAGCAGTGGTAAAAGCTAAAATAAACTACTGGAAGAAGGAGCCAAGACCTTATTCATCAGAAAACTCAAGTTGTTGCACTAAAAAACAACATATTGCATCAATCATGAAAAATCTTCAGTATGGCCCATATTCACCATAGCCAACGTGTAAACTGTACAAGGTCTAAATCATAACCTACTTAGTAAAGGATATCACAACTTTGGTTTTCTCTACAATTGCATCAATAATTCGAGAGCTGATTCCAGGACACTAGTATGTTCGAGCTCTGAAGGTCCTGAACTAAATTGGCTAAAAAGGGTAAGCTATTGTCCGACACTAAAATGCAATTGGACAGTGAGAGGATCCACAAATAGAGCTGTATAGCACTGTGAAAATTTCTAATCCCTAAATAAGTTATTCCACACTTGGAAACATCAAGTTTACTAAGCATCCGACAAGAGTTTGAAATTCTACTAGGTTGCATCAGTAACATGTCTGCAACCGTCAACAATAAGAAACTTCAGAGATCCCCCATGTAGCTCAACTATGCTTAAATCAATATGTTCATAACATTCACACACTCGCTTAAATTTACTGCCACCAAATTATCTACACAACTCTAAACAAGAGGGAAGAGCCCCTCATCAGTTATAACATGAAGCCCACTCAGCTCCAGATGAGTCCGAATGTGGTATAGTCTATCTACAACAACAATGGTAATTGCTTACTCCAGGACAATTATGAATGGATAAAGAGTTTAGATGAGGGATGTTCCTTGCGATGTCCAACAAAGACTTGCAAGCAATTATTGGGCATAAGAAAATATCATGCTCCCCTAGCAGATGACACCTTTGAGCAATCTCAAATAATCCTTCATCTTCAATAGAAGACACATTCCACAAGGAAAGATCTTTGATAGTAAAGCAACCTCGAATGATAGCCTTCAGACCAGTATCAGTAACACCACACTGAAGGTTATTTCCCTGAATATATAGCCTAGCTAAACCTCCACAATTTTCAGTTCCATCAGCAACAGCAGCAAGTTTGATATCTGTGGCTTCCTATCAACAAGGCACCTAGGTAGATAGACCTCACCATCTACACCATTAGGTTCAGAGGCAAATGTGTCATTCCTAGGATGTTGCTTAAAAGGGTACGGCGACACTTGGAAACACAAGCACAATCACTTTTCTCTTCGCCATCGGGAATACATTTGAATACCTCAAAGAGCCATTCATCTAAAAGGATTTCAATGAAACGTTGCTGCTTTTACTCAAAAGCGTCTGGGACACAACTCCTCTTAAAAGAAGGAAAATACACACCTCTATTTTGCCCACATGACAACAATAGAGAGGATTTTTTTGGACTTCCTGGAAATCAGAAGATTGAAAACATCAGATAAAGACCAAAACAATAAATAAAAAATTTCTTTGGAATATACATGATACACCCAAGACAAATTTTCCCTCAATAAATATTTCTAGTCCCAAAGCTGAATTTTGACAGTTTGGAATGTTATTTCTGGTAGGGTTCCATGTTTGGTTTGTGTTCACGGGGTTTCGAACGAATCTGGAGGGCTTATTTCATGATTTTGTTTAGTTGTTATTGCTGATTTTGCTGATATCTGGTGCTATTTATTTTGTTCTCCACATTCATGCCTTACATTTTGCATTTGCGGAGGTCAAGTGGTTAGACCTCTGCATTCGCGGATGATGGATCCATGTTAATGGAGTTGAGGTAGTCTTGACCTCGGCGTTTGCAAAGGGTCTGTGACTTATTTTAAGTGACAGGTTTTGTTAATTTTCACCATTTTCAAACTTCCAAGCTTCGTTTTAAAGAATATTTTCAAGGTTTTCATGGCAAATCTATTGGGTAACTTTTTTCTATCCTCTTTCTTAAATTTTCATTGATTAAATTGTGTTTTTCAACTTAGAAATTAGGGTATCTGTAACACCCCACATCTTACATATACTAGTCCAATGCATATGAAACATGATCTGGCGGGGTCAAATCAGCACACATTTTTAAAAGTGCTTGAATTGCAAATCAGAGGGCTATATGTACGTCTAACGCTCAAGATGATCGAGTGTATGTATGTTTTAAGTTAAATTGGGGAGAGCGCAACCTTAAACAAAGTGAAAGGAAGTGAGGTGCTTGTTAGACTTAGGAAACTAACAGGTGAGTCACCTATGTGCTTAGCTTAAATAGGCTAGGTAGACGGAGACGAGGCCCAACACCGAATTTGTTCAAGCCCGATAAAGAATAAACCCTAAGTTAAGGATGTCCTTTGGGCCCATGGTTTAGATTCATAAAGGGACAACATTTGCAGCCCAAGATGAATATGAAAATGCCAAATTACATTCACAACCAAACTCACAAATAGGTCCCAAACTAAGTGGGTGTAAGAGAGAAATATTTGCAGCAAAGCCCATCCAATTGAAGCCCAATAAGGCCCAAGTGAAAGGGCCAAGTTGCTGCATCACCACCTTAATAAAATAAGGCTTTAAATGCAAAAGAAAGTCAGCCAAAAGTGGTCCTATAAAGGGGATTAAAAGCCAGCAATTTCAAGTCATTTATGCAAAGCCAAAAATCAGATTTCTTTCCAAGTTTCTCCTTGCTCTCTCTTCACTTTGTAAAGAAGACAAGGCACACCTTTAGGGTTTTTGAAGAGCACCTAATCCTCGGTGGCTAAGGTAAGTAAAAATACCTATGGTTTGGTATAAATTTTCCATGAAAAACATGAAGAGTATGGTAGTTGTACTTGTGCAGGAATTTGAGATAGCATATAGTTTCTTTTTCAATTTCCAATTGGAGGGGAGATTTTTGTAGTGCTAGGAGGAATGCAAGTGAATGAATTCCATCCCCTAGCGAGTGAAGTTCTTACACCCCTTTAGAGACAGGGGCGAGCGTTACAACGATATACGAGAGGAATAGAGAAAAACTCGTGATTGGTGTGGAGGGGAAGATCTGTTTATGATATAGTTCAAGAAAGAGTCGTCTCATTTCCTTACTTCTTTATAATTCATTCACTTCAAGACTGGTTCTGAATGCCGCAAAAAAAGGTTTATGGATGAAGTAATCAAAATGACAAGTGGTTAAGGTTGTGGAAAGCGGAGAAATGTGTTCCAAAGATTGTTGTCCACTTTCCTTGTTTATTAAGAGGCTTTTCTCTTGTTGGTTGGTTGGATTCTGAAGTAATATATATGTTCTTAACAAGGGTTGCTTCTGTAGTGATGTAAGAAGGCTGCTGGACCATTTTTATCTTACGCGAAAATGAGTTCTTATATGATATCTTAATTGCACGCTTAGCAAGAGTTTGTGGACTGAATATTGGGAATTGTTTCCTCATGTTTTCCATCTACTTAGGGACAACTTTAAGACTGTTTTAGGATTGTTTTGTGTGTAAATATGTTGAGGACAGTTTGGTTGAGGATTGAAACAAATTGGCAATGGTTGACGCCGAAATATAACGAAAGGACGTAATGTTACGTTGCTTACTTGCGTGTTATGTAGAATTATTGTATGTTGTACTTTATGAGCTGTTGTAACACTATTATGGGATTAAAACAAGCTGGATATGATATGTATATGAGAATGTGTATTAGAAAATACGATTAGGAGTGGAAATGTTGAAAGAATACTCTTTGGTTGCTAATTACGAGCTTGCTACTGGATATTATTTTTGGGTGGAATTGGACTACCAAGATGTGTTTATTAGCTGCTAATACTAGTTTTATCACCTACTGTATTGTAGATAAGTATTTGGAGGAAAAGGATACTACTCCGAGGTAATAATGACATAGTGCAATGAGGTATGTAAGGCTACTTAGTTTCCTATTATTTGGCATGAAATCTACGTTCTTCCTTTGTACATAAAGGCACTTACCCACTCCAACATAACTAATAACTGTGTCTCCACTCTTTACCATGTTTATATGTTCCCATACATAGCCATTGTCAAATCTACATACATACTTGGATACCAAAGATACATGAGTTCCTTTTTACTAAATAAAGTCCAAGTGTTGTTTAATCTCCTACACGTTTCATTAGTTATGTAACTCTCCTTACATTGTGGTATTATCTTGTATGGTTGTTTATATGTCACATGTCATGTCTATATTCCTACAGCTCTAAATGTTATGACCACCAGTAGAATCATCTCAAAAGTAAATAAAAGATAACTCAAAGTTGCTTATTAATGAGTGGTACCCCAGGGTTGGAAGAATCACCTAGCATGGGTCGAGCTCATATTACGGGGGGTATCCCAGGGGTGAAAGGAAAAGCTAGCATGGGTCGATCCCAATATTGATTTACCACTAATCCACTGGTCATTTACATGATATATTGTGCACAGATTATACAGTAAAGAAAGGTAAAGTAATAAAAAGACATAAAGTACATGATTCCACAGTATGACTAAAGGTGGTCTTTTTATCCTTACACACCAGCGTGTGATTTCATTTGAGTTCTTATTTCATATACAGCATTTACTGCCTTACATATTAAGTACATTATCTCGTACTGACGTCCCTTACGGGGGACCTGCATTTCATGCTACAGGTACAGGAGCTACTAGGTCTCCCTGTAGGAGTACAGGGCTTCCAGCTATTGTTATTGAGCTCCAGGTTGCTTTGGGGCTTTGTGTGGCCAGACTTATATTTTGTATTGTATAGTTGGTCATGAGGTAGGGCCTATCCTGACCCATATAGATATTGTTCCTTACCTAGAGGCTTTGTAGACTATGTAAAGTAAAGTGTGGGCAAGTATCGTACTTTAGACATCATGGCTCCAACGGCCTAGTCTTATGCATTTCCTTTGGCTTTTTAATACTATATACTATTTTTGAAAGAATGTTGAATATGGAAACCTCTTATAATTTTCATAGAAAGTGTATAGTTTTATGTTGGTTCTCCCGAGCCTTGTCGACAACAGATGCTAGTCCGCCTTAATAGGACTTAGGGCGTGACAGTATTTAATTAAGGAATTCGGGGATTCAGACTTTGATTGTTAAATTGATGATTTCTCCCTCATTGTAACTTCATTTTCAAAGCCATTTTCATTGTTAAAATCCTTATTACTTGGAGCGCATTTTCATATATTAAATTTTAGATTTCCAATTACTTTTTCTGACATGAGATTTTTGATCATTTTACTTTTTCACTCAAATTGACTGATTTTAATATCATTAGATTCATTATGTGATTGTGATGATATATTTGAATAGATTGTGGTAATTTTGATTATCGTGGAAGGGGAAAAGTTGTGGATTTAACTAGATTGGAGACATTTTCTATGGCAAGTGGACTTCTAACCTTTTATTAAGTATGCTTGAACCTTGTATGCTCTTATGTGTATGGAATCAGACCTTCAAATTGGTAATTATCTCCAAGCATGAATACTCTTTGACTTTTTATTATCGTCTGACCATTACTGAGGCTTTTGCTTCTGTTCAATACATAATAACTGAAGCCAACTTGGGCTGGTTAATCTAATCCATTCATCGATCCTTAGTTCACCCGCTACCACACAGGCCAGGGTACTCTTATAACTTACCCCAAGAGAATCGATACTCTAAGAGCTAACCGACTCATTATCCCTGGACGCAAGGATTAAGAAAGAGCAATGTATCAACGGCTGAGCGTACCTTCCACTCAGGAATAAGAAATGGAGCTATTAAGTTAAGGTACCGTATTTTGGGTAGAATTGTATCTTCTTCGATTTTGAATATGAGATTACAGACTGAGTAATTTTTCATGTGGTAAAATCTTGACTTGTGAATTAATTGTGAACTCGTAATACATGAGATCGCGTGAATTATTTGATATTGATGTCGAGATAGCACTTATAGTGAGATATGATTAATATAGAGACCTTGATGATATTGAGACTATGATAATATTAAAATCATTATGATATTAATACTGTGATGAAATTGAGAGCATGCACATTGCATTCACTATTTTTTGTGCATTGGTACTTATGGTGGCTATGGCCAAGGGATGAGTAAGGTAACATGTGGATTGGTGGTCGAGGTCTTTATCGATTGATGTTTGATCGAGGTTTCTGCCGGGGAGCCGAGATAATATGCCGGCTTATTATTTTGTGGCCAAGGTCATTTCCACTCAGGTAAGCATTGGCCGAGGTCATTTCTAACAATGTTCATTGATACATGGTCCTTGTGTGGCCCCTAGGGGTTCTGGTCTGAGTTTACCAACAAATGTGTATCGAAGGAAAAATATGCATCATAATTATTTGACAATGCATTACATTATTCACATCTCATGGCATTCACTATATCTCATATCATTCCTTCTCGATAATATTATATGTATCGTTTATGATATTGGATATCTACTGTACAATTTTACTTGAGCATCAGTTGGATATTTTGAGATATGATATTATGTGATGCGGGGTGTGTATGTGTATTCTTGTGAATTATATATTGCATTGTGCTAGAAAATTGCTTAGTGCATGTGTGTAGCTCAGCAATAAGTGGTTGGATATTAAGGAGTCCTTCTGTTTTTTATTACTTTACCTTAGGTTAGTTTCATTTGTTGAGTGCCTTATTGATTGGTGCTCACACTTTGCTATATTTTTCTAGATTGATAGCCCGGTACTTCTTACAAGATCGAGCTTCCAAATCATTAGTGAGGTAGTTTCTTTTATGTTCAGCAGGCCTTCGAGGATTCGATTTTATGTTTCGTCCTATTTGAGAACTAGACATTGAGACTTGTATTTTATTGAGTATTCTATATTTATAAGCTTATACATGTAACACCAGTTCAAGGATGGTTGTAGCTTTTGATTTCCTATGCTTATCTATTTTATTAGACTATTTATCTTCTAGTTTTATTTTTATGTTGGTTTTTCTATGTTTTGGGCTGACTCGCCTTGGTGGGTTAGGTGAGTGCCATCACACCAAATTTCGGGTCCTGACAATTTGGTATCAAAGCCCCAAATTCATAGATCTCACATGTGTACAAGCCTAGTCTAGTAGAGTCTTGAGGATCCGTGCAAAGATGTTTGTTACTTATCCTTGAGACGCTAAAATGATTGTTAGGAAGTTCTCTTTTACATCTCTCTGATCAATTTGTTCGTGGGTTTTGTTTAAGCGCTAAGTGGTTGTATGTCCTTTGGACAGATGGTGAGGACTAGAGCTATATCGGCTACTGAACAAGGGGTAGCAACCCAAAAGACTGATATTGAGACCCTTGCTAGGGATAGGGGCTGAACCAAAGGTTGAGGTAGTGGGTGGGACCGAGGAGCAGCATTGGTGAGAGATTATGAGCATGGTATCTCCCTCGAGCGGGCCTACCATCATAGCAGCCTTATAGATTAGGTTTGAGTTCATCTAGTTCCCAATAGAGGCCTATGGGCGAGGGTGTCTACAATATCCCTCTTATTCTATCATAGAAGCTATCCACCTCTAGATCTTGTTTTGGGTGTGGATCTCTTGATCATATGATTTGACAGTGCCCCATGTAGACTCAGTCTTGGGCCTACCATTCTTACTCCACAACACCCATCAGAGATCTAGCACCATCAGTTAGAGGTTCATCCCCACAATTCAGCGCTTACGCTAGAGGTTAGGTCGATAGAGGTGAACGCACCAGAAGTAGAGGAAACAATAGATACTTCCACACATTCTAGTTGTAGAGGGGAAACTTCTACTAGTAAAGGATAGGGAGGCCATTGCTATGCTTTCCTAGGTAGACCCAAGGCTGAAACCTCTGATGCTGTCATCACAGGTATTGTTCGGGTTAGCCATCGTCCTACATCTGTGTTATTTGATCCTGGCTCCAGTTATTCATACATGTATGCATATTTCTCCTTGGTGTTTGATTCTCCATATGATACTATGTTGGTGCTTGTTGAACATGTTTCGACCCCAGTAGGTGAGCCCTTTGTAGTGGATCTGGTGTACCAATCCTATCTTGTGACTTTGGCTGCTATGGATATGATTATACTAGACATAGTAGATTTTGATGTTATTCTATGTATGGATTGGCTATCTCTGTATACTGCTATTCTTGATTGTTATGCCAAGACCGTTACCTTAGTCATGCTAGACAAACCTAGGATAGAGTGGCAGGTTCGAAGGGTTTTTATCCTAGAAAGGTGATATCTTATATTCGAGCCCAAAATTTAACTGAGAAAGGGTGTTTAGCTTATTTGGCTTTTATTCGTGATACTACTGAACCTTTTATGGAGTCTATTCTAGTAGCTTGCGAGTTTTAGAATGTATTTCCTACTGATCTACCAGGAGTCTCTCTTTACAGGGACATTGCTTTTACTACTGATCTTGAGCGAGGCATTAAGTCCTTTCTATCACTCCTTATCATATGTCTCTGGCTGAGTTGAAGTAGCTGAAAGAGAAGCTCCAAGATCTATTGAGCAAGGGCTTTATTCAACCAAGTGTTTCACCTTGGGGTGCCTCGGTCTTGTCTGTAAAGAAGAAGGATGGATCCATGAGGATGCATATGGATTATAAGGGTCCCTTACAAGGGTCACACGGTCTGTACAAAGGCACACAAAAACCATATGCCCTTTCGTGAAACGTCACTTAGGAAATATTTCACTGATAAATTTCACAGACGGTGATTCCACACATAGCAAATTTTCACACCAATAACCATACGAAGGCCTATTCAGACCATGAAGAGGTATACAGTTTGTAAGAGGTTCATGTGGTCCAAGCCTTGGCCAAAATGTGGTTTTCAAGGCCAATGCCACTCACACAAGCCGACCACCACACAGTCCAAAAAGAACCACATGGATTATGTGGGGTTCATGTGGTGCGTGCCTTGGTCTTAAACTCCAAGTTAAGGCTAGCACTTGATACACAAGGACAAGGGTCACCTCAAGGTCCTTCCACACGGCCCATGGAGGTGCCCATAAGGTGTAATCTTGGTCAAAAGGTTTTCAGGACCAATTTCCAAGCACAATTAAGATCATACCATGTCCGGATTCTTAAATCATTTCCCCTTGGGAACATTTATCCTCGAATGTGCTAGAACAAGGCTCGAAAGGATTGACTTAGAACATGAAACATGTAAACACATGATACAATACATATTTCATCACATGAAAAACATAAAGTCATTAAAACTCATATCAGAACTTTTTCAAATAATTCAAAACATCTTTAAAATCATTTTCGTGCACATGTATGCATGTTATGTCATGAAACTCAAGATTAAAAGAATTAGGACCATTTGAAAGAGGAGGAACCTAATACTTTAGGCTTGAGTAGATTGGAAAAGATGGGGATATCGTTTAATCATGTCCGACTCCGCCTCCTATGTAGCATCCTCCAAATGTTGATTTGTGTAAAGCACTTTAATAGAAGTCACATCCTTGTTGTGAAGCCGCTTCACTTCCCTATCCCAGATCTCAACCGGTACTTCCTCATAAGACAAGTTCTCTTTAACCACAACACCTTCCAAAGGCACAATTGTACTAGGATTACTATTCGATTTCCTCAACATAGACACATGGAAAACTGGGTGAATAGAACTCAAATTCAAAGGCAAGTCCAATCTATTAGCCACATTCCTAATCCACTCAATAATCTCATAAGGACCTACATATCAAGGACTCAACTTGCCATTCTTACAAAAACGCATTACACCCTTCATGGGTGAGACCTTCACATACACCCAATCTCCAACATGAAACTCAAGATCCCTCTTCCTAAAATCCGAATAAGACTTTTGGAGACTTTCAGCCATTTTCAACCTCTCCCTACTAAACTTCACCTTCTCCATAGCTTCCAACACCAAATCCAGTCTAATCAAAGCTATCTCTACCAACTAAAACCACCCCACCAGAGATCTACATCTCCTACCATATAAAGCCTCAAATAGAGCTATCTCGATGCTAGCATGAAACCTATTGTTAAAAGAAAACTAGATGAGTAGGTGACGATCATCCCAATTACCCTTGAATTCCAACACAAGCCCTCTTCATGTCCTCCAAAGCTTGAATTGTCCTTTCAGCTTGTCCATTGTTTTGAGGATGAAAAGTGTTACTTAACTTCACCTTGGTGCCAAGTAATCTTTGAAATGACCTCCGAAAGTGAGAAGTAAATTAGGTGCCATGATCCAATATGATAGACCAAGGCACACTTGCAACCTCATCAACTCTCGTATATACAACCTTGCATAATCTTTGGCACTAAAGGTAGTCTTGATCGGTAGGAAAGGAGCCAATTTAATCATCCGATCAACAATAACCCAAATTGAATCAAACTGACTTCGTGTCTGAGGCAAACCAACCATAAAATCTATGTTCACATCTTCCCACTTCTAATTATAAATATCAATATCTTGAACAAAACCTCCGGGCCTTTGATACTCTACCTTCACTTGTTGACAATAAGGATATTCTGATACAAACTTTGCTATATCTTTCTTCATATCATGCCACCAATACATTTCCCTCAGATCCCGATACATTTTGGTAATCCCGCATAAATGGAATAATGAGAGTTATGGGCTTCACCATTGATCACTCTTCTAAGATCATTATTATCTGAAACACACAGCAGATCTTGATACCAAAGTACACCATCTCCCCCTTGGGAGAAAAGCTCTATCTTCTTTTAGGCAACTAACTTCTTCAACTCGACCAACGATGAGTGTAGATCTTGCTTATTCTTGACATCAACAAACATAAAAAATTCAGACCCATTCTGAAAATGAATACCACCCTCATTAGAGATAGCTAACCTAACACCCAACCTAGCCAAACAGTGAACATTTGTTGTCAACTCCTTCATCCCTTCATCAATATGAGCCACACTCCCCATAGACATTCTGCTAAGAGCATCGGCTACAACATTTGCCTTGTCGGGATGATATTGAACACTCATGTCATAGTCCTTAAGGAGTTCCAACTACCTCCTTTGCCTCAAGTTAAGATCTCTTTGGATGAACACATATTCCAAACTCTTGTGATCAGTGAAAATATCTTCATGAACTTCATTCAAATAATGTCTTCAAATCTTCAAAGTGAACACCGTAGTCGCTAACTCAAGATCATGAGTCGGGTGTCGGGTAATTACGCTCATGCACCTTCAATTGCTTTGATGCATAGGCTATCACCTGACCATCTTGCATAAGCACACAAACCAACCCAGTCTGAGAGGCATCGTAATATACTACAAACCCATCCAAGCCATCCAGTAGAGTTAAAACAAGAGTCAATGTAAGCTGATATTTTAAAGTCTGAAAACTCTTCTCACATCCATCCAGCCATACAAACTTAGCCTTCTTTTGAGTCAACTTTGTCAATGGAGATGAAATAGATGAGAAACCTTCAATAAACCTTTTATAATAACCATCCAACCCAAGAAAAGTTTGAATATCTAAAGCAGTCAATGGTCTAGGTCAATTCTTCATAGCCTCAGTCTTCTTTGGGTCAACCTTAATACTATTACCGGATGCCACATGACCAAGAAAAGATACCTCACCCAACAAAAAATCACATTTATTGAATTAAGCATACTATTGCTTCTGCCTCAAAGTCTGTAGAACCAATCTCAAATGATCCATATTCTACCGCTCACTTTAGAAATAAATAAGAATATCATCAACGAAGACCACCACAAAACTATTAAGAAATGTCTTTTTAATGACCCGTTAAGTTATTTTGAAAATTAGTCCTCTTGACATCCTAAAAAATTTACCTCGTAAAATTTTAGTGGGTACTTTGGACTATGTGGTAAGCTAAGACTATTTAATTTAAGGGTAAATTTGGATAATTAATTTAATGAGTAGACTAAATATTAATTTACTTAACATCTTATACCACTTGTCTATGTATTTTAGAATAAGTTAGTGGGTTTATCCCTTTTAATAATAAATCAGTCTAGAGAAATAAAAGAAGATGAGGAGAGGGATTGATTCAAACCGCCTGTGGCCGAACTCAAAACATCATACATTCAGGTAGATAATTTTCAAACTTCAACTCTTCATTTAAATGCAATTTACTAGGGATAATGGTGCATTCGTTTCTTTGTATTTAAGTGTTAGAGGTCTATTAAAGACTCACAAAACCATATATAGGGTTATATAATATTAGTTACTGGAAAATAGTAGTAATTAGCATTGATTGAAATTGAGAAAAGATGGTGGCAAACATTAGTGGGCCCAGTGACGTTGTAATCATGATCCAGTGAAGTTGTATCTATTTGGAAATATGATTTCTATACTTAATATGTTGCCATGCGCTATTGTAAGCTTATGGGCAGTTTGGAGATCTACAATTTGGTCTCGTACAGTCATTAGTTTAATTACTTTTCGTGTTCAATGTCATCCTTATAATTAAAACTTTATAGTTTAGGTTTTAATACATTGAGATTGACAATTAAATTATCAAATTAGATAAAATTTTGAGGGTAGGTTAGATGTATAATAATATGGGTATTGTTAGTTTTGAAATCTTTTTGTCATAATTTATTTGATTAGATCGTGGTAATACAGATTCTACTCGAAAGGGGAAGGCTCAAGTCCCGTAGTGAGTGCTCAATTATTAAGGCAAGTGGATTTTCATAACTTTGTAATTCTCGTAGAATTCTCAAATTATCCTTTCTTCTATGTGTGATTCGTTAAGTATTTTAATATTATAAAAAATGAGGTGATTAAATGTAAATGTGAGGTGGTGTGGTGTTTGTCACACTTTAATTGAAAATGTAGTTAAGTGATGAGAATTTAATTTTTGATATATTGTTGCGGTCGGTGATTATGAGTGGATTTATTTTTAGACTTTATCTCCTGTTAATTCATTCTATATCAAGCACATTTGCATTGATTCATAATATTGATATGAGTGAGATGGTAAAAGTTAGGGCTGAGGTCTTTACCGGTCGAGATGTGATGCCGAGATCTGTCCCGGCGATAATATTATGCCGAGGTCTTTTCCGGCAATGTTGTGATGTTAAGGTATTCTTCAGGGATGTTATGATGCAATGTTGTGATGTTAAGGTATTCTTCAGGGATGTTATGATGCGTAGGTCATTGCCGGCGATTATTGCATTTCATCTCATCCTTACATATTCTTGTGTGGTATGATGTTACTCTTGCGATTGATTATGGTATCACTTGTGAGTTGTGTCTTGTGATTTGATAATTGTGATATACTAAAGAACTATCTCTATTATGTATTATGTGTTGTTGGGATGTGCTGATTGTCTGTGCAGGTCGTAGTTGTAGAGGTCGGTTGGGATGAAAGGTGGTTGTGTATTCTATTGGACTTATTTTGTTTTGTTAGTAGACTTGTTAGGTACCATATTGGCTTTGGTACTCACCCTTGCTTCAGCATTTATGTAGATTTTGAGCCTGGACAGTGAGTAGTAATTTTCGTTGATCATCCTAGGCTACCCAGGAGATTTAGAGAGGTAGTTGTTGTCATCTGGCTGACACTCTTGTTCCTATTTCTTTTTTCTATTTTTTTCTATTGGAGAAGAAAGATAGTTCAGACATGTAATTATTTTGATTTCTGTATTTCTAGTGGCTTGCATACATGACAACCAATCCTTGGAATGTATTTAAGTTTGTGAATATTTTCAGCTTTAGTTACCTATCGTAGTTAGTTACTTTCGCACCTTATTCCTATTTCTCGTTAGGTTTAGGCTGACTTGTTTTGGTGGGATTGAGCAAGTGACATCATGTCCATTTTTGGGTCGTGAAAGTTGGTATCAAAGCCCCAGGTTCATAGGTCTCACGTGTATATGATTTAGGTCTAATTAGAGTTTCAAGGATCGGTACAGAGACGTCTGGACTTATCTTTGAGAGGCTATAAAGACTGTTGGGAAACTTCTTTTTATTTACTCTCTCTTATCGTGTATGGTTATATTCATTAGTATTAAGTTGTGCTCATGCTCTTCTGATAGATGGCAAGGACTAGAGCTACGATGACTGGTGGTAGAGGCGAGACAGCTCCCGAGACTATGCTCACGCCCAAGTTAGAGGTAGGGGAAGGGGGAAAGTTAGAGGTCGTGCTTGTGTATTGGCATCAGTAAGAGGACATGCCTGAGAGGCGACACTAGTTACAGGACAGAATATAGGGGCTTCTCTAGAGCTACAAATAGAAGTTGATAAGGATCAGGCTCTTTTGGAGCCCACAGTTGCACTGTTACTTCAGGTGCCCTGTTAAGGATGATGGGTATGCTTGAGAACCTCACTAAAATGGGTGGTGCAACAGGAACGCAGGGAGTTTCTCAGACGAGAGTGGGAGAACAGACTTCATGGCAGTATCATGACCGAGTTCATTATAATCAGAAGGTTCAGCCCCCAGTGGTTCCCATACCATCTATTGGGGCACAAACCACTCCAAAGGTAGTTTTGGCAGTAGATGATTAGCTTAGTTATGAATGATTTCAGAAGATGAAACAACCTCAATTTCAGGGTAGTAGGAGCAAGGACTCTCATGAGTTTCTAACCTTGTGCCATGAGATGCTATAAGCAATGGGTTTGGTTGATCAACGTGGTGTCCGTTTTGTTGCACTCCAGCTACGTGGACCAGCCAAGGAGTGGTGGAGGTCTTATGTGAGATCCAGGCTAGTTAGATCCCCTCCAGTGGATTGGAGTGTGTTCTTTAGTTCTTTTCAGGATCGTTTCATTCCTTATAGTGTACGAGAGGAGAGTCGATTGAGGTTTGAGGACTTGAGGCAGGGTGGTATGACTATTACTTATTATGAGGCTCATTTTTGTCAGTTATCTCGACATGCCTTAGCTATAATTGCTGATAAGGTGGAGAGAGTTCACAGGTTTATGAGGGGCTTGAATTTCTCCATTAGATCTTATGTATTCAAAGCAGCTCGTAGGGGGGCTTTCTTTCTGTCTATTGTGATCACCGGCAAGGAGGCAGAGTTGTTGGTACAAGAGGAGTTTGGGGACCCTAAGAGGGCTCGTACTACGGGGTAGTTTTCTGGTACTTCATCATAAGGTAGAGGTTCTCATAGGAGTGGTGGATCTTTCAGGCATTAGGATCCTGTGCATGCATCTATGCCAGCAGCTGAAGGTGGACAGATGTCTCGAGGGTCCCACAATTCCATCTGTGTTAGCCATAGTAGTTCATTTGGTGGACAATAGTCTTCTACACCTAGGTCTTTCTTTGGGTGTGGGGATCCAGGCCACTTGATTCGACACTGTCCCCTTCTGATTCATTCCAGACCTCATCGTACTTATTCAGCAGCTCCAGTTAGAGTATCGTCTCCACCGACCAGGGGTCGGGGCATGGGTCAAAATACTAGAGGTAGCAGGAATTTAGATAGTGGTTCTTTCGTTCTACATGGGTTAGGCTTTAGATACTAGAGGTGGCAAGATTTTAGATAGAGGTGGCAAGGTGTTGCTCAGACCTGGGGTGACAGAGGAGCTCAGTGCTATTCTTTTCTTGGGAGGCCTAAGGCTTAGGCTTAAGATGCAGTAATTACAGGTATTGTTCCAGTCTTTCATCGGCCTACATCTATGTTATTTGGTCCTGGATCTACCTACTCTTATGTGTCTATATACTTTTTGTCTGGGTTGGATTTATTGCGTGATCGGATGTTAGTGGTCGTGTATGTTTCCACACAGTAGTTGAGCCTTTAGTGGTGGATTAAGTGTATTGAACTTGTCTTGTTTCTCTGGCTTAATATGATACTTGGGTAGATATGATTATTCCTGAGATGGTAGAATTTGATGTTATCTTGGGAATGGATCGGCTTTCTCCTTATCATTCTATTCTTGATTGCTATGCAAAAACTATGACCTTAGCCATGCCCAGTATACCAAAGATTGAATAGAAGGATGATAATTGTTCTTATCCTACCAAAGTTATTTCCTACATCCATGCTCAGAAATTGATTGATAGGGGGAGTTTGTCTTACTTAGGTTTCATTCGAGATACTAGTATTGAACCACCTTCTATGGAGTCTATTCCTGTGATTCAGGAGTTTGTTGATATGTTTCCTTCCGACCTTTTAGGTGTTCCTTCTGATAGGGATATTGACTTACCTATTGATCTTAGAGCAAGGCACTAAACCCATCTCCATCCCTCCATATAGAATGGCTCCAACCGAGTTGAAAGAATTGAAGGAGCAACTGCAAAGACTTAATGAGCAAGGGATTTATTCGTCCTAGCGCGTCATCTTGAGGTGCCCCATTCTTATTTGTGAAAAGGAAAGATAGGTCTTTGAGGATGTGTATTGATTACTGGTAGTTGAACAAGGTGACTGTCAAGAACAAGTACCTTGTTCCCCATACTGGTGACTTGTTTGATCAGCTACAAGGAGCAGCCTTGTTTTCTATGATTGACTTGAGGTCTGGTTATCACCAACTGAGGGTCACAACATCAGATATCCCTAAGGCAGCTTTTTGAACCCGCTATGGCCACTATGAACTTTTGGTGACGTCATTTGGGTAGACTAACGCCCCCGGAGCGCTCATGGAGTTAATGAATAGGGTGTTTCATCCGTAAGTAGATTCTTTTGTAATAGTATTCATTGATGACATATTCGTATATTCCAAGACTAAGGTTGATCATGTTCGCCATGTGAGGATAGTACTACAGAGGTTGACGGAGGAAAAATTATATGTAAAATTTTTCAAGTGTGAGTTCTGGCTTGATTCGATGGTATTCTTAGGGCATGTAGTGTCTAAGAAGGGGATTAGAGTGGATCCGGTTAAGGTTGAGGCAGTTAGAGGTTGGATACGACCTGCTTCAGCTACTGAGATTTACAATTTATTGGGGTTAGCTGGGTAATATCCAAGGTTTATTTAGGGTTTTTCTTCCATTACAGCCCCATTGACTAGATTAACTTAGAAGAATGTAACCTTTAATTGGTCTGATGAGTGTGCGGCGAGCTTCCAAAAGCTCAAGACTTTGTTGACTTCATCTCCCATATTGACACTACCTAAGGTAGGTGTGGACTTTACGGTGTATTATGATGCTTCATGGTTGGATTAGGTGGTGTGTTGATGCAAAAGGGGAAAGTGATTGCCTATGCTTCTAGACAGTTGAAGGTTCATGAGAAGAACTACCCCACTCATGACTTAGAGTTAGCGGCTATGTTTTTTGTGCTTAAGTTGTGATGTCATTACTTATATGGTGTACATTGTGAGGTCTTCACTGATCATAGGAGCCTTCAGTATATTTTCAGTCAAAAAGATCTAAACTTAAGGTAGTTTAGGTGGATTGAGTTGCTAAAAGACTATGATTTGACCATCTTATATCATCCGAGGAAGGCTAATGTGGTGGCCGATGCCTTGAGTAGAAAGACTTCTAGCATGGAGAGTCTAGCTGCCCTTCGAGTTGAGGAGCGACCTTTGGCCAGGGATGTTCAGCGTCTAGCTAATGGCCTAGTCAGGTTGCATCTTTCTAATGAGAGTGGTATACTTGCTTTCATCGAGACTCGTTCTTCCTTGATGGACCAGATTCGATAGCGCCAGTTTGAGGATGAAAAGTTATGTCTCATCAGAGACAATGTGGCTAGAGGAAAGGCTAAGGAAGCGATGCTTGATCATGATGGAGTTTTGAGGATTATGGGTCGAATTTGTGTGCCTAAGGTGGGTGACTTGATTAGGTTGATTCTTGATGAGGCTCATTGTGCTCGTTATTCTATTCATCCAGGAGCGGCAAAGATGTATCTTGACCTGACAGCACTACTTGTGGTGTGGCATGAAAAAACACGTCTCAAGTTTTGTGTCCAAGTGTTTAACTTGTCAACAGGTTAAGCGTGAGCACTAACGGCCTGGAGGTGAGTATCAGAGGATGCCCATTCCCACATGGAAGTGGGAGCATATCACCATGGATTTTGTGGTGGGTTCACCCACTACTGTGGGTGGTTATGACTTTATCTCGGTAGTTGTGGATCGATTAACTAAGTCTGCCCATTTCATTCCTGTCAAGGTTAAGTATACAATAGAGAAGTTGGCCGAGCTTTACATCAGTCAGATAATTCAACTGCATGGTGTGCCTGTTTCTATCATTTCTGACCATGGTTCACTCTTCAATTCACATTTTTGGAGGACCTTGCAGCATGATGTAGGTATCGGTTGGATATGAGTTCAGCCTTTCATCTCTGACAGATAGATAGACTGGGAGGATGATTCAGGTATTGGAGGATATGCTTCGAGCGTGTGTGACCGATTTTGGTTCCCATTGGGACCGACACTTGCCCTTAGCAGACATTTCCTATAATGATAGTTATCACTCCACTATTCAGATGGCTCCATTCAAAGCTTTGTATGGTAGACGGTATAGATCTCCGATTGGTTGGTCTGATTGCACTGAGATGGACTCATTAGATGCAGATTTTCTTTGGGATTCTATATAACAGGTCTGTATGATTCAGGGTAGGTTGTTGACCGCTCAGAGTTAACAGAAGAGTTATACAGATAAGAGGGTACGAGCCCCAGAGTTTATGGTAGGTGATCATGTTTGGCTTAGAGTGTCACCTATGAAGGGTGTTATGCAGTTCGGTAAGAAGGGAAAGCTTAACCCTCAATTCGTTGGCCCATTTGATATTTTGGAGCGAGTTGGAGAGGTGGCCTATAGACTAGCCTTGCCATCTAGCTTATCATCCATACATCCTGTGTTTCATGTCTTCATGCTTAGGAAATATGTGTTGGACGAGTCTCACATACTTTCATTTGATTCGGTGGTGTTGAGTCCAGACTTGTCATTTGAAGAGGAGTCCAGACTTCCTTGGAAGTGCACCGGTCTTGCCCCTTTTTTTTTAATACTAGAATATCAATTAGTGAAAGGAAACACAGGTTACTGAAAAGAGGTATAACGATCGAATTTTTGTCGTCGTTAAAGCTTTTTAATGATCGAATTTAATTTGGTCATTAATTTTTAATGGCGGAGCTTTTAATGATCGCTGACGACAAGATTTTTACAGGTCGTTATTAACTAATGACGACCGGATTTATATTCTTAGCGACTAAATTTCACCTCATTAAAGACCTATTTTCTTGTAGTATCAACCCTAAAGTAAGCATGCAAGTATAATTTCTTTTGCTAATGATTGTAATATATTGATGCACATTACTTATTTCCATGTAGGTAAACAAACAAGCTCTGAAACTGGAAAAAAACAAGATACATACCACTTTACTATTTTATACTTATTGTTATACAATAGATGAACAAGGTAACTTTCTAGCACACTGTTTAAATGACATAGTTTGATTTTCCATATCAACACCAATGAACTCTTTGGCTCTCTGAGCTTGTATCATCCAATCAGTTCTACTCAACACAAAAACCATAAGACATGCACAAACAGCTTGAGCAACCAACATACCCAAATAAAAGCCCAACAAGCCCATCTCCATCACTAAGCCCAAAATAATTACGAGAGGCAATATAACTCCATAGAAAGAGCCCAAGTTTATGTGAAAATCCAGAGCTGGCCTTTCACTAACCCTCAAAGCACCACAATCGGTGCTTTGTGGAAAGTTGCCCAATTCACACAACCCCACCACCGGCATTGTCGTTGTTGTCAACCATAAAATTTAACTTGTTTTTTCGTAAAAGCCTTGCCCCAAGTTCTTTTTGATGTTGTCATATATAGCATTGCTAGGAAGATTGGAAGTATAGCACACACAATTGCTACATGACATGAAGTCTTTGCTTTATTAGGCCTATTTGCTCCCAACACATTCCCAGCTCTTGTAGAAACGGCTGAATTTGATGTTTATAGAAATATATAAGCAAGTGAAGTTCCCTGTATAAGAATTCCCATAGTAGACACTGCCTCTGCAGCATTAGAAAGAATCCCTAATAAAAATATCATCAATTCATACCACCATCACTCTAAGCGTACAACTAGGGAAAGCAAGAACAAGAATTGGTTTCCACCCATGAAAGCATTTAGCTTACCAACCTTGCCAAGATTTTCTATGAATCCCAGAAAAATTAACATAAAAAAAAAAAGAACAAGTAGATTGAAATCAGCTATCACCACAACCATAGCAGCACCTTCAATCCCAAGGCCAAGTTGATAGCTAAGGAAATAGTTGACAGGGGCATACAAAGAAACTGAAAAAGCAACACTAAAAGTAACAGGGAAAGTATCATTCTGAGTTCTCAAGTAGATTTTGAAAGGATTGATAATGGATTGAAAGAAAAGATTAGGGAGACAAAAAGACATAAGTTGAAGCAATTGATGAAATGATTGGATCTTGGCCACAGAAAAGGAGTACAGGTTTAATCTTTAGCCACAAGAGAGAAATGGTGATGGATGGAAATTACATAATTTAAATGGTATGTTAGAGGGTTTGACCCATAAGTGTCCTTTGCTTAGCACCACAATCTTGAGAAAATATAGCCTCCATACCCATAGCAAGGCCAAAAAGAACAAAGTAGCCAGAGATATTAGTTATCCCAAAAGCTAAAGATCCACTGTCAAATGGATGACACCCATGAGAAATCTCAGATAATCCTTCATCACCAACAAAAGACACATTCCACAAGGAAAGATCTTTTTGAGTAGGGCAACCTCGAGCGATAGTCTTCAACCAACATCAGTCACACCACGCCGAATGTTATTTTCCCCGAATTTGCAGTTCCAAAAGCAATGGCAGCAAGTCTGATATCTGCGGCTTTCCTACCAACAAGGCACGTGGTAAGATATCCGTCGCAATCTACCCATTGGTCTCGTTGGCAAATGTATCATCCCTAGGATGCTGATTAAAAGGGTAAGCCATTTCTTTGAAACACAAGTACTTCTCCCTTCTCCAATAGGAAGACGTTTGAATATCCCAAAGAGTCATTCTTCTGGAAGGATCTCAATGGAAGGCTGCTTCTTCTGCTCAAAAGAGCCAGGGATCCATGTCCGACTTCCTGGAAATCAAAAGATTAAAAACATCAGAGAAAGACCAGATTAACAAATAAAAGTTTCTTAGCAACATACATGATATACCCAAGTCAAATGTTCCCTCAATAAATATGTTCTTCGTGGAATATACGTCTTCAATACGTACAAGTAAATTTAGTTATAAAGAAATACACAGATGTTAGCTTTGTTTGCAACCTCTATATAAGAAATGATAAAAGTTTTCTTCACAATCAATCACAGCTTGCAGTTTAAAAGAGATCGAAAAATAAAAATTAAGAACCCCTGGAATAAAAAACAAAAATTAAGGAAAAGTCACGGGCTTTAAGCTGAAACATGAAAAAATTGAGAACAAAAATAATCCTCCTTGCTTACAGTTGGGTATATACGAACCTTCCAAGAGAGCTTGAAACACAGCTACCCAAACCTTGTTGGTAAGAGTTCGATTCCCCAAATTATAATCCCCTCTCCATTTTCCCTAACCCTAACCGAATCGAAATTATAATCCGCTCTCCATTTTCTCTAACCCTAACCCTAACCCTAACCCCACTCTTTTATTTTCAAAAAACTACTATACACAGCTTTTCATCTTGTTCTTATAGGAAGAAGGGTCAACTTTGTCCTAGGTAAAAAGATTTTTATTTGACCTTTTCTTTTTATTAGATTAAAAATACTTTTGTACTAAATAAAGGATAAGATGATTAACAAAAGGTGAGGATTGAGATTATGCCATAATAGAATAGGATAAAGGGTAAAATTGATGTTTAAAATAAAATTTGATCTTTTTGATTTTATAAGTATAACTTTGATCGTCAAAGATTCTAAGTACATTAAAAAATATTAGACAACCTATTTTTTATCTTTATCTAAATTTGAATCATAATAGTTCACATATTCATCCACTTCATTAGTTGCTAATTAACTCATTATATTTTTCTTCACTATTTTTTTCTTTTTTGACATAGATGCTTGAGTTGATGATCTTTTAGAAATAGTCTCTCTATCTCCGTGAGATAGCAGTAAGGTATGCGTACTATGAAAATAAAGATGATTTTTTGGAGGTTCAAATATCTTAGATATTTAATAAACCTTTCTGAAATTTTTGTAGATTAATATCTTGGATATTTGTATTTAGAATAAATCGAGAAAGTCTAGAGTATACGATATTTTAGGAAGATATTTGTAGTAAATAAATAATAAAGATTCTTTTAGATATTTAGAAAATAATATCTAGATATTTATTGTAGATGTATGTAGAATAATATCTACAAGCATCCTACACAAGTATAAATAGGAATGATCATTAGGCATTTGTTATTAACCGAAAATTTGAATCCAATTCAAGTTGTCTTTTCTTATAGTAGAAGGTCTCCGAATTATACTTTTTTCTGTTACATTTCTCTATACATGCGTTGTACCCTCCCCAGATCCTACTTTATGGGATTACACTAGATTTTTGTTGTTGTAATATCAGACATGAGGTTGATATGATTACAGAGAGATGTTATATAAATATACTTGAAGACATTATCTCGAACTGTGATTGATGCCTCCTTGTCCAAGCCTTATGTTATCACAATTGTCGCAGCAAAAAAGTGAAGAGAATCATATGATAACCCTAGTGAGTGAAGGGAGGATCAATTTATAGAGGTTCAGACTTAATCTTGAACGTCCGTTAAATAACCAATCTAACATGCGAGATTGCTTTTTCATTGGACATTATTTGTAGACTTTACATTAATAGGATCACTCTTAAAATAATAAAATTCTAGCATTTATTATAAAACTTATAAATTTTTACATTCAATTTCTATCTCAATATAGGCTTAGTTGCTTAATCAAAATATTCTAAATAACGTGAATAAATAATAAATAATATTATAAAAGTAATATTTTAATTCAGTTTCTAAGCCTATATTGAAATAGAAATCGAATGCCAAGATTTATGTATTTATAATTAATGTTAACATTTTATTATTTTATGTGGACTTACGTCATGTAAAGTCTAAAGCTGACGAATGAAAATTAATTCTCATATATTAGAATTGTTACTTGATGGACGTTTAAGATTAAGTTTGAAACTCTACAAACTAGTCTTCCCTTCATTCACTAGGGTATCATATAATTCTCTATAATTTTTCACCGCCTATAATTGCGGTAATATAAAGTTAGGTAAAGAGGTAGAAAATAATCTTCAACTTAGGTTCTACTTTCTCTGCGACAATGTCCTCAGGTGTATAACTATAACATCTTAGGATCTTGATGTACATTAAGTTTATGTTTACAATAAGTTCTTAAAGTAAAATATTATTGGAAATAAGTTTAGTAATTTTTTTTATATAAAATAATAATTCAAGATATATAAATATATGTAGGGTTACTATTATCTTGTTTCACATCAATGTCATTTTTACTAGCGTATATAAAGTCTTTACTAAAATTCATCAAATTTGTCAAATATGAAGACTTAAAAATTCATAATACTTCCATTTAAATAAAAAAGACTATAAAAAAATTGTTATCCTACCTTATATGTATAGGTAGTAATAAGAAAATATCTTATTTTCAAAAATTGTGATTCTAATCCATGTCATAATAGAGAATAAATCACACATCACCATATAAAAATATGATTTCTCTTTTAATGTGTTGCATCAAATAATGTTGTGAAGATGGTTCAACATTGTTAAATAACTCAATTCAGTTTTCATGATGAAAAAATGTTGAAAAACAAATATAGCTTTAAGGTTTAAAGCTTTTTAATGGTTCTAAATTTTTCTAAGAAATGTATGAAATAGTTTATCCATAAGATTAACCATTAGAAATTACTTATAACTTCAAGGATATTGATAGTACAGATAAATTCTCTACAAACTCGCAAAATAAGTCCGGCATCAAGCTAAAACATACGCATCCTTCCAATATATGACTTTTCGATAGCACTTTTCTATTTCAACCATCTAACTATATGGGTAACATCTCTATATATTATTTCATTCTCGTGAAACGAGTCTACATGTATATATTTTGCATTTTGACACCACAATCATATCTGTCTCTTTTCATGCTCTTATTTAGTTTTACTTCTACTTATCATAAAATTCTCTCTCTTTAAATGTTTCTTCATAGTTCAAATTGTTGGTTACCACCCTCTCTGATTTCTTGAGTTAAAAAAAGTATGGCTATCATCTTGTATACTGTTAGTTAAATAAAGGTTAAATAAGAGGAACTCATTTTTCCCGTTTGCAATAAATTTTCATCAATCTTCTGTAATGACCCTCCAGACCATTTCTATGGTTCCACGAATATTTTATCAATTTGAGTATTTAATAGTGGCCTTGGTCTATCTTGTGTCTTATTGACACTTGTTATTCAATCTTTGGGTGAATCATTTGACATTTAATGCAGTTTTTCAAGTTAAACAAGGGATTATAACCATAGAAACAATTTAGGTAACGTCCTAGGAAATGGCCTCGGAGCAAAATTCTGACGATTACATCAGCTCTGTTATCGCCAAAGTAGGATAGAGCATGTTCGGTGTAATTATATCGAGTTTTGCAAATTTAGCCTCTGGAATGGGTCAATAGTTGACTTTAGGCAACGTCCTTGGGTAATGTGTCACAAATGGGAATTCTAACCGCACCGTTGGATCTGAAACATTAAATTTGGTCCAGGAGAACCTTTCTTTCGGTTCCGGGGCTTCCGTGTGTGTTTTGATCCCTTCGATAGATTCCGATATTGGGAAATTGAACCCCACATTGGAATAAAATGACCTCCAATGGGAATTTTGACTGCATCATTGAATCGAAAATGCTATTTCCAATTAGATTTTATATATGAATTATATTTTTCGACTCCAGATGAGACCAGAGCATCAAAATTAAGTTTGAGCAGTTGCCTAAAGTCAAAGGTGATGGGTGACGTGGCCCAGCATGAGTTTCCACGTGGCAGGCGGTCTAAAGAAAAAAAAAGGAAAAATCATGTATAAATCTGAAAAGTTTCTAGAAAACATAACAAACATACGAACAACCTTCGAACAACATTTTATTCCCCATTTTTTAATTTGATTTTTGCTATTTTGGTTATATATGTAGATATGTATATTTTAATTTGAGTCTATAATAGCTCTGTAGAGGTGACTTTCAGGTCGTGGGTAGGTTATGTTCACTATACTTATATGTTGCTAGTATATTTATCATTAGTGATTCAGGGGAGGTGTCATGGGCATTGGGTTGGCTTGCCTATAGGAGGGATCTGACAAGCACCATCATTATTTGAGAATTCGGGTCGTGAAAAAGTGATATCGGATCTTAAGGTTGGCTGATCTCATAGATACAGAGCTACCGTATAGTAGATTCCAGTGGATAGATGCGGAGACATTTATGACTTATCTCTATGAGGCTATGGGATGTTTTAGAAACTTCTTGTGTTATTGATTCTGGTCGTGTGATATCACCAATGGTCTGTTGACATCTTGAAATCTGATATGATTTGCCCTTTCGTGCATGTGCTATGTAAAGGGCAGACTCCGAGTAGGGGTAGTGCTACATCATCAGCCCCAGATAAGGAGCAACCCCTAAAAGATGTTGAGCATAGATTGGATGCCCTCGAGTTTTGGAAGTTGTATATAAAGACTACAGACATTGCGATTATGAGAGCCCTAGAGATAGGCTTCGTAATTAGTTACTTGTCTGGAGATTACTGTGTATGGAACTATGGCATATGTTGTTAAGTTTGGGAATTTGTAACACCGATACTTGTATGTTAGCTGTTGTTTAAAGGTTATACGGGTAGTGAATACTTCCCCCGAAGATTATAAAGGCAAGAGAGGTTGTGACTGAGGTAATACTAAGCATTGATGTTGTTTGTACATTTGTATTAGATCGTTGGTCTATCTCGTTGTGCTTCGTAATACGAATGAGTATGCTATAATTGGTAGGATTCTAAATAACTGTCACTTATGTTATGACTATACCCTACTAGGGGCTAAATGTTAGCCAAATCCCTATGACCAATACATATGATCCTTTTGCTGCTTGATTACTAGAGTGGGTAGTCTGGTACGAGAGTTACATAGTAATTAAAAGGTTGGTTGTCATTTATACCACTAGCTACGCCTTGTGCCTCTATGGTTATGATCCTGTTCTGAGGGTTCTGTTGATATGCGGTTCTCCAGATTGCTTGGTGACTGGATTGTGAGAATGTTCAAATCCGGGGCTTAGTTGGGTTGTCTGTTGTTGGATGGGATATTGTTAGGTTATCAACTAAGCTGCCGACCACTCTCCCCTGGAAACTTGTTGTAATTGTTAGTTGGCTGGGATTGTGTTGTCTGGATTCCTAGCTATGTTTTTCAATGGGGATGTTGATCATTTGGTCAGGTTGCCTTGGGGGTTAGATTGACTTGCTTCTAGTCTGCAGTTATCGATGTCATACTCCAGTTGGATGGTTTGAGCCTATAGAGTCGGGAAGCTATTTGGGGTAAAGTTGTAATTGCATAAGGAAATAGGAAACAAGGTAAGGTCTATATAAGTGGAATATGGCTACAGTTTGGGATAATCATGATTGGTTGGGTATCGGCTAGTATATTGAAGGCACGTATAGTTATCCTATTGATGTGATGTTATGTGTTAGTGGATTGAGTTTATGGGCTAAGGGGTTGATCTTATGAGGATCCCTTATAGATTGGTACACTAATTCTCATTTGCATATGAACGGGTTACTATATTTTTTATTAGCTGGGGCGGCTAGAATTGTTGTTTAATGTTGAGCATGCTTAAGCTTGTTGGATTCACTATCTATTATACGTGCGAGGTTTGGATCCCTATGTGGTTCGGATGGGAGTCTCATTGTTACTTTCGAGAATGAAAGTTATAGTAGTGGGGGATGTTGTAATGACCCTCCAAGTCATTTCTATGGTTCCGTGAATGTTTTATCAGTTTGAGAATTTGCATAGTGACCTCAGTCTATTTGTGACTTATTGACATTGATTGGTTTGTATTGGGTGAATTGTTTGATATTTATGCAGTTTTTCAAGTTAAACGAGGGATTACAACCATAAAAGGAATTTTCAGGTAAAGTCCTAGTAAATGGCCTTAGAGTGGATTTTCAACAGTTCCATTAACTTCGAAATGGCCTAATTAGGCTAGGAACATGTTCGGTACAATTATATCGAGTTTTGCAAATTTAGCCTTCGGTTGGGTCAATAGTTTCTTTAGTCAATGTCCTTCGGAAACATGTCACAAATGAGAATTTGACTGCACTGTTGGATCCAAAACATCAAGTTTGGTCTGGGAAGGCCTTTAATTCTATTCTTGGGTCTTCGGGGTGTGTTTTTGGTCCCTTCAATAGATCCTCATATTGGAAAATAGGACCCAAATGGAATAAAATGACTTTCCGATGGGAATTTCGACTTTACCATTGAATCCAAATTGCCATTTTCGATCAGGCTTCACAGATGAATTGTATTTTTCGACTACGAATGAAATAGGAACATCGAAATTAAATTTGAGTGGTTTTTGAAAGTCAAAGGCGGCAGGCGACGTGGCCCAACCATGAGCTGCCATGTGGTAGGTGGTCTAAAAAGAAAAAAAGGGAAAATCACGTACAGATCTGGATGGTTTCTGGAAAATGTAACAAATGTACGAACAACCTTCGAACACCATTTTCTCCCCCTTTTTTTATCCACTTTTGGCTATTCTGGTTATGTATGTAGATATGTATATTTTAATTTAAGTCTATAGTAGCTCTATACAGGTGACTTCCAGTTCCTGGGTAGGTTGTAGTCGCTATACTTATATGTTGCTAGTATCTTTATCATTAGTCATTCGAGGTAGGTGACGTGGGCCTTGAGTTGACTTTCTTATAGGAAGGATCTGACAGGTGTCATCACGACCTGAGAAGTCGGGTCATCAAAATCTTCATACCCATAATATTATTTCAATTTAAGATCTACGGGGTATAAACCAAACAAGTTAATTGTTATTTAGGTTGGATTCATCAATCTTCATTGAATGAATATAGTGTGCAATCCCCCACGCAGCTCAACTATGCCTGAAACCAATATGTCTGTAACATTGACACACCCGCTTAAATTCACTGCCACCAAATTATCTACGCAGCTCTAAAAAAGAGGGAAGAGCCCCTCAATAGTTATACCATGAAGCCCACTCAGCTCTAGATGAGTCAGAATATGACATAGTCTATCTACAACAATAATGGTAATTGCTTACTCTAGGACAATTGTGAATGGATAAAAAGTTTAGATGAGGGCAGTTCCTTGCGATGTCCAACAAAGACTTGTGAGTAATTCTTGGGCATAAGAACAGATCATGATTCCCTAACAGATGACACCCATGAGCAATCTCACATAATCCTTCATCACCAATAGAAGACACATTCAACAAGGAAAGATCTTTGATAGTAGGGCAACCACGAATGATAGCCTTTGGACCAGTATTAGTCACACCAAACTGAAGGTTATTTCCCTGAATAGATAGCTTAGCTAAACCTCCACAATTCGCAATTCCAACAATAACAGCAGTGGCTTTCCTACCACCAAGGCACTTGGGAAGAGAGCCCTCACTATCTACACCATCAAGCTCAGAGGCAAATGTGTCATCCCTGCGATGTTGCTTAAAAGGGTAAGCCCGCACTTGGAAACACAAGCACAAGCACTTTTCTCTTGGCCATCGGGAAGACGTTTGAATACCTAAAAGAGGCATTCATCTAGAAGGATTTCAATGGAAGGTTGCTGCTTTTACTCAAAAGCGTCCAGGACCCAACTCCTCTTAAAAGAAGGAAAATATACACCCCTATTTTGCCCACGTGACAACAATAGAGAGGATTGGTTTGGACTTCCTGGAAATCAGAAGTTTAAAAACATCAGATAAAGACCAGAATAGGAAATAAAAAATGTCATAGGAATATACATGATATACCCAAGACAAATTTTCCCTCAATAAGTATTTCTAGTCTCAAATCTGAATTTTGACAGTCCTGAATGCCATTTCATGTAGGGTTCCATGTTTGGTTTGTGTTCACGGGGTTCCGAACGAATTTAGAGGGCTTATTTCATGATTTTATTGAGTTGTTATTGCTGATTTTGCTGATATCTGGTGCTATTTATTTTGTTCTCGACATTCGCGCCTTAACTTTCTCATTCGCGAAGGTCAAGTGGTTAGACCTCCACATTCATGGAGTTGAGGTAGTCACCTCCGCGTTTGCAAAGGGTCAATCCCTCATGACATCCACATTTGCAAATTGTTAAAAATGTACCTGAACTGTGACTTATTTTAAGTGACAAGTTTTGTTAATTTTCACCTTTTTCAAAATTCCAAGCTTCGTTTTAAAGAATATCATCAAGGTTTTTCATGGAAAATCTATTGGGTAATTATTTTCTAACCTATTTCTTCAATCTTCATTGATTAAATTATGTTTTTTAACTTAGAAATTGGGGGTTTTAATTAAGGAATTTTGGGATTCGGACTTTGATTACTAAATTGATGATTTCTCCCTCATTTTAACTTCATTTTCAAAACCATTTTCATTGTTAAAATCCTTATTACTTGGAGCGCATTTCATATATTAAATTTTAGATTTCCAGTTACTTTTTCCGACATGAGATTTTTTATCATTTTACTTTTTCACTCAGATTTATTGATTTTATTGTCATTAGATTCGTTATGTGATTGTGATGATATATTTGAATTGATTTTGGTAATTTGGATTATCGTGGAAGGGGAAAAGCTGTGGATTTAACTAGATTGGAGACATTTTCTATGGCAAGTGGACTTCTAACCTTTTATTAAGTATGCTTGAACCTTGTATGCTCTTATGTGTATGGAATCAAACTTTCAAATTGGTAATTATCTCCAAGCATGAATACTCTTTGACTTTTTATTATTGTCCGACCATTACTGAGGCTTTTGCTTCTGTTCAATACATAATAACTGAAGCCAACTTGGGCTGGTTAATCTAATCCATTCATCGATCCTTAGTTCACCTGCTACCACACAGGCCAGGGTACTCTTATCACTTACCCCAAGAGAATCGATACTCTAGAGCTAACCGACTCATTATCCCTGGACGCAAGGATTAAGAAAGAGCAATGTATCAACGGCTGAGCGTACCTTCCACTTAGGAACAAGAAATGGAGCTATTAAGTTAAGGTGCCCCTTTCCGGGTAGAATTGTATCTTCTTAGGTTTTGATTAAGAGATTACAGGCTGAGTAATTGTTCATGTTGTAAAATCTTGACTTGTGAATTAATTGTGAACTCGTTTTACCTGAGATCATGTGAATTATTTGATATTGATATCGAGATGGCACTCATAGTGCGATATGATTAATATAGAGACCATGATGATATTGTGACTGTGATGATATTAAAATCACTAGAAATATTAATATTGTGATGAAATTGAGAGCATGCACATTGCATTCACCATTATTTGTGCATTGGTACTTATGATGGCTATGGCTGAGGGATGAGTAAGGTAACATGTGGATTGGTGGTTGACGTCTCTATCAATTGATGTTTAGTCGAGGTTTCTGCCGGCGAGCGAGATAATATGCCGGCTGATTATTTTGTGGTCAAGGTCATTTCCAGTCGAGTAAGCATTGGCCGAGGTCATTTCTAACAATGTTCATGGATACATGGTCCTTGTGTGACCCCAATGGGTTCTAGTCTGAGTTTAGCAGCGGATGTGCATTGCAGGACAGACATGCATCATAATTATTTGACAATGTATTACATTATTTACATTTAATAGTATTCACTCCATCTCATATCATTCCTTCTCGATAATATTATATGTATCATTTATGATATTGGATATCTATTGTACAATTTCACTTGATCATCAGTTGGATATTTTGAGATATGATGGTATCTGATGGAAGTGTATTCTTATGATTATTATATTGTATTGTGCTAGAACGTTTCTGAGTGCATGTGTGTAGCTCGACAATAAGTGGTTAAGTGTTAAGAAGTACTTGTGTTCTTGATTGCTTTATCCGAGATTAGTTTTATTTGCTGAGTACGTTGTTGATTGGTGCTCACCCCTTGCTATATTTTTGTAGATTGTGAGCCCGGTACCTCTTGCAAGATTTTCTTCATTACAAGATCGAGCTTCCAGATCATTCGTGAGGTAGTTTCTTATATCTTCACTAGGCCTTCGAGGATTCCATCTTATGTTTCGTTCTATTTTAGAACTAGACATTGAGACTTGTATTTTATTGAGTATTCTATATTTATAAGCTTATACATGTAACACCAGTTCGAGAATGGTTGTAGCATTTGATTTCCTATGTTTATTTATCTTATTAGACTGTTTATCTTCTGCTTTTATTGCTATGTTGGTTTGTCTAGGTTTTGGGCTTACCCGCCTTGGTGGGTTAGGTAAGAGTCATCATACCGAATTTTGGGTCATCGCAATTTGGTATCAGAGCCCAGATTCATAGGTCTCACATGTGTACAAGCCTAGTCTAGTAGATTCTGGAGGATTGGTGTGAAGATGTCAGTTACTTATCCTTGAGACGCTAAAAAGATTGTTAGAAAGTTCTCTTTTACTTCTTTCTGATCAATTTGTTTGTGGCTTTTGTTTAAGCGCTAAATTGTTTTGTGTCCTTTGAATAGATGGTGAGGACTAGAGCTATAGCAACTACTAAACTAGGGGTGGCAGCCCCTAAGACTTATATTGAGACCCTTGCTAGAGGTAGGGGCCGAACCAAAGGTCGAGGAAGTGGGTGGGGCCGAGGAGCAGCATTAGTGAGAGATTATAACCATGGTATCTCCCTCGAGCATGTTATGGAGCCTAGGGAGGATCAGGTTGCTTATGACTATGTTGCAACACCACTATTGTAGGATACTCTTTTGAGAGTTCTAGGTGTGTTAGAGACTTTAGGCAAGGTAAGTAGCGCAGCTTATACATCGAGTACTCCCAAGATATGAGTTAGGGTTCAACCACCGGGTCAGCAGCAGGCCCTTAGGCCCAAATATAGGTGGGATAGCCATTTCCAACACCTATTACTGAGATCCCTTCCACTGCTATATTTACTAATGATGAGTAGCATAGATACGAAAGGTTTAGAAAAATGGACCCATTTTAGTTTCAGGGTGGGTAGTTCAAGAATGCATACCAGTTTTAACTACTTGAGACAGATCTTTCATATTGTGGGGTTAGTACAGACTCATCGCATGCAGTATGTTAGCCTGCTACTCCAGGACCAACCAGGGAGTGATGGAGGACTGATTTAGGATCCCTTCTAGTTTGGTCTCCTAAGATGGCTTGGGAGACATTTTCCAGTTCCTTCTATAATCGATTTGTTCCTTAGTGTGTCTGTGAGAAAGCTATCCAAGGTTCAGAGTTGAGATAGGGAACTATAACGGTTTCTGAGTATGAAATTTGTTTCTTTCAACTAGCTCGGCATGCCACAACTATATTTCCCACCAAGGCAGAGAAAGATTGCCGATTTGTGAGAGGCCTGGCTTATTCCGTTAGACAGTCAGTATTTCAGGTGTCTAGAGATAGAGCATCTTTTCAACTAGTTGTTAGTGTCACTAAGGAGGTGGATCTCATGTAGAGATAGGAGTTTGTGGACCCCAAAAGAGTTCGTACATCGAGAGAGTACTCAGGTTCCTCATCAAGAGGCAGAGGTATGATAAAGGAAGCTGGTTTGTTTCAGCACCACGGGGTTCATGTAGTTTTGCAAACTGCAGAGGGAACTCAAGGTCCCCATGATTCTTATAGGTCAGGTCAAAGTTCATCTAGTTCCCAACAGAGGCCTATAGGCAGGGGTGGCTACCAAATCCCTTTTATACCATCACTGCAGCTATCTACCCCTAGATCATGCTTTGGGTGTGGATCTCTTGATCATATGATTTGACAGTGCCCTATGTAGACTCAGTCTTGGTCCCACCATTCTTACTCCACAACACAGATTAGAGATCTAGCACCTTCAACTAGAGGTTCAGCCCTGTAGACTAGGGGTTAGGGTAGAGGTTAGGTCGATAGAGGTGAACACACCAGAGATAGAGGAAAGAGGTGATACATCCACACATTCTAGTGGTAGAGGGGAAGCGTCTACTAGTGAAGGACAGGGAGGTCATTGCTATGCTTTCCCAGGTATACCCGAGGCTGAGACATCTGATGTTGTCATCACAGTTATTGTTCGGGTTAGCCATCATCCTACATTTGTGTTATTTGATCCTGGCTCCACTTATTCATACATATATGCATATTTCTCCTTGGCATTTAATTTTCCATGTGATACTATGTTTGTGCTTGTTGAACATGTTTCAACCCCAGTAGGTGAGTCGTTTATAGTGGATCAAGTGTACCGATCCTGTCTTGTAACTTTGGTTGCTATGGATATGATTATACTAGACATAATAGATTTTGATGTTATTCTAGGTATGGATTGGCTATTTCTCCTTGTGCTATTCTTGATTGTTCAGCCAAGACCGTTACCTTAGTCATGCTAGGCAAACCTAGGATAGGGTGGCAGGTTCGAAGGGTTTTTATCCTAGAAAGGTGATATCTTATATTGGGGCCCAAAAGTTTATTGATAAAGAGTGTTTAGCTTATTTGGCTTTTATTCATGATATTGCTGCAAAGTCACCTTTTATGGATTCTATTCTAGTAGTTTGTGAGTTTTCGAATGTGTTTCCTACTGATCTAGCGGGAGTCCCTCTTGACGGGGACATTGATTTTACTACCAATCTTGATCAAGGCACTAAGTCCTTTCAATCACTCCTTATCATATGGCTTTGGCTGAGTTAAAGTAGCTAAAAGAGCAGCTCCAAGATCTATTGAGCAAGGGCTTTATTCACCCTAGTGTTTCACCTTAGGGTTCCTCGGTCTTGTTTGTAAAGAAGAAGGATTGATCCATGAGGATGCATATTGATTATTGGGGTCTCCTACAAGGGTCACACGGTCTGTACAAAGGCACACGGACCGTATGCCCTTCCATAAAGCCTCACTTTGGAAATATTTCACTGACAAAGTTCAGAGATAGTGATTCCACACTTAGAAAATTTTCACACCAACGACCATATGGAGGCTTATTAAGACCATGAAGAGGCAAACGGTTCTTGAGAGGTTCATGTGGTCCAAGCCTTGCCCAAAATATGGTTTTCGAGGCCCACGCCACTCACACAAGCCACCATACAGTACATAAAGTGCCACACGGATTATGTGGGGTTCATTTGTGTGTGCCTTGGTCTTAAACACCAAGTTAAGGCCAACACTTGATACACAAGGTCAAGGGTCACCTCAAGGTCCTCCCACACGGCCCCTGGAGGTGGCCATAAGGTGTCATCTTGGTCAAAACTCTTTTGGAACCAATTTCCAAGCACCATTAAGGTCATACCAAGTTTGGATCCTTACATCATCTCCCCCTTAGGAACATTCATCCTCGAATGTGCTAGAACAAGGCTTGAAAGGATTCAGTTAGGACATGAAACATCTAAACAAAAGATACAATGAATTTTTCATCACTTGAAAAACATAAAGTCATTAAAACTCATACCAAAACATCTTCAAATCATTCAAAACATTTGTAAAATCATTTTCATGCACATGTATGCATGTCATGTCATGAAACCCAAGAGTGAAAGAATTAGGACCATTTGAAAGAGAAGGAACCTAATACTTTAGGCTTGAGTAGATTGGAAAAGATGGGGCTATCGTGTCATTATGTCCAACTCCGCCTCCTATGTAGCACCCACTACATGTTGATTTCTCTAAAGCACCTTAACTGAAGTTACATCCTTGTTGCGAAGCCGCTTCACTTCCTTATCCAAGATCTCAACTAGGATTTCCTCATAAGACAAGTTCTCTTTAACCTTAACACCTTCCAAAGGAACAATTGTACTAGGATCACCAACCGATTTCCTCAACATAGACACATGGAAAACAGGGTGAATAGAACTCAAATTCAAAGGCAAATCCAATCTATAAGCCACTTTCGCAATCTGCTCAATAATCTCATACGTACCTATATATAAGGGACTCAACTTGCCCTTCTTACCAAAATGCATTACACCCTTCATGGGTGAGACCTTCACATAGACCCAATTTCAAACATGAAACTCAGATCCCTCTTCCTAACATCTGAATAATACTTTTGGTGACATTAGGCCATTTTCTACCTTTCCCTAGTAAACTTCCTCCATAGATTCCAACACCAAATCCAAGCTAACCAAAGTTATCTCCCCCAACTAAAACCACTCCCCGGAGATCTACATCTTCTACACTAGAAAGCCTCAAATAGAGCTATCACGATGATAGCATGAAAGCTATTGTTATAAGAAAACTCGATGAGTGGGAGATGATCACCCCAATTACCCTTGAATTCCAACATATAAGCCCTCATCATATCCTCCAAAGCTTGAATTGTCCTTTCAGCTTGTCTATCATTTTGAGGATGAAAAGCGGTACTTAACTTCACCTTGGTGCCAAGAACTCTTTGAAATGACCTACAAAAGTGAGAAGTAAATTAGGTGCTATGATCTAATATGATAGAACAAGGCACACATAAAACCTCACAACCTCTTGTATATACAACCTTGAATAATCTTTGGCTCTGAAGGTAGTCTTGATCGGTAGGAATATCAATATCTTGAACCAAACCACCTGAGCTTTGATGCTCTACCTTCACTTGTTGACAATTAGGACATTCCGATATAAACTTGGCTATATCTTTCTTCATATCATTCCACCAATACATTTCCCTCAACTCCTAATAGATTTTGGTGATCCCGCATGAATGGAATAATGAGAGTTATGGGCTTCACTCTTGATCACTCTCCTAAGATCATCAATATCCAAAACACAAAACCGATCTTGATACCGAAGCATACCATCTCCCCCTTGGGAGAAAACCTCCATCTTCTTTTCGACAACTAACTTCTTCAGCCTGACCAACAACAAGTCTAGATCTTGCTTATCCTTGATATCAACAACCACGGAAAATTCAGACCCATTCTGAACATGAATACCACCCTCATTAGTGTTCACTAACTTAACACCCAACCTAGCAAAACGGTGAACATCTTTTGCCAACTCCTTCTTCCCTTCATCAATATGAGCCACACTCCCCATAGACAGTCTACTAAGAGCATCGGGTATAACATTTGCCTTGCAGGGATGATATTGAACACTCATGTCGTAGTCTTTAAGGAGTTCCAACCACCTCCTTTGCCTCATGTTAAGATCTCTTTGGGTTAACACATATTCCAAACTCTTGTGAACGGTGAAAATGTCAACATAAACTCCATACAAATAATGTCTCCAAATCTTCAAAGTGAACACCACAACCGCTAACTTAAGATCATGAGTCGGGTGTCAGGTAATTATGCGCATGCACCTTCAATTGCTTTGATGCATAAGCTATCACCTTACCATGTCACATAAACACACAAACCAACCCAGTCCGAGAGGCATCACAATATACTACAAACCTATCCAACCCATCCAGTAGAGTTAAAACAGGAGTCGATGTAAGCTGATCTTTCAAAGTCTGAAAACTCTTTTCACATTCTTCCAGCCATAAAACCATGGACTTCTTTTGAGTCAACTTGGTCAATGGAGATGAAATAGATGAGAAACCTTCAAAAAACCTTTTATAATAACCAGCCAACTCAAGAAAAGTTCAAAAATCTGAAGCAGCCAATGGTTTAGGTCAATTCTTCACAGCCTTAGTCTTTTTTGGGTCAGCCTTAATACAGTCATCAGATGACACATGACCAAGAAAAGATACCTCACCCAGCAAAAACTCACATTTACTGAATTTAGCATACAATTGCTTCTCCCTTAAAGTTTGTAGAACCAACCTCAAATAATCCATTTGCTCCCGCTCACTTCAGGAATAAATAAGGATATCATTGATGAAGACCACCACAAAACTATTAAGAAATGGCTTTGTAATGACCCGTTAAGTTATTTTGAAAATTAGTCCTCTTGACTTCCTAAAAGATTTACCTCGTAAAATTTTTGTGAGTACTTCGGACTATGCGGTAACCTAAGACTATTTAATTTATGGGTAAGTTTGGATAATTGATTTAGTGGGTGGACTAAATATTAATTTACTTAACATCTTATACCACTTGTCCATGTATTTTAGAATAAGTTAGTGGATTTATCCCTTTTAATAATAAATCAATCTAGAGAAATAAAAGAAGACGAGGAGATGGTTTGATTGAAACCCCCTGTGGCCAAACTCAAAACGTCATACATTCAGGTAGAAAATTTTTGAACCTCAACTCTTTGTTTAAATGCTATTTACTAGGAATAATAATGTATTAATTTCTTTGCATTTAAGTGTTGGAGGTCTATTGAAGACTAACCAAAACATATATAGTGTTATATAATATTAGTTACTGGAAAATACTAGTAAGTAGTATGGATTGAAATTGAGATAAGATGGTGGCAAACATTAGTGGGCCCAGTGATGTTGTAATCATGATCCTGTGATGTTGTATCTATTTGGAAATATGAATTCTATAGTTAATATGTTGAAAGGCGCAATTGTAAGCTTACGGGCAGTTTTAGGATCTACAATTTGATCTCTTACTGTCATTAGTTTAATTATTTTTCGTGTTTAATGTTTTCCTTATAATTATCACTTTATAGTTTAGGTTTTAATACATTGACATAGACAATTAAATTATAAAATTAGATTAAATATTTAGGGTAGGTTAGATGTATAATAATATGGTATTGTTAGTTTTGAAATCTTTTTGTAATAATTTATTTGATTAGATCGTGGTGCTACGGATTCTACTAGAAAGGGGAAGGCTCAAGTCGTGCAGTGAGTGCTCAATTATTAAGGCAAGTGGACTTTCATAACTTTGTAATTATCGTAGAATTCTCAAATTATCCTTTCTTCTATGTGTGATTCGTTAAGTATTTTAATATTATTAAAAAATGAGGTGATTAAATGTAAATGTGAGTTGGTGTGGTGTTTGTGACACTTGAATTGAAAATGTGGTTAAGTGATGAGAATTCTATTTTTGAGATATATTGTTGTGGTCAGTGATTATGAGTGGATCTGTTTTTAGACTTCATCTCATGCTCATTAATTCTATGTCACAGACATTTGCATTGATTCTGAATATTGATATGAGTGAGATGGTAAAAGTTGGGGTCGAGGTCTTTAATGGTCGAGATTCGATGCCGAGGTCTTTGCCAGCGATAATATTATGTCGAGGTCTTTACCGAAAATGTTGTGATGTTGAGGTATCTTCAGGGATGTTATGATGTCGAGGTCATTGCCGACGATTATTGCATTAGAATTGCATCTAATACTTGCATATTCTTGTGTCGTATGATGTTACTCCTTCGATTGATTATGTTATCACTTATAAATTGTGGCTTGTGATTCGATAATTGTGATATACTTAAAAACTATCTCTATTATGTATTATGTGTTGTTGGGATAGCCTGATTGTCTATGCTGGTCAAAGTTGTGGAGGTCGGTTGGATGAAAGGAGTTTTTGTATTCTATTAGACTTATTCTGTTTGTTAGTTGACTTGTTGTGTAACGTGTTGTTTTTTGTACTCACCCTTGCTTCTACACTTGTGTAGGTATTGAGCCCGGAAGCAGTAATATTCCTTGATCATCCGAGGCTTCCCAAGAGATTTAGAGAGGTAACTGTTGTCATCCGGCTGACTCTCTTGTTCCTATTTGTTTACTGTTTTGCTCTATTCGAGAAGAAAGATAGTTCAGACATGTAATTCTTTTTTATTTTTGTATTGCTAGTGGCTTGTACATATGACAACCAATCCTTGGAAAGTGTTTAAGTTTGTGAATATTTTCAGCTTTAGTTACCTATCGTAGTTAGTTACTTCTGCACATTATTTTGTTTCTCATTGGGTTTAGGATGACTTGTTCTGGTGGGATTGAGCAAGTGCCATCAGGTCAATTTTTGGGTCGAGACAGCTGGTATCAAATCCCCATGTTCATAGGTCTCACGTGTGTATGAGCCAAGTCTAATTAGAGTCTGATGGATCGGTACGGAGACGTCTGGACTTATCTTTACGAGGCTGTGAAGACTATTAGGAAACTTTTTTTTATTTATTCTCTCTTATCGTGCGTGATTATCTTCATTAGTATTGAGTTATGCCCATGCTCCTTTGACATATGGCAAGGACTAGAGCTAAGATTACTGGTGGTAGAGGCTAGGCAGCTCTCGAGACCATTGTTGAGGCCCCAGGTAGAGGTAGGGGAGGGGTCGAGCTAGAGGTCGTTATCGTGGATTGGCATCAATAAGAGTACGTGCCCCAGAGGTGGCACCAGTTAGAGGACAAGCTAGAGGGGCTTCTCCAGAGCTACAGATGGAAGTTGATGAGGATCAAGCTCTCCCGGAGCCCACAGTTGCACCATTGCTTTAGAACACCCTGTTGAGAATAATGTGTATGCTTGAGAACCTCACTCAAGGGGGTGGTTCGACAGCCATACAGAGACCTTCTCAGACGAGAGTGAGAAAACGGACTTCAGGGCAGTATCAAGGTCGAGTTAATGATAATAAGGAGGTTCGGCCCCCAGTAGTTCCTGCACCCGCTATTGGGGCACAAACCACTCCAGAGGCAGTTTTGGCAGCAGATGATCAGCTTAGTTAGTAGAGATTTAAGAGGATGAAACCACCTCAATTTCAAGGTGGTAGGAGTAAGGACGCTTATGGGTTTCTGACCTTGTGCCATGAGATGCTAGAGGTAGTGTCCTTTTTGTTGCACTTCAGCTACGTGGACCAGCCATGGAGTGGTGGAGGGCTTATGGGAGATCTAGGACAGTCATATCCCCTCTAGTGGATTAGAGTGTGTTCTCTAGTGCTTTTCAGGATCGTTTCATTCCTTGCAGTTTGAGGACTTGAGGCCGGGTGGTATGAATGGTACTAAGTATGAGGCACATTTTTGTCAGTTATCTCGACATGCCTTAGCTATAATTCCAGATGAGGTGGAGATGTTCCGCAGATTTGTGAAGGGCTTGAATTTCTCCATTAGATCTTATGTATTCAGAGCATCTCATGAGGGGGCTTCGTTTCAGTCTATTGTGAGCACCACCAAGGAGTAGAGTTGCTAGTATGACAGGTGTTTGGGGACCCTAAGAAGGCTCGTATTACGGGACAGTTTTCTGGTACTTCATCAAGAGGTAGAGGTTTGCGTAGGAGTGGTGGATCTTTCAGGCATCAGGATCCTGTGCATGCATCTATGCCAACAGCTGAGGGTGGACAGATGTCTCGAGGGTCCTATAATTCCATAAGATCGAGATCTTACTTTGGGTGTGGGGATCCAGGACACTTGATTCGACACTGTGCCTTTCTAATTCATACGGGACCTCATCATACTTATTCTGCAGCTCTAGTTAGAGATTCCGCTCCACCGACCTAGGGTTGGGGCAGGGGTCAAACTACTAGAGGTGGCAGGACCTTTGATAATGGTTCTTCGGTTCCACATGGGGGACATCGAGGTGTTGCTCAAACCAAAGGTGGCAGAGGAACTCAGTTCTATTCTTTTCCTGGGAGGCTCGAGGTTGAGGCTTCAGACGCAGTTATTACAGGTGTTGTTCTATTTTAACACTACCTAAGGTAGGTGTGGACTTTATGGTGTATTACGATTCTTCAGGGGTTGGATTTGGTGGTGTTTTGATGCATAAGGGGAAAGTGATTGCCTATGTTTCTAGACAGTTGAAGGTTCATGAGACCCTACCCACGACTTAGAGTTAGTGGTGTGTTGATGTATAAGGGGAAAGGGATTGCCTATGTTTCTAGACAATTGAAGGTTCATGAGAAGAACTACCTTACCCACTACTTAGAGTTACTGGTTCTGGTTTTTCTGCTTAGGTTGTAGCGTCATTACTTATATGGTGCACATTGTGAGGTCTTCACTGATCATAGTAGCCTTCAGTATATTTTCAATCAAAAAGATATGAACTTTAGGCAGCGTAGGTGGATTAAGTTGCTAAAAGACTGATTTGACCATCTTATATTATCCGGGGAAGGATAATATGGTGGCCCATGCCTTGAGTAGAAAGACTTCTAGCATGGGGAATCTAGTCGCCATTCGAGTTGAGGAGCGACCTTTGGCCAAGGATGTTCAGCGTCTAGCTAATAGCCCAGTCAGGTTGCAGCTTTGTGATGAGGGTGGTGTACTTGCTTTCATTGAGGCTCATTCTTCCTTGATGGACCAGATTCGGGAGCGCTGGTTTGAGAATGAAAGGTTGTGTCTCATCAGAGACAATGTGGCTAGAGGAGAGGCTACAGAAATGATGCTTGATACTAATGGTGTTTTGAGGATTGGGGGTCGAATTTGTGTGCCTAAGGTGAGTGACTTGATTATATTGATTCTTGATCAGGCTATTTTTGCTCGTTATTCTATTCATCCAGGAGCGGCGAAGATGTGTCTTGACCTGAGTCAGCACTACTGGTGGTGTGGCATGAAAAAGGACATCTCAGATTTAGTGTCCAAGTGTTTAACTTGTCAACAGGTTAAGTGTGAGCACCAACGGTCTAGAGGCAAGTTTCTGAGGATGCTCATTCCCACATGGAAGTGGGAGCGTACCACCATGGATTTTGTGGTGGGTTTGCCCACTACTATGGGTGGTTTTGACTCTATCTGGGTAGCTGTGGATCGATTGACTAAGTCTGTCCATTTCATTACTGTCAAGTTTAAGTATACAACAGAGAAGTTGGCCGAGCTTTTCATTAGTCAGATAGTTCGACGGCATGGTGTGCATGTTTCTATCATTTCTGACTGTGGTTCACTCTTCACTTCACATTTTTAGAGGGCCTTGCAGCAAGGTCTAAGTACTGGGTTGGATATGAGTTTATCCTTTCATCCTCAGACATATGGACAGTCTGAGAGGACGATTCAGGTGTTGGAGGATATGCTTCGAGCGTCTATGATCAATTTTGGTTCCCGTTGGGACAAGCACTTGCCCTTAGCAGAGTTTGCCTATAATAATAGTTATCACTCCAGTATTCAGATGGCTCCATTCAAAACTTTGTATAGTAGACGTTGTAGATCTCTGATTGGTTGGTTTGATTCCGTTGAGATGGACTCATTAAATACAGATTTTCTTAGGGATGATATGGAACAGGTCCATATGATTCAGGGTAGGTTGTTGACCGCTCATAGTCGACAGAAGAGTTATTCAGATAGGAGGATTTGAGCCCTAGAGTTTATGGTAGGCGATCATGTTTGGCTTAGAGTGTCACCTATGAAGGGGGTTATGCGGTTCGGTGAGAACGGAAAGCTTAACCCTCGATCCATTGGGCAATTTGAGATTTTGGAGAGAGTTCGAGAGGTGGCCTATAGACTAGCCTTGCCACCTAGCTTATCATCTGTACATCCTGTGTTTCATGTGTCCATGCTTCGGAAATATGTGCTGGACGAGTCTCACATACTTTTATTTGATTCGGTGGTGTTGAGTCCAGACTTGTCATTTGAGGAGGAGTCTAGACTTCCCCGGAAGTGCACGGGGCTTGCCCTTTTTTTTAATAACTAGAATATCAATTAGTGAAGGGAAATTTGGTTGCCGAATATAGGTATAACAACCGGATTTTTATCATCGTTAAAGCTTTTTAATGATCGAATTTAATTCGGTCATTAACTTTTAACAGCGTAGCTTTTAATGATCACTGACGATGGGATTTTTACTGGTCGTTATCAACTAATAATGACCAGATTTATACTTTTATCGACTAAATTTCACCTCGTTAAAGACCTATTTTCTTGTAGTATCAACCCTAAAGTAAGTATACAAGTATAATTTCTTTCGCTAATGATTGTAATATATTCATACACATTACTTATTTCCTTGTAGGTAAACAAACAAGCTCAGGAACTAGAAAAAGACAAGATACATACCACTTTACTATATTATACTTATTGGTATACAACAGATGAACAAAGTAACTTTCTAGCACACTGTTTTAAATGATATAGTTCGATTTTCCATATCAGCACCAATCAACTCTTTGGCTCTTTGAGCTTGTATCATCCAATCAGATCTACTCAACACAAAAACCATAAGACATGCACAAATAGCTTGAGCAACCAACAAGCCCATCTCCATCACTAAGCCCAAAATAATTACGCGAGGCAATCCAACTTTATAGAAAGAGCCCAAGTTTATGTTAAAATCAAGAGCTGGCCTTGCACTACTCCTCAAAGCACCACAATCGGTGGTCTGTGGCTAGTCGCCCAATTCACACAACCCCGCCACCGGCATTGTCGTTGTTGCCAACCACGAAATTGACTTGTCTTTTGTAAAAGCCTTTCCCCAACTTGGTCTTGATGTTGTCATAAATAGCATTCCTAGGAAGCTTGTATAGCACACACAATTGCTATAAGACATGAAGTCATTGCTTTATTAGGCCTATTTGCTCCCAACTCATTCCTAGCTTTTGTAGAAACTGCTGAATTTGATGCTAATAGAAATATATAAGCAAGTGAAGTTGCCCGTATGAGAATTCCCATAGTAGACACTGCCTCTGCAGCATTAGAAAGAATCCCTAATAACGATATCATCAATTCATACCACCATCACTCTAAGCATACAACAAGGGAAAGCAAGAACTTGAATTTGTTTCCACCCATGAAAGCATTCAGCTGACCAACCTTGCTAAGATTTTCTATGAACCCCAAAAAAATTAACATAAAAAAAGAACAAGTAGATTGAAATCAGCTATCACCACAACCATAGCAGTACCTTTAATCCCAAAGCCAAGTTAATAGATAAGGAAATAGTTGATAGGGGCATACAAAGCAACTGAAAAAGCAGCACTAACAGTAACAGGTAAAGTAACATTCTGAGTTCTCAAGTAGATTTTGAGAGGATTGATAATGGATTGAAAGAAAATATTAGGGAGACAGAAACACATAAGTTGAAGCAATTTATGAAATGATTAGATCTTGTCAACAGAAAAGGAGTACAGGTTCAATCTTTAGCCACAAGAGATAAATGGTGATGGATGGAAATTACACAATCTATATGGTATATTAGAGGGTTTGACCCATAAGTTTCCATTGCTTAGCACCACAAGCTATAGAAGATACAGCCTCCATACCCATAGCAAGGCCAAAAAGAACAGAGTCGCCAGAGATATTAGTTATGCCAATAGCTAAAGATCCACCATCAAATGGATGACACCCATGAGCAATCTCAAATAATCCTTCATCACCAACAAAAGACACATTCCACAAGGAAAGATCTTTGAGAGTAGGGAAACCTCGAGCGATAGTCTTGAACCAGCATCAATCACACCACGCCGAAGGTTATTTCCCAGAATAGATAGCTTAGCTAAACCTCCATAATTTGCAGTTCTAAAATCAATGGTAGCAAGTATTATATTTGTGGCTTTCCTACCAACAAAGTACGTGGTAAGATAACCCTCGCCATCTACCCATTGGGCTCGCAGGCAAATATATCATCCCTAGGATGCTTATTAAAAGGGTAAGCCAGTGCTTGGAAACACAAGCACTCTTCTGTTGTCCAACCGGAAGACGTTTGAATATCTCAAAGAGTTATTCATTTAGAAGGATTTCAATGGAAGGTTGCTTCTTCTGCTCATAAGAGACAGGGATCCAAGTCCTCTTCAAAGAAGGAAAATATACAAAGTTATTTTTTCCACATGCGAACAACAAAGAGGATTTTTTCCCGCTCTAGGAAATCAAAAGCTTAAAATCATCAGAGAAAGACCAGATTAACAAATAAAAGTTTCTTAGGAACATACATGATATACCCAAGACAAATTTTCCCACAATAAATATGTTCTTCGTGGACTATACATCTTCAATATGTACAGGTAAATGTAGTTATAAAGAAATACACAAATGTTAGTTTTGTTTGCAACCTCTATCTAAGAAATGATAAAAGTTTTTTTCACAATCGATCACAGCTTGCAGTTTAAAAGAGATCGAAAAAAAAAATTAGGAACCCTAGCAATAAAACACAAAAATTACGGAAAAGTCATGGGCTTTAAGCGGAAACATGAAAAAATCAAGAACAAAAATAATCCTCCTTGCTTACAGTTGGGTATATACGAACCTTCAAAGAGATCTTGAAACACAGCTACACAAACGTTGTTGGTAAGAGTTCGATTCCCCAAATTATAATCCCCTCTCCATTTTCCCTAACCCTAACCCTAACCCTAACCCTATTCTTTTTTTTTCAAAAAACTACTATACACAGCTTTTCATCTTGTTTTTATAGGAAGAAGGGTCAACATTGTCCTAAGTAAAAATATTTTTATTTGACCTTTTCTTTTTATTAGATTAAAAGTACTTTTGTACAAAATAAAGGATAAGATGAATAATAAAAGGTGAGGATTGAGATTATGCTATAATAGAATAGGATAAAGGGTAAAATTGATCTTTTAAGTAAAATTTGATCTATTTGATATTATAAGTATAACTTTAATTGTCAAAGATTCTAAGTACATTAAAATATTAGACAACCTATTTTATATCTTTATCTTAATTTGAATCATAATAGTTCACATATTTATCCACTTCATTAGTTGCTAATTAACTCATATTATTTTTCTACACTATTCTTTTTCTTTTTTGAGATAGATGTTTGAGTTGATGATCATTTAGAAACAGTCTCTCTATCTCTATGAGATAGCAGTAAGGTATGCATGCTATGAAAATAAAGATGATTTTTTGGAGGTTCAAATATCTTAGATATTTAATAAACCTTTCAAGAATTTTGTAGATTAATATCTTGCATATTTGTATTTAAGAAAAATCGAGAAAGTCTAGAGTATACAATATTTTAGGAAGATATTTGTAGTAAATTTATAATGAAGATTTTTTTAGATGTTTAGAAAATAATATCTAGATATTTATTGTATTTATATGTAGAATAATATCAAGAAGCATCGTACACACGTATAAATAGGGATGATCATTAAGCATTTGTTATTAACCGAAAATTTGAATCCAATTCAAGTTGTCTTCTTTTATAACATAACTTCCTCTTCTTTATTGTAGATGTATGTAGAATAATGTCAAGAAGCATCCTACACACGTATAAATAGGGATGATCATTAAGCATTTGTTATTAATTGAAAATTTGAATCCAACTCAAGCTGTCTTCTTTTATAACATAACTTCCTCTTCTTTAGTTGAATTTTTCGATCTTAGTTGACGATCTGGGGCTAGCATAAAGTCTTTGAATTATACTTTTTCTGTTATATTTCTCTATATGTGCGTTGTACCCTCCCCAGATCCTACTTTATGGATTTACACTAGATTTTTTGTTGTTGTAGTATCAGACATAAGGTCGATATGATAAAAGAGAGATGTTATATAAATATACTTGAAGACATTATCGCGAAGAGTGATTGATGCCTCCTTGTCCAAGCCTTATGTTATCACAATTGTCGCGGCAGAAAAGTGAAGAGAATTAAACGATAACCCTAGTGAGTGAAGGAAGGATCAATTTATAGAGGTTCAGACTTAATCTTGAACCTCCGTCAACTAACCATTCTAACATGCGAGATTTGTTTTTCATCGGACATTAATTGTAGACTTTACATTAATAGGATCACACTTAAACTAATAAAATTCTAGCATTTATTATAAAACACATAAATTTTTACATTCAATTTCTATCTCAATATAGGCTTAGTTACCTAATAAAAATATTATAAATAACATCAATAAATAATAAATAATATTATAAAAATAATATTTTAATTCAGTTGCTAAGCCCATATTGAAATAGAAATCGAATACTAGGATTTATGTATTTATAATAAATGTTAACATTTTATTATTTTATGTGGACTTACTTAATGTAAATTCTAAAGCTGACAAATGAAAATTGAATCTCATATATTAGAATTTTTACTTGATGGACGTTCAAGATTAAGTTTGAAACTCTATAAACTAGTCTTCCCTTCATTCACTAAGGTATCATATAATTCTCTATAATTTTTCACTGCCTACAATTGCAGTAATATAAAGCTAGGTAAAGAGGTAGAAAATAATCTTCAACTTAGCTTCTACTTTCTCTGCAACAATGTCTTCAGGTATATAACTATAACATCTTAGGATCTTGATGTGCATTAAGTTTATGTTTACAATAAGTTCTTAAAGTAAAATATTATTTGAAACAAGTTTAGTAATATTTTTATATAAAATAAATAATTATAGATATATGAATATAATGTAGGGTTACTATTATCTTGTTTCACTTCAATGTCATTTCTACTAGCGTATATAAGGTCTTTAATAAACTTCTTTGAATTTGTCAAATAGGAAGACTTAAAAATTTATAATACTTCAGTTTAAATAAAAAATACTATAAAAAATTGGTATCCTACCTTATATGTATAGGTAGTAATAAGAAAATATATTATTTTCAAAAATTACGATTTAATCCATGTCATAATTGATAATAAATCACACTTCACCATATAAAAATATGATTTCTCTTTTATGTGCTCCATCAAATAATGTTGTAAAGACGGTTCAACATTGTTAAATAACTTAATTCAGTTTTCATGATGAAAAAATGTTGAAAAACAAGGATATAGCTTTAAGGTTTAACGATTTTTAATAGTTCTAAATTTTTCTAAGAAATGACTAAAATTGTTTATTCATAAGATTAAGCATTAGAAATTACATATAACTTCAAGGATAATGATAGTACAGATCAATTCTCTTGATACTCACAAAATAGTCCGGCATTATGCTAAAACATACGCATCCTTCCAATATATGACTTTTCGATAACACTTTTCTATTTCAACCATTTAACTATATAGGTAACATCTCCATCTATTATCTCATTCTCTTGTAACGAGTCTGCGTGGATAACTTTTGCATTTTGACACTACAATCATATCTATCTCTTTTCATGCTATTATTCAGTTTTACTTCTACTTATCATAAAATTATCTCTCTTTAAATGTTTCTTCATAGTTCAAATTGTTGGTTATCACCCTCTCGATTTTCTTCAGTTAGAAAAAGTATGGCTATCATCTTGTATACTGTTAGTTAACTAAAGGTTAAATAATAGAAACACATTTTTTCTATTTACAATAAATTTTCATCAATCTTCTGTAATGACCCTCCAGGTCATTTCTATGGTTCCACGAATGTTTTATCAGTTTGAGTATTTGCATACTGACCTTGGTCTATTTTGTGTCTTATTGACACTGACTGTTAGGTCTTTGGGTGAATCATTTGACATTTATGCAGTATTTCGAGTTAAACAAGGGACTATAACCATAAAATAAATTTCAGCTGAAGTCCTAGAAAATGTCCTCGGAGCAAAATTCTGACGATTCCATCAGCTAAGGAATCGCCAAATTAGGGTAGGAGCATGTTCGGTGTAATTATATCAAGTTTTACAAATTTAGCCTCCGGAATGGATCAATAGTTGACTTTAGTCAACGTCCTTGGGTAACATGTCACAAATGGTAATTCTAACCACACCGTTGGATCCGGAACATCAAGTTTGTCCTAGGAGAACCTTTCGTTCGGTTCCGGGGCTTCCGGGTGTGATTTGGTCCCTTCAACAGACTCCAATATTGGGAAATGGACCCGACATTGGAATAAAATGACCTTCAATGGGAATTTTGACTACATCATTAAATCGAGAATGTTATTTCATATTAGATATTTATATGAATTATATTGTTCGACTCCAGATGAGACTAGAGCATCGAAATTAAGTTTGAGTAGTTGCTGAAAGTCAAAGGTGATGGGTGACGTGGCCCAGCCATGAGTTTCCACATGACAGGCGTTCTAAAGAAAAAAAAGGAAACATCATGTGTAAATCTGGAAAGTTTCTAGAAAACATAACGAACATACGAACAACTTTCGAACAACGTTTCCGCCCTCATCTTTTAATCTGATTTTGGCTATTTTGGTTATGTATGTATATATGTATATTTTAATTTGAGTCTATAATAGCTCTGCACATGTGACTTTCAGGTCTTGGGTAGGTTGTGTTCACTATACTTATATGTTGCTAGTATCTTTATCATTGATGATTCATGGGAGGTGTCGTGGGCATTGGGTTGGCTCGCCTATAGGAAGATCTGATAAGCACTATCGTGATTAGAGAAGTCGGGTCATGAAAAGGTGATATCAAAGTTTAAGGTTCGCTGATCTCATCTATACAGAGCTACCGTATAGTAGATTCTAGAGGATAAATGCGAAGACATATGTGACTTATCTCTACAAGACTATGGGATATTTTAGATACTTCTTGTGTTATTGATTCTGGTCGTGTGATATCGCCAATCGTCTATCCACTTCTTGAAATCTGATTTGATTCACCCTTTCGCGCATGTGCTATGTAAAGGGTTGACTCCGGGCAGGGGTAATGCTGCATAATCAGTCCTAGATAAGGAGCAAACCCTAGAGGCCGTTGAGTAGAGATTGGATGCTCTCGAGTTTTTGTAGTTGTATTGGAAGACTACAAACATTGAGATTTTGAGAGCCCCAGAGATAAGCTTCGTAATTAGTTACTTGTCTGTAGATGACTATGTATGGAACTATGGCATATGTTGTTGAGGTTGGGACTCTGTAACACCGATACTTGTATGTTTAAAGGTTATGCGGGCTGTGAATGCTTTGTTTAAAGGTTATGCGGGCTGTGAATACTTCTTCTAAAGCTTATATAGGTGAGAGAGGTTGTGACTGAGGCAATACCAAGCATTGATAGTCTCTGTACATTCGTATTAGATTAATTGACCGCTAGTTTGACTCGTTGGGCTTCCCAATATGAATAAGTATGCTATAATTGGTAGGATTCTAAATAACTGTCACTTATGTTATGACTATACCTTAATAGGGGCTAAATGTTATCCAAAACCCTGTGACCTATACATATGATCTTTTTTCTTCTTGACTACTAGAGTGGGTAGTCTGATACAAGAGTTACATAGTATTTAAAAGGTTGGTTGTCATTTATACCCTTGGCTACACCTTGTGCCTCTATGGTTATGATCCTGTTATGAGGATTCTGTTGATATGGGTGGTCCTCCAGATTCCTTGGTGACTAGATTGCGAGAGTGTTATGCCCAAGGGATTAGTAAGGTTATCTATTGTTGGATGGGATATTGTTAAGTTATTAACTAAGCTGCCGACCACTCTCCCCTGGAGACTTGTTGTAATTGTTAGTAGGCTGGATTGTGTTGTCTGGATTCCTAGATACGTTTTTCGATGGGGATGTTTATCATTTTGTTAGGTTGCCTTGGGTGTTAGATTGACTTGTTTCTAGTGTGTGGTTATCGTTGTTGTACTCCAGTTGGATGATTTGAGCCTACAAAGCGGGGAAGCTATTTGGAGTTAAGTTGTATTTGCATAAGGAAGTAGGAAACAAGGTAAGGTCTATATATGTGGAATATGGCTACAGTTTGGGATATTCGTGATTGGTTGGGTATCGGCTAGTATATTGAAGGCACGTATAGTTAGCCTATTGATGTCCTATTATGTGTTAGTGGATTGAGTTTATGGGCTAAGGGGTTGATCTTCTGAGGATCCCTTATAGATTGGTACACTAATTTTTTATGCATACAAATGGGTTATTATATTTCTGATTACCTGGGGCGACTAGAATTGTTGTTTAATATTGTGCATTCTTAAGATTGTTGGATTCAATATCTACTATAAGTGCGGGGTTGGGATCCCTATGTGGATCGGATGGGAGTCTTCAGATACATCCTCATTCTTACTTTTGCGAATGAAAGTTCTATTACTGGAGGATGTTGTAATGACCCTCCACGTCATTTCTATGGTTCCGTGGATATTTTATCAATTTGAACATTTACCTAGTGACCTCAGTCTATTAGTGTCTTATTAACGCAAATTGTTTGGTACTGGGTGAAATGTTTGATATTTATGCAGTTTTTCAAGTCAAACGGGGGATTATAACCATAAAAGGAATTTTCTAAGTAAAGTCACAGTGAATGGCCTTAGAGCGGATTTTAGACAATTCCATCAACTTTGAAATGGCCTAATTAGGTTAGGAGCATGTTCGGTACAATTATATTGAGTTTTGCAAATTTAGCTTTCGGTTGGGTCAATAGTTGCTTTAGTCAACGTCCTTGAGAAACATGTCACAAATGAGAATTTGGATCCAGAACATCAAGTTTGGTCTGGGAAAGCCTTTCATTCTGTTCTTGGGGCTTCCGTGTATGTTTTTGTCCCTTCGATAGATCCTGATATTTTAAAATAGAACCCACATTGGAATAAAATGACCTCCGATGGGAATTTCAACTATACCGTTGAATCCAAAATGCCATCTTCAATCAGACATCACATATAAATTGTATTTTTTGACTATGAATGAGATAGAAACATCAAAATTAAGTTTGAGTGATTGTTGAAAGTCAAAGGCGGTGGGTGACGTGGCCAAACATTGAGCTACCACGTTGCAAGCGATCTAAAAAGAAAAAAGGGAAAATCACATATAAAGCTGGGACAAATGCCATCAACAGAAGAAGCTTAAATTCATTCCATCATAATAAAAAGGCACAAATCCATGGGACAGTTCATGAACAAGACAAGGCCTGCAAAACTAGAAAAATAGAGACAACCTAAACGATAAGGCACTAAATCGAACAACTGTCAGACCAACCTTACAGATGATTCAAGACACAAACATGACCAAATCATCACAAGAAACACATTGAAGTTGCACGTCATGGATGATTTTGAATAACTTAAAACTAAATAAGAAACATAAAAAACTTCTATTGTAGCAAAATTTTCTCATCATTGCGTCGGTAAAAGCTAAAAAAAACTACTGGAAAAAGGAGCCAGGACCATATTCATTAGAAAACTCAAGTTTTTGCACTCAAAAACAACATATTTCACCAATCATGAAAAAACATCAGTAGGCCCATATTCACCATAGCCAACGTGTAAACTGCACAAGGTCTAAATCAGAACCTACTTAGTAGAGGATATCACAACTCTGGTGTTCTCTACAAGTATGTCTGTAGTACGAGAGCTGATTCCAGGACACTAGTATGTTCGAGCTATGAAGGCCCTGAACTAAATTGGCCAAGAAGGGTAAGCTATTGTCCGACACTGAAATGCAACTGGACAGTGAGAGGATCCACAAATGGAGTTGTATAGCACTGGCCAAATTTCTAATCCCTGAATTAGTGATTCCACACTTGGAAATATCAAGTTCAGAAAGCACTCGACAAGTGTTTGAAATTATACTAGGTTGCATCAGTAACATGTCTGCAACCATAAACAATCAGAGACTTCAAAGATCCCCCATGCAGCTCAACTATGGTTGAAACCAATATGCCTGTAACATTGACATACCCGCTTAAATTTACTGCCACCAAATTATCTACATAGCTCTAAACAAGAGGGAAGAGCCTCTCATCAGTTAGACCATGAAGCCCACTCATCTCCAGATGAGTCAGAATGTGACATACTCTATCTACAACAACAATGGTAATTGCTCACTCCAGGACAATTGTGAATGGATAAAGAGTTTAGATGAGGGCAGTTCCTTGCGATGTCCAACAAACACTTGTTAGTAATTATTGGGCATAAGAAAAGATCATGCTTCCCTAACAGATGACAACCATGAGCAATCTCACATAATCCTTCATCACCAATAGAAGACAAATTCAATAAGGAAAGATCTTTGATATTAGGGCAACCTCGAATGATAGCCTTCAGACAAGTATCAGTCACATCACGCTGAAGGTTATCTCCCTTAATAGATAGCTTAGCTAAACCTCCACAATTTGCAGTTCCTACAGCTAGTCTGAGATCTGTGGCTTTCCTACCAACAAGGCACCTTGGTAGATAGCCCTCACCATTTACACCATTAGGCTCGGAGGCAAATGTGTCATCCCTGGGATGTTGCTTAAAAGGGTAAGCCGGCACTTGGAAACACAAGCAAAAACACTTTTCTCTTGGCCATCGGGAAGACGTTCGAATACCTCAAAGAGGCTTTCATCTAGAAGGATTTTAATGGAAGGCTGTTGTTTTTACTCAAAAGCGTCTGGGACCCAACTCCTCTTAAAAGAAGGAAAATATACACCCCTATTTTTTCGACGTGACAACAATAGAGAGGATTGTTTTGGACTTCCAGGAAATCAGAAGATTAAAAGAATCAGATAAAGACCAGAACAGAAAATAAAAAATTTCTTAGGAATATACATGATATACCCATAACAAATTTTCCCTCAATAAATATTTCTAGTCTCAAATCTGAATTTTAACAGTTTGGAACGCCATTTCTAGTAAAGTTTCAAGTTTGGTTTGTGTTCATGGGGTTCCAAATGAATCTGGAGGGCTTATTTCTTGATTTAATTGAGTTTTTATTGCTGATTTTGCTGATATCAGTTGGTATGTATTTTGTTCTCCACATTCGCCTCTTACCTTTCGCATTCGCGCAGGTCAAGTGGTTAGACATCCGCCTTCATGGAGTTGAGGTAGTCTTGACCTCAAAGAAAATTGTTAAAAGTGTAGCTGAACTGCGACTTATTTTAAGTGATGTGTTTTGTTAATTTCCACCTTTTTTCAAATTTCCAAGCTTCGTTTTAAAGAATATCTTCAAGGTTTTTAATAGAAAATCTTTTGGGTAACTATTTTCTAACCTATTTCTTCTATTTTCATTGATTAAATTAGGTTTTTTAACTTAGAAATTGGGGTTTCTAATTAAGGAATTTGGGGATTCAGAGTTTGATTACTAAATTGATGATTTCTCCCTCATTTTAAATTCATTTTCAAAACGAATTTCATTGTTAAAATCCTTATCATTTGGAGCGCATTTTCTTGCAATAAATTTTATATTTCCAGTTACTTTTTCCAACATGAGATTTTTTATCATTTTACTTTTTCATTCCAATTGATTTATTTTAGTGTCATTAGATTCGTTATGTGGTTGTGATGATATATTTGAATAGATTGTGGTAATTTGGATTATCGTGGAAGGGGAAAAGCTGTGGATTTAACTAGATTGGAGACATTTTCTTTGGCAAGTGGACTTCTAACCTTTTATTAAGTATGTTTGAACCTTGTATGCTCCTGTGTGTATGAAATCAGACCTTCTAATTGGTATTTATCTCCAAGCGTGGATACTTTTTGACTTTTATTATCATCCGACCATTACTTAGCCTTTGCTTCTGTTCAATACATAATGACTGAAGACAACTTTAGTTGGTTAAACTTATCCATTCATCGATCCTTCGTTCGCCCGCTACCACACAGGTCAGTGTACTCTTATCGCTAATCCCAAGAGAGGCTATACTCTAAGACCTATCGGACTCGTTATCCCTGGACGCAAGGATTAAGAAAGAGCAGTGTATCAACGGCCAAGCGTACCTTCCACTCAGGAACAAGAAATGGAGCTATTAAGTTAAGGTGCCACTTTTCGGGTAGAATTTTATCTTCTTAGGCTTTGATTGTGAGACCACAGACTAAGTAATTGTTCATGTGGTAAAATCTTGACGTGTGAATTAATTGTGAACTCGTATTACATGAGATCATGTGAGTTATTTGATATTGATATCGAGATGGAACTTATAGTGAGATATGATTAATATAGAGACCTTGACGATATTGAGACTGTGATATGAATCATTATGATATTAATACTATGATGAAATTGAGAGCATGCACATTGTGTTCACTATTATTTGTGCATTGGTACTTATGATGGCTATGGCCGAGGGATGAATAAGGAAACATGTGGATTGTTGGTCGAGGTCTCTACCGATTGATGTTTAGTCAAGGTTTCTACCGGCGAACCGAGATAATATGCTAGCTGATTATTTTGTGGCCTAGCTCATTTTCCAGTCGGGTCAGCATTGGCTGAGATAATTTCTAACAATGTTCACAGATACATGGTCCTTGTGTGGCCCCCATGGGTTCTGGTCTGAGCTTGCCAGCGGATGTGTATCGTAGGACAGATATGCGTCATAATTATTTGACAAGGTATTACATTATTTACATCTCATAGCATTAACTCCATCTCATATCATTCCTTCTCAATAATATTATATGTATCGTTTATGATATTGGATATTTTATTGTACAATTTAACTTGAGTATCAGTTGGGTATATTGAGATATGATGTTATGTGATGGGGGGTGTATTCTTTTGATTTGTATATTGTATTGTGCTAGAACATTTCTGAGTGCATGTGTGTAGCTTGGTAGTAAGTGGTTGGGTGTTAAGAAGTACTTGTGTTCTTGATTGCTTTATCTTAGGTTAGTTTCATTTGTTGAATACCTTGTTTATTGGTGCTCACCCCTTGCTATATTTCTGTAGATTTTGAGCCCGGTACCTCTTACTAGATATTCTTCATTACAAGATCGAACTTCTAGATCATTTGTGAGGTAGTTTCTTTTATCTTCAGTGGGCCTTCAAGGATTCCATTTTGTGATTTGTTTTGAGAACTAGACATTGAGACCTGTATTTTATTGAGTAGTTTATATTTAAAAGCTTATACATGTAACACCAGTTCGAGGATGGTTGTAGCTTTTGATTTCCTATGCTTATCTATCTTATTAATCTATTTATCTTCCTTTTTTATTGATATGTTGGTTTGTCTAGGTTTTTGGCTGACTCGTGTTGGTGGGTTCGGTGAGTGCCATCACACCAAATTTTTTGTCATCACAATTTTGTATCAAAGCCCCAGATTCATAGGTCTCACATATGGACAAGCCCAGTCTAGTAGAGTCTTGAGGATCAGTGTGAAGATGTCTGTTAATTATCCCTGAGACGCTAAAAAGATTGTTAGGAAGTTCTCTTTTACCTCTTTCTAATTAATTTGTTTGTCGGTTTTGTTTAAGCGCTGAGTGGTTTTGTGTACTTTGGATAGATAGTGAGGACTAGAGCTATAGTGGCTACTGAACAAGGGGTGGCAGTCCCTAAGACTGATATTGAGACCCTTGCTAGGGGTAGGGGCTGAACCAAAATTCGAGGTAGTGGGTGGGGCCGAGGAGCGGCATTGGTGAGAGATTATGACCACGGTATCTCCCTCAAGCAAGTTATGGAGCCTAGGGAGGATCGGGTTCCTTATGACTATGTTGCAGCACAACTACTGCAGGTGCGTTAGAGACTTTAGGCCAGGCAAATAGCGCAACTGATACATCGAGTACTCCCTAGACACGAGTTAGGGTTCAACCACCGGGTCAGCAGCAGGCCCTTAGGCCCAAATATAGGTGGGATAGCCATTTCCAACACCTATTATTAAGATCCCTCCCGCTGCTGGCTTTACTAATGATGAGCAGCATAGATACGAGAGGTTTAGAAAGATGGACCCATTTTAGTTTCGGGGTGGGAAGTCCGAGGATGCATACGATTTTTAACTACTTGAGATAGATCTTTCATATTGTGGGGTTAGTAGAGACTCATCGCATGCGGTATCTTACCGTGCAACTCCGTTTACCAGCCAGGGAGTCATGGAGAACAGATTCAAGATCCCTTCTAATTGGGTCTCCTTAGATGACTTGGGAGACATTTTCCAGTTCCTTCTATGATCGATTTGTTCCTTGGAGTGTCTGTAAGGAGAGTTGTCCAAGGTTCAGAGTTTGAGATAGGCAACTATGACAGTTTCGAAGTATGAGATTTATTTCTATCAACTAGCTCGGCATGTTACAACTATACTTCCTACCAAGGCAGAGAGAGTTTGCCGATTTGTGAAAAAGCTAGCTTGTTCTATTAGATAGTCAATATTTTGGGTGTCTAGAGATGGAACATCTTTTCAGTTAGGTTTTACTGCCACCAAGGTGGTGGAGCTTATGTAGAGAGAGGAGTTTGGGGACCTCAAAAGAGTTCGTACATCGGGATAGTACTCTAGTGCCTCATCAGGAGGCAGAGGTATCATAAGGAACATGGTTCGTTTTAGCACCACGAGGTTCATGTAGTTTTGCCAACTTCAGAGGGAGGTCAAGGTCCCTATGATTCTTATAGGTCAGGTCAGAGTTCATCTAGTTCCCAACCGAGGCCTATGGGCGGGAGTGGCTACAGTATCCCTCTTATTTTATTACAACAACTATCCACCCCTAGAACTTGTTTTGGGTGTGGATCTCTTGATCATACGATTTGAAAGTGCCCCATGTAGACTTAGTCTTGGGCCTACTATTCTTACTTCACAACACTGATCAGAGATCTAGCACCATCAGCTAGAGGTTTAGCCCCGCTGACTAGGGGTTAGGGTAGAGGTCAGGTCGAGGGGTTAGGGAAGAGGTCAGGTCGTTAGAGGTGAACGCACAAGAGGTAGAGGAAATAGGTGATACTTCCACACATTCGGTGGTAGAGGGGAAGCTTCTACTAGTGAAGTATGGGGAGGCCATTTCTATGCTTTCCCTAGTAGACCCGAGGTTAGCCATCGTCCTACATCTGTGTTATTTGATCCTGGCTCCACTTATTCATACATGTATGCATATTTCTCCTTGGCATTTGATTTGCCATGTGATACTATATTTGTGCTTGTTGAACATATTTCGACCCCAATATGTGGGACCTTTGGTTGCTATGGATATGATTATACTAGACATAGTAGATTTTGATGTTATTATGGGTATGGATTGGCTAGCTCTGTATAGTGTTATTCTTGATTGTTATGTCAAGACCGTTACCTTAGTCATGCTAGGTAAACCTATGATAGAATGGCAGGTTCGAAGGGTTTTTATCCTAAAAAGGTGATATCTTATATTCGGGCCCAAAAGTTGATTGATAAAGTGTGTTTAGCTTATTTGGCTTTTATTCATTATACTGCTGCAGAGTCACCTTTTATGGAGTGTATTCTAGTAGTTTGGGAGTTTTCTAATGTGTTTCCTACTGATCTATCGGAAGTTCCTCTTGACAAGGACATTGATTTTACTACTAATCTTGAACAAGGCTCTAAGTCCTTTCGATCACTCCTTATCATATGGCTCTGGTAGAGTTGAAGTAGCTAAAAGAGTAACTCCAAGATCTATTGAGCAAAGGCTTTATTCACCCTAGTGATTCACCTTGGGGTTCCTTGGTCTTGTTTGTAAAGAAGAATGATGGATCCATGAGGATGCATATTGATTATAGGGGTCCCCTACAATGGTTACACGGTCCGTACAAAGGCACACGGACCATATGCCTTTCCGTGAAGCCTCACTTAGGAAATATTTCACTTACAAAGTTCACAGATGGTGATTCCACAGTTAGAAAATTTTCACACCAATGCCTATACGGAGGCCTACTCAGACCATGAAGAGGTAAATGGTTCGTGAGACGTTCATGTGGTGCAAGCTTTGGTCAAACTGTGATTCTCGAGGCCAACGCCACTAACACAAGCCACCACATAGTCCATAAAGTGCAACATGGATTATATGGGGTTCATGTGGTACGTGCCTTGATATTAAAATCCAAGTTAAGGCTATCACTTAATACACAAGGCGAAGGGTCACTTCAAGGTGCCTCCACACAGCCCGTGGAGGAGCCTATAAGGTGTCATCTTGGTCAAAAACTTTTCAGAACTAATTTCCAAGCACCATTAAGGTCATACCATGTCCCCCTTGGGAACATTCATCCTCGAATGTGCTGAACAAGGCTTGAAAGAATTTTCTTAGAACATGAAATATCTAAACACAAGATACAATGCATATTTCATCACTTGAAAAACATAAAGTTATTAAAACTCATATCAAAACATCTTCAAATAATTCAAAACATCTTTAAAATCATTTTTGTGTACATGTATGCATGTCATGTCATGAAACTCAAGAGTCAAAGAATTAGGACCATTTGAAAGAGGAGGAACCTAATACTTTAGGCTTGAGTAGAGTGGAAAAGATGGGGTTATCATTTCATCATGTCCAACTCCGCCTCCTATGTAGCACCCTCCACATGTTGATTTCCCTAAAGCACCTTAACCGAAGTCACATCCTTGTTGCGAAGCTACTTCACTTACCTAACCAAGATCTCAACCGGGACTTCCGCATAAGACAAGTTCTCTTTAACCTCAACACCTTCCAAAGGCATAATTCTACTAGGATCACCAACCAATTTCCTCAATAAAGACAC